>CM060106.1:52186915-52741915 GCA_030522415.1 Channallabes apus | reverse complement strand
ACACCACTTTTTGGCACCTGGAACACCGTCAGACCACCAATTAAATAAATTTAAAAAATCATCACTGCACACTGCTGTTCAGCAGCCTTGAACACAAAGTGCTGATAAGACCCTTGTTAATGATTTATTAATTAACTAGCAGAAAAGAGTTTGCAAAAAAAATAGTTAAAAGGTTGAAGCTGAAAATAAGCTGGCCAGCTTTATTTAATTGGTGATATTATACCCAAGTCCATGTACATGTCTCCCTACAACAATGATGAACCCCTTAACTGTAATTTCACAAAATTGAGTTTGTTGTGACAACATTATATGGTATTGGTTTACATTGGATTAGTGGCAAAATATTAGGAAATTGTACAAAATTACCTAGAAAAATTTATCTACTGTCATTTCATCTTATTACAATCAATGGGGAGAGAAGATTTAGAAAGGTTTATGTTTACGCCAAGTTATGGTCCATTATGATACACTAGCATTAGTACCTGTCCTTGACGGGAAAAGAGTTTGTAGAAATAAAACTTTGTTAGGTTGAGTATCTTATGCCTTGTCTATGCTAAATTGTACTTCTTTCGTCAGTCAGCCAAATACACACTGTTTGGTAATCTGAGAGTGAATCACAGATGAGAAATCAAAACAAAAATAAGATTAAAGATAAAGATTGAGAATGTTTTGTCTTAAAAAAGCCAACTTAACAGCGTGTTAAAACTCAGTGCTGTTATTTCAGCAGTGATAATATTAAGTAGTTACAATACAAATATTCAGTTTAGCTTTTCTAATTAATATCTACTGGTGCAGGTGTTTGTTTACATTGAGCAAGTAGCTTATTTTAAAGTAGATTATTAAATCCGGCACATAACTATTCATCACATCACATTCACTTCGCTATTTTACTTATGGGTGGAAGTACTGCAAAAGTTTGATTAAATTCTGCCCAGATAGTTTTGCATGATGCTGTGACATAACCTGGTTGGACAGACAGAACATTTTCTGAGACTGATTTCTGGTCCTCCAGTGTAAGAAACAAAGATATCATCAAAAGAGCGAGAATCTTGATCTGATATTTACATTCAATGTTTCATGTTTACTTACCTTTTTTTATGGGTGAATGTTAAATGTAAAGGACAATAAGACATTCAGTTTGTTTCTCTGATGCACATGCAGCTGTACCTACTCATGAGCATTTCACACACCTGTTTTCACCGGACATGGGGTGGATTCCTGAGCTCGAAGCTTTTCTCTCAAAGTCTCATTTTCGGATGTAATGCGCCGGATCTGTCCCTGATACTCGGCCAGGGTCTGATCTACAGAGTCCAGGATGTTGTCCACAGTCGCCCTAAAGATCTCGTTCAGAGAGGACTCCAGGAAAGCCTTCAGGTTCTTCGAGTTCATTGTTGCAACTTAAACAAAAGTCACAAACGAGCCTAAAGGATATTCCGTTATGTTGTGTGACTCACACACACACGCGCGCGCTCCCTCACTCACACACTTCCAGAGCTCTGTGCTCGCACTGGCTAGCTGGCTAAGCTAAACCTTTGCGTTTTTTAGTGACGCAGAAAGAAAGGCGTCTGTGCAAAACCAGCAACAACAATCTAACATTAAACTTGGGAAAGTTTCCGACACGAGCTCGGCATCAGTGTAAACTAATTTCCTTTAATATTTAAGCTTGTGCAATAAATGCAAACAAATCTGATAAACTGCAGGCGTCGCTAAAGCCTGACTAGTTCTGTGGTCTTCGGATCTACCGACAAACGAGCTCCACGCACACCGACGCCCCCTGTGCTGCGGAGGACTTACTGCAATACATTTCTATTTGAATGGCTTACTGCTAGATTCTACGAGGGTTAGTCGAAAATTATGCGCACTTCTGTTCTTGTCTCATTCAATTCACTTCAATTTTATTTATATAAGCGCTTTTAACAATGGTCATTGTCTCAAAGCAGCTTCACAAAAATGAAAGAAATATAAAATATATATATTTTTTATGGAAGTGTGTATGTGTGAGAAAAATGTGTCTAGATAATAATGAGATGAATGAATGATGAATGAAATGTCTCTGATGAGCAAGCCAAGGGTGACGGCGACAAGGAAAAACTCCCTGAGATGACAATAGGAAGAAACCTTGAGAGGAACCAGACTCGATCAGGGAACCCATCCTCATTTTGGTGATAACAGATAGAAATTATATAACATCATGTGGGGCACTGGTGGCTCAGTGGTAGGTGTTTCGCCTGCCATGCGGAAAGGGCCAGGTTCGATTCCCAGCCAGTGCCCAAACCCCAGCCACTGGATGCAGTGCCGGTCCCAAGCCTGGATAAAATGGGAGAGTTGCGTCAGGAAGGGCTTCCGGCGTAAAACCTGTGCCAAGTTGTTGTGCGGACTGGATGTTCCGCTGTGGCGACCCCTTGCCGGGAGCAGCCGAAAGACTAACAAAAACGTGTGTTATGCAGCTGAAAGTTCAATATAACAGATGTTCTTTAAATTAACATGAAGTCCAGCAGCATAGGGACGAGTCAGTAGGTGCAAAGGGCAGATGGGGTCTGGATCACTGGAAGCACAGGAGCAGCATGTGTAGCTCCAACCATCATAAAGCAGAATCCATCTGGAGCTGGTCCTTCTATGGATGCCTCAGGAACCTTGCAGGGTTGGCTTTTGTCTACTGAAGCTGGCAAAATCTCCAGATGCCTTGGGATGGGTAGAAAAATACAGAACAGATGGAGAGAATTAGCGTAGTGGCCATTCAGGATCGATCATCAGCAGTGCTTTTCTGTTTAAGTCTTGTAAGTATTTCTTGAATTTTGGTAGACGCTTTTGTCTACTCAGTACTCAGCCTGTATTTTGCGTGTCCCACCGGGAGTCCAGGGAACCCCTCAATGAAACACAAATCAGTGCTCAGTGAGACTTTCAAAGTTTATTGTGGAAGACAGAAGTATATATATTTACACACACACACACACACACACACACACACACACACACACGAAGCACCAAAAAAGTGGGTGCAGGAGCAGTTGCATCTGTTCTGAAATGTTTATAAAATATAACGTAAAGAAAAACAGAAATTTGAGAGTAGTTCTGAATTCATGAGCTTTCAGCAGTTTTACAACCCTTAAAATACACTACATTATGGTGATGCTGCCACCACCATGCTTCACTGTATTGGACATATAATTAGCAGTGCCTTGTTTTCTCCACACATACCGCTTAGAATTAAGGCCAAAAAGTTCTATCTTGGTATCATCAGACCAGAGAATCTTATTTCTCACCATCTTGGAGTCCTTCAGTTGTTTTTTAATGAGTCTTGTACTGAGGAGAGACTTCCATCGGGCCACTCTGCCATAAAGCCCTGACTGGCAGAGGGCTGCAGTGATGGGAAAAAGTTGTAGAAAGTCAACCGTCTCCATCTCTGGAGCTCTTTGGATTCATCTTTACCTCTCTCACCAAGGTATAACAAAGAGTGAGAATTTTATATATAGATCAGGACTAATAAAAAAAATAAAAAATAAAAACTAAGTGTCAAATGAAACCACTCGGAAATTAGAACGCAAATGGCGTCAAACTAAATTGCTAGTATTCCAAATAGCATGGAAGTGGAGCAACCTGAACTATAAAAGAGCTCTCAGTGATGTTAGATGCATTGTATCTCTCCACCCTTTTAAAACTAACAAAAATAATCCTAGAGAATCATTTAATTTCGCTTTATTGTCCCTAATTAAATGCATTGTGTGTGGCTGTTTATCTGGCTGCTTAATTTGCCCCTCAAAGGTTAACACATTAAAATCTAATTGTATTGTCTACATTGAAAAGATAGAGAGAAAAAAAAGAAAGGAAAATAGAAACAAGACTATTTGTAAAGCTTGAATCAGTGAATCAGTCACTTTGTCTCCCTCTAGCGGCAGTGATGTTCAGAGTGGGCGTGGTTTCGGGACGCTGGTTGCTTTAATAGGCGAGCCATTGAGGGCGTGTCTTCACCTGCACACTACCGTAATGAACAGAATAGCTATTCAGTACCTTTTTTGGTTTCTTTTGATCTGGTTACGGATATTAGTTCAGGCATTAATAAGTGGTTTAATACGGTATTGTGCAGCCAGGTGTTTTCTTTGTTTGTTTTACCTTTTCAGGTTATCTTGCTGTTGCTTTTTCTCTTATCAAGCACTGTTCTGGTGAAGATCCAGATAAGATAAAGGACTTGATTGTAAATGGACAGCACAGTGAGTGTGTTTTTGACAAGTTGACATCTTGGAAGGAATCCCAGGATAGAACTTAGTGACCTGCTGTGTTTATTTGCATTATGACCGAGAAGCATTCTAAAGAAGGGGAAGTGGCACATAGACTGTTCAGCAGATCAGCTCGACTCTGGGTAGTTTATGCTCACATGTTGACAGGTACGTGGAAACTAATCTAATCTAAATACAAGATCATATAGAATTGTTTGAGCAATAAAGATGGACTGTTCTCACAATGTCCAGTACTGTATATGCAATATCACAATAGGTTTGAGGTAATACTAAGTTGATCCTTTTTTCAATGTCTTGGTGATTAGTGCTGTTATTTTGTACTTCCCGGGTTTGGGGTTTAAATCTCACCTCCAGTCTATATGTTTAGAGTGCATCCTCCAAATGCATGTTGTAAGCCAGTTAGAGTTTCCATGTTGCCTATAGTGTGCGAATTAGGGTGTTCTTGTGCCCTATGGGTTGGCCCCCCATTTCCTGAGTCTCCTGGAATTAGCATCAGGTCCCACGGCCCTGCCTACACAGGATAAACTGCATTGAAAATGAGTGAATGATCTTAGATATTGACATTCCTTGATTCATCTTTCATCATTGTTATATTCTGGTCAGGTTTACTGTGAGTGAAAAGTCTATCCCAGGAACATATGAGGCGGGAATACACCAAGGATGGGATTTCAGTCCATCACAGGGTGAGCACTATTCACACACGCCTTCATGTGTGCACCTACACCATTTTTTTTTTATTTGAAGTCTCAGTCTCTCCATAGTAAACTGAGTTCAGTATTGAACTAGGGTCCACGTGCCACCCTTATATGTTGTATTGTGAAACAGACAGTAGCACAGCGGTAATGCCTTATGGACCCAGATATCGCAAGTTTGTATTCTGGGTGATGTCACAGCTGGGGACATGGAAAGAACTTAACCAATCAGCTTGGAAACGGGTAGCACTTTGGTCCTCTCTGGTCCTGATTGGCGCTTGTAGCCTTAATGTCGGAGTGTGAATGATAGGTGGGGATTGGCTACTACTAAATTGGGGAGAAAATCCAGGAAAAGAAAACAGACCAGACAGGTTCGATTTAGGTAATTTCTTGATTCAAGAGATAATGGCAGTAGTCAGGCCCGGGTGTGACAAGTGAAATATAACTCAGCTGTCCAAAAAAAAAAAAAATGTGGCTAATCACAGGTCATTCATGAAGTTGGACGGGGCAATTACTTTTTCACATGGGGCCAGGAAGGTTTTGACAGCTTTTTTTGCCCGTAGAAAATGAAATCCACATTTAAAAACTTTTTTGATGATCTCAACCATTTAAGTGTGACAAATATGCCAAAAAAGGAAGGGGGAAAATACTTTTTCACGGCACTGTTATTACATAATGTGCATATAAAAAGCATTGAATAAATTTGCCAGTAGCACGGGTGGTTGAACCGTCCAGGTCTGAAAAAATAAACTGTTAGGTTTTCATCTTCACTCCGACATCAGATTACGTATTTTTTGTTAACAAATAAACTTCCGAAGAATATAGTTGATATCCTGAGTTTCAGGATACAGTTTTTTAAGAATCATATCAGCAGGACATCTACATGTCATTCTGTTTTCCTGTCTATCATGCTACTAATGCAGAGTCATCTTAACATAACCCATGTGGCAACTTGGCCACATTTGCTTTGCGCAATATGATTATTTTGAGTTTTTAGACTTTCCCCTTACTCTCAGTTCCTCATGACTCATTACTGCTTTAAAATGGACATTAACAAAAATAAATCCTTCATTTGTTAAGGCTATGAGCCATGAGGTTAAGTCATCTGATCGGTCTACAGGATTAAGCCCGGGTATGCTGTCACACTAATACCCCGCTGTGAGACTGAGTCCTGACAGGACGTGTGTTGAAATCGCACAAAGAGCTTTGTAAGATGTCAAGACGAGAGATCTGTGACTGGTTAAAAAACTGACACGCCAACTGACTAGTCAGGCCTGAGACGTTGGCTAATCGTTGTAACTCTCAAGTTTGTGTGTTCTACAGGAAGAGCTGAGGTGAGCACCAGCAGGAAATAAAGTGGGGATGGACCCGGATGTGGGTTAGATGAGGTGAACTGAGCTTGAAAATTTGTTGTAGATTCTGTCTATGGTAGTGTCATAAATTCTATTTATTTTTAACTGACTAGTAATCATCCTTGGAAGCAATTTTGTTTGGAAATTTTCAGTCGAGAGAAAAAAATAGAAGATTATAAGAATCTACTCGTACATACATCCTCATTCCAAAACCATCTTAACCTTCATCTGCCACTCCTTTCTCTCTCTCTCTCTCTCTCTCTCTCTCTCTCTTGTTCTCTTGCTGAAGTGGTTTATTTGCAGCCAGGAAGTGGAACTATGCCTGTGTGACGCCTGCACAAAAAGTCATTGCAACGCACATCCGCTGTGCACATCTCAGAAAGGAGTAGGAAAGAAAACCGACCTGGGTTATGGCTATTAACTGACGTTACTGTAATTATGAAAAAGTTATAGAAGAAGGTGAGTTATGGAGTTATGGTTCATTTCAATTACAATATACAGAGTCATAGCGTGTACTCAGGGGTGAATGTAGTGGTCTTTAGGCATGAAATGCGTTACACATGAGATGTATTTGACATCGATGAGGTCAATATAAATATTTAAACAAGTATATAATTTTTCAATATATATAGACTTATTGATCGTTCATCATCAGCATCGCAGGCAACCATTGGACTTTCATACTCAATTTCATACTATAATTACTTTTACAACAGTATCTACATCAACATACTGTATCATGATAATATATTTTTATTGTAATTGTCATTGTATTTACTTTGACCTTGTTTTATGTCATATACTGTATACAATGTTAAAACGGCATCTTGAAAGACGCATGCCGGGGATACTGTAGGAGACCTGCTTTTGTGGACCTGGCACGTTTTTCTACATTCTTCTAGTTCCACTTGACTGTTCTTGGTATTTTGGTATTCAAATCACATGAGTTCGGTTTGGTTTTGCCCTTTACAGTGTCATGCCTAAGCGTTAAGGATTACGTCCACACAATGGGAAGGGATACAAATGGATTTATCTGTATGGTGTTTCTAAGAGCATTTACGCAAGGAAATTTGATTTGTGATAAAAACCATTTAGTTCAGAATTTCCTGTTTATATTGTATGAATACTTCTAAATCTGTAATTGTATATACTGTTTAGTCCATAATACAGAATACTATTTAGTCCATATATATATATACTGTATGTACTGTTTGGTACTGTTTAGTCCTTTTGTGTTTTAAACGCCACAGAAACGAAATCCATAAATTATGACATGTACGACTATTCAGTAAGGAAAAATGAAGGGCATGTATGTAATGTGGCGGTGTTAGTGTATCCTATGTTTCACTTTAGTGGATGAGCTGCCATACTGGAGGATTTGATGAACGCTGTATTTAGTCTAGTTTTAGTTTTCAGATTTCTGTAAGCTTTGCTTTTTTTATGCCGTTTGTGGGCAGGGCTAAATGCAAATCATATATATATAATGCAAATCTTATACATAATGCAAATCTTACATAATTGTTAAATTCTATACCTTATATATAGTTTAAATATCAATAAAGCTCTAGTGTTGTTTTAACTGGACTGCTATAGTTTCATCTCAGTAGTAAAAATATGGATATCTGGAGTTGAAGGCGCTTTTAAGTATCTGATTTACCACTAATCACTCCTAAATGTTTGTGTGACCTACAGATGGACGCATGTTTTACTGTAATCACATAAAATCAGTTGCTTGAGAAGCCATGGAAAGCGATCTCATTCTACCTCCCCCGGATGATTTTACGTCAGAAGAGCCATATCTGGAAGCCAAGCTATACATAGAGAGGGTGGAGCAGGAGAATCACCGATACCAGGAAGAAATCCACAGAGAGGGAACCCATGAACCGTTGGAGACAGACGGTCCCGAACAGTTAGAGCATGGGGTTTCTATTACAATGTACCCTGTTAGGGTTCCCAGCATGCATTTCAGCTGTGCTACGGTACAATGGGATATGCCACAAATTCCTGCAGATGTTCCATCCAAAGATTTGGACTCAAGTGAGATTAACTCGAGTTATGGGTTGAGTCTGGACTGGGTAATCAATCCAGCCTTGGACATGCCATTGTTGAACCAGGTGGAAATTATTGATCCGGAACCAGAGGAAGAGCCAGGACAGACAGATGATGACGTGGAGCAAGAGCCTGCTATAACTGTAGAAGTCGACTCTTGCCAGGTATGAATTAGCAAAGTTCTTGGCGGCCATCTTGCAAATGCTCCATTCGAAAAAATTCTAAATCATCACTAAAATCCCATAAACATTTTGTGATTAATTCACTTATAGTGGCATCATAGCATTTATTTCAGGTTATTGTGCATGCACATTTCCATTGACTCTAATTGTGTTTCTATGGTAATTGACAGAGGTGGATGTTTACTTTATCACTGTACTTAAGTACATCTTTCACGTTTAACGATACTTTTTACTTTTACTTCGCTACAATCTCCAAGAAATATCTGTACTCCTACTTAACTACATTTCTGCATGGCGACAAGTGTTTCAAATGAGACGCGGAGCTTGTTGTAGACACTGACGAAAACAGGACATCCACAATTAGGAAGTGGGGGGGTTGGGGTGTGTTGGGGGGGGGGGGGGTCCTATGGAAAACCCTACTCTGAGCTAATGTTAATGTAACTCTGTACTTAACATAGTTACGTAAATTTAAAGGTTACTACTTTTTTTTTTCCTTTTCCTCTATGTACACGTAAATGGAAGACTTCTACTTTTACTTGAATAATATTTGCTCTAGGGAATTTGTATATAGTACTTTGCCCACCTCTGGTAATTGATTGGCAGGCCAATGAGAGAAGGCTGAATAGCAAATGACTTTCTACTCCCTATGTGCTTTCAATGATGGCTTTGCACTTTATGGCTAGCGCAAAGCCATGTTGGTAGCTACAGTATCCCCATCCAAATATTGGTAATCTGACTGTTACAGATTCTTGCTTTGGTGGTCAAATAAAACAAGACACTTAATGTATACATAATGGATCTATCCTAGTCGTGAATCAGCCAAAGTGATAGTTTTAAATAGATTATGCTATGGAACGTATGGCTAATCTGTTTTTACAGATACGACATGAAGCTACTCCAGGTTATTGAAAAAGTTTGGCTGCTGCTTTTAACATGAAAGTGTAATATGCCTCTTACGAGAATTTTCACACTATTAGTCCAAATTCATTGAGTAATGAATAAAATTCTTTTTTTTTTAATGTTTTTTTTTTGACTATTTAAAAAAGTTAGATTCACATAAAAAGATGCCATTTTGAGTCTTAAAACTCTCCCTCATTCATATTTCAACCAATGGTTTCCATACTGTTTCTGGTACTAGTCAAACAGGAAGAGTTGTGTGGTTTGGCATGTAGAGCAGCAACTCTTAATATGAGTACTGGTGAGGTGCTGTGATGAGACCTGAAATTGTTTCCATGTCTGCTTACTGCCTACAGTTGAGTGCAAAAGTTTGCACGCCTCATAGGTTTGTCTGTTTTATGTCAGATATATATATTTTTTCCTACAAGAATAACAACAATCAAAGAGTATTATGAAAGGACACTTCAATTGAACTCTTCCTTTTCAGGCATGATTTGTAACAGATTTGGCCGGACGACTGGGCAAAGATTTGCCTAGAGCTATGACGGTGATTTTTCGCCCACAAAATATTTTGAATATTGCAAATGTGCTGATTCTAAGGCTGTTCCGAGAATAAAAATGAATGAAACCTTTTATTAACGTCAGCTTATTAAAATAAATGCAGTATTTTAGAGAATAGGCAAATTCCAGACCTTTGAGTATTTGTGTGCTATGCATATGCTGACGCACCACTGAACCACATTGTTGTGTTGTGGCTGTGTATTGAATTGCCTTCTCTACTGGTGGGTGTATAAACTTTTGCTCTCAACTGCAATTTGAAAAATACTTTGGTTATATGCTTTCAATGATGTAGTCTCTGATGTATTTCCTGTGTGATAATTTCACGTTGATCATTTACATATATAATCTGTATATCAGTCCATGTCTGTCTGTCTGTCTGTCTGTCAATACAACTTACTTATAATTTCTCGGTTCTGTTTATTTTAAAACCTGATCTTAATTCAAGTGTGCTTCAGTTTACTGTGTCCACATTTCATGTTTGTTTTTTCCTTCTTACAGTTACCTGATCCACATGCAGAGGTGCATGTTTGTGCGACACTATCAAACGAAGACGAACAGACACCATTTACAGGTAACATGCATTTTATTTATTCAGTGCATCATGCATCACTGTCAGTTTGGTAAATATATTGAAAACATTATATACATTTGCAGTAGCAACAACGAGGAAGGGAAAAGGACCCATCAGTGGTGAATACTGAGCTTTTATAACACAGTACACACCTCTTGCTATGTGACTAGTGATGTCGCTTCCTGTTTTATTTATGTCTACCTGGAGGCATAAATGCACCCACTATAAATTTCCATTTAACTCTCTATTTGGCGGGGAGGGGGGAGGGGGTGGGAGAGTCACCACAGTATTACACACAGCATTTAAGGGTTTTTTTTTTTTTTTTTTTTGAACAAAGGTTTGCCTGTTTAGGTCAAGTTTATATTTAAATAACCCTTTTATAGTTTAATATAGTTTTATAGATGTTTTAAAAGGTGCTTGATATTTGGGGTTATATTTTCAATGTTTACAAACATCCTTATTTTGAAGAATTATGTGAAGAATTGGTTTTCCATTATAAATGGTTGAATAACATTGAATTAATAAAATTGGAACTAAGTAGGCGGCACAGTGGTGTGGTGGTTAGCATTGTCGCCTTGCACCTCCAGGGTCCGGGTTCGATTCCCGTCTCTGTGTGCATGTTTGCATGTTACTCCGGTTTCCTCCCACAGTCCACAGATATGCAGTTTAGGCTTATTGGCATTCCCAAATTGCCCATAGTGTGTGAATGAGTGTGTGCCCTGTGATGGATTGGGTTGACACCCTGTCCAGGGTGTACCCTGCCTCGTGCTCTAAGCATCCTGGGATAGGCTCCAGGTCCCCGTGACCCTGAATACAGGATAAGGCGGTATAGAAGATGAGTAAGTGAGAATGGAATAAGTAAACGATAAACTTGAAACTAGCAAAACATTAGAATTTTTATAATTTTAAAACCAGTCAGGAATTTAGTATCCTTTGTGTGAAAGAAATTCGGAATAAATACACAAATAATTCAAGACTTAACCAGGTGAGCTACAGTAGTTAGCCATGAAAAAAGTTAAATTGGTTTCCTGAGCCCAGGTGATGACTATTGTATATGTACATTGAGATACTCAATTTTGAATTAAATTAAAAAAAAAAAAACTCTTATATATTAAAGTTTCAGTACAGCGATGATTACAGCTCATATAGATAAAAAAAAAAGTATCTCATAATAGAGTATTTCATATTGAGTTTAAGGAAATTGCTAATTATAGTGTATAAATACTGTGCAGGTCTAGTTCAGTATCATTTCACAATCATGGGGAAGACTGCTGACTTGTCCATAAGATGATCAGTCTCACCCTTCCTTGTAGGGTGAGGCTGGAGTCAGTGCATCAAGAGCCACTACGCACTGACTTTTTTTTTTTTTTCAGGAAATGTGCTACAGCTGTTGCAGTCCTTGTATCAATCCACTCCTGATCCAGAGACAATGTGCAGGAGTATGTTACCTGCAATAACAGTAGCATCTTACCTGGGCTAAGGTGAAAAAAGAACCGAACCCTTGCTCAGTGGTCCAAAGGCCTCTTTTTAGTTGAAAGTAAATGTAGCATTTCATTTGGAAATCAAGGTCCCATAGCAGGAGTGGAGAGGCACTGGGTCTGAATTTCCACAGTCTGAGATGATTTGGGGGGTCATCTGCTGGTGTTGGTACACAATGTTTTATCAAGTCAACAGCGGTCTACCAGGAGATTTTAGAGCACTTCACAGTTCTTTCTGCAGGACCGCCAGCTCGTCTGATATGAACTCTAAAGATAATCTATGGACTATTGTTATGAGTAAGATGAGAAACACCTGACGCAAAATGCTGATAGGCTGAATTCTTCTGTCAAAGCAATCTGGTCTTCGATTACGCCTCAGCGTTGCTAAAGGGGCCCAAACATAAATTCTTTTTAATTGATCTTAGGAAATATTCTCATATTTTGAGATAATTGATTTTCATGAGCTACAAGCTGTGATAAAAAAAAACAGGCACCTTGTGAAAATTCCTAAAATTAATCCATGTCTGTACAGTACATATGAGTTATCTTATGTAACTTTATTCTAATCTCTTTTCAGAGATCTCACAGGCACCAGAAGCAAATGATGATGGTGGATTATTGGACTGTGAGGAAAATATTAATGAAATTGAAGTTCCTGGGGTTTTTGAAGCTCTTGAAGAATCCAACAGCAACTTTGTGCTTTTGCCTAAACCAGAGCAAGAACTTGAAGACATGGGAGAAACAAAAGATGGAGTGGAGCTCATTTCTGAGGCTGAATTTCCTCCTCCTCCTTGTGAGGAGGACTGTAGTTCTACCCAACAGTCAGAAACAAATGACCCAGTCCTAGAAAATGATTTGAAACAAAGTGAGGAACCTGATCTAATCCAAGAGGCAGATCCACTTCAACAAGATGTAACACCAGATTTGGTCTGCGATGCTGTCGAGGCATTAAAGACTGAAGATTCTGAAAATGTGGAGCTGATTATTATTGCTAATGATGAGTTAGAAAATGCTGATAGATTTGACGAGATACAAGAACCTGTGGTGGAATTCGAGCAAGAGGAACCAACCTGTGAAGAGGTGATTGAAAGTACAGTGGAAGAGGAACTTCACAGAAACAAAGAACAATTGATGCCACAATCAGAATGTTCAGACGAGTTGGAAAACTCAGAAGAGTCGAAACAAGAACTTGAAGAAACTTCAGAAGAAACAAAGGAACCAAGTTCTAATGAAACAGAAACATCAGACCAGGCAAGTCAGAAAAAAAGTACAGTTGATCTAGAAGCAAATCAAACAGAAATCCTCAATGAGACAGAACTCTTGGACCAGCCTAAAAGCTCAGCTGAAACAGACCCATCACAACCCTCAGAATTGAAGGATGGTGAAGATGACCCACCCATATCAACTCAACCAGAGGAGCTTCAACAAACCGAGCAGGAAAACCATACCACCTCTGAACAACATGAGAATAATGACAACGACAGTGTAGGGCAAACTGAAAAGGCCTCATCCAAGCCTGTGCCTGTGGCAGAGGAACAGCAGGAGGAACCTGTTGAACCTAAAGTTCCCTACAAGAATGGAAACATAGAAGTTGTGGACAGAGAGGAAGCGCGTAAACTTGCAGAGAAACTTTACAAGCTTGACAATGTTCAGCGAACAGATGTGGTTCGACATTTGGACAAAGAGTGAGTTATTGTTAAGCACTAATTCATTGTAGTAATAATAGGGTTTAAAAGGTTTGCATCCTTCATAGTTACCAGTCAAAAGTTTGGGCACACCTTCTAATACAATGTTTTTGTTTTAGTGATTTATTTTCTATATACTTGAACATTACTGGACATTTACAGTAAAACTATGGAATAACACATATTGCATTAGATAATTAAGTCACAACAACAGTCAGGTGTTCTTTTAAGACACAACTGTTCTGGAAAAGTTCTTGCAAGAACAGTATTGTCAAGAGCATTTGCAAAACACCATACAGCACCATAATGAAACTGTCTTTAATCGAATAACCCCCACTCTTTTCTGAAACCATTGGAATGTATATACCCTTAATGATTTGCCTTATTCTAAGGAGATCGTCATTTGCGCCCATAAGGTGTGTTCATGGACTACAGGGAGTGAAAAACTCCAACAAGTACTCATAGGATAAGAAAACTGTTATATAGGCAGTAATGAAGGCAAAATCTGCTTAATTTCTATTTGAGAATATTAATATCCTAATCCGATAACGATATGAAAATTAATATAGTCTTAATCAACTACTTACACACGTTTGTTACTTGCAGAATGAAGGAAAATGCAACACCTTCATTATGTTTCCATTTTGTCTTATGGGTATAGACTTAACTGTATGTATATATGTCTTCTATTCTAGCAATGAGTTCAGTCGTGTTGTTGGGGAGGAGTACCTCAAGTTCTTCGAATTCATGGGCCAAAGCTTGGATGAAGCTCTTCGGTGAGATTCTCCATCAACTTCAGGAATGTCCTGTAGTATTTACAATACGTAATGCTAAACATGACCTTGTCATAACCCTATATGTTTTCATTCAATTTCTAGGTCTTTTCTAAAAGAAGTGGTTCTAATCGGTGAGACTCAAGAGAGGGAGCGAGTTCTCGATCATTTCTCCAAGCGTTACCAGCAGTGCAACCCTGAGACATTCTCCTCATCCGGAGCCGTGCTCACGCTCACATGTGCCGTCATGTTGCTCAACACAGACCTGCACGGACAAGTACGTTCCATTTCTAATTAATAGCTTGGAACCAAAAAGCTTAAAATAAAAAAGCTTTTGCTTTGTAAACACTGCTTTGTCCTCCTTCTGATCAGAATGTTGGGAAGGCCATGTCTATGGCCGACTTCGTGTCTAACCTGGATGGGATGAATGAAGGAGAGAATTTCAGTAAAGACATACTGAAGGTGAGCAAAGTACTAGAAATACCTACTGTATAATGTAAATAGTTCAGCACAAAAGTTTGCACACCCTCAGGACACATGATTGCCGGATATGCTGTTTGTTCGGTTTCATTATCACAAATTTATGTTTTTTTCTGAATGTGTTATATATTTTCTCCAGCCCCACAGATTTTTCCTTGTACTGTATATCTGTCAAAATCGAAAATAGTTTCGTTCACTTTTTGCTTTGGGTTTGTTGAAAACTAATTTATTTATTTATTTATTTATTTATTTTGTTGAACTGTTTCTACACATGGCAAAGTGTAAAATTGAAACAAAAAACTAAATTTTTTTTTTCCATATAAAAACCAGGGGGCACAAACTTTTGCACTCAACTTAAAAAAATGGACTTTGCACATCAGGTGTCTTCAGTCATTTACTTGCAATTGCTGATTTTTTTTTTTTTTTTTTCTTAATATTTTTATTCTTTGATCTACAAATCATTTCTGGAAAACAAATGTCTGATTAATTCTTCAAAAATGTCTTCCAGTCTTTTTATAACTCAATCAAGAATCACCAGCTTGAGTGGGCAGTGTGAGTCCATCTATGATTACTGTTCTCATCATTCCTTGCCTTGAGTTTATATTTCCTTCGTCTTCTAATCCTTCTTTTCTTCTTGTCTTTGCGTCTAGAGAAGAGAAGGAACTTTTGACCTCTATAACCTTGGAGCAGGACTCGGATCCGGATGCGGTCCTTCGCTCGAAGAGTAACCCCTTCCAGGACCTGGCCCATGACAAGAAGGCCACCGTGTTCCAGAAAGGCTTCCTGAAGCGGAAAGCTCATGCGGACATAGACGGCAAGCGCAGTGAGTTGTCGTTATTTGATTTAGCTTTAAGATCACATGTTCACAATGGGTTTAATGTGCATGTTCTTCCTCTGTGTGGCAGCTCCATGGGGAAAGAGGAGTTGGAAGACGTTTTATGCAGTTCTTAAAGGAATGGTGCTGTATTTACAGAAGGTAGGGCGTTTTTCTTTAACAATGAACTGAAGAATAAAGGATTATGAAGTCATATAGTTAAGTCATAAAGTCAATGTGTCTCACAACATTTTTGAGGAACCACTCTGGAGCTTATACGCAATGTATACACAAGCAAGTGAAAATGGTTCTATCCCATGTGTTTGTGGTTTTCCTTTGGGTTTTCTGGCTTCCTTCCTCACCACTGCTCTGCTAACATCATGCAGAGAACATCTTGCCTCTTTCTCTTTTCTTGGCCTTGGTGACCTTATCGGATACAGCCTAGGGTTCTGGGTTTAGGTCGGTTTTCCCCCCCCAGTTTTTTTTTTTTTTGTGTGTTCTTTTGGACCTGTAACATATGAGGGCCGTTCAAATTAAGCTGGGTCTTTTCATTGGGCAGAATAATGGAACACGGTTCTAAGAGTGGGAACTCCTTTTATTTCCTCTACAATAATGCACTTATCCCAGTGTTTCGCTAGTACTTGGATACCATCAAAAAGGTAGAAAGTTTTCTCAGCATGCCAGGGTCATGATAAATAATGCCTGCTTCATGTCTGGCCTCCCGGGAACACCTCTACTGGCCCAATCATGTGGTGTGAGGTGGCAGTAACTCTCAGCCGAGGTTCTATAATGTGAAAGTTCTGTTTGTGAATGATTGTGTGTACAGTTCCCACAGACAGATGCGTCTCTTCTGCAAGGTGGCGACAAGTTATCCGATGTTTTTCAAGGATCACCCGTTCAGGGGAACGACCGCAGTGGGCTTCGAGCCACCTCGGCCAGGATCGCCATTCATGGACGTACGGCCTTACTTAAAACGTTCAAATGTTTTGCTGCGGCTAAGAATCTCATCATCGTACTGTGCTTGAAGTCGATTTTACACCTTCAATCCAGAGTGTCATCACACGTCCCGGTTTGACTTGACCGCATCTCATTTAAAAACAAAAACGGTGAAACTTCGGTCTAATTATATATCTTTAGGTTTGAGGAGGTACATTTAAATCCCTCTCTCTCTGCAAAGTTAAAAATACAGTTTGTGCCCCTGGGAATAATACCGTATGACAAGCCAAAGTGCATTATGGAGCATATCTCATGCAGAGATAGCGTACGGCTGGCTTTCATGAATGATTAATTCTGGAAGTTGTAATCACCTGACCTGTGATTAGTCATAATAAACGTGGCATGCCCATTTTGTTTTGAAATATTATTGTCAAAAATGTGGACATTCTTAATGCCTATTTCCCATTCTTTCTATCTGGCAGGATGAATACAGGAAGGATTGGCAAAGTTCTGAGGAGGTGCTCAGTGTCCATCACGCTCTGGCAGAGAGAGCAGAGGACTACACCAAGCGGCCTCACGTATTCCGCCTGCAGACCGCAGATTGGAGGGTCTTCCTGTTCGAAGCGCAGTAAGCTCAAATCCTATCTAGAATCTTATCTACATCACGATTGCATGTCTCCCGTTTACTAAGGCATCACCGTTTCTCGTCCTCTAGATCGACTGAGCAAATGAACTCCTGGATCGGACGTATCAACCTGGTGTCCGCTCTCTACTCATCGCCTCCGTTTCCTGCTGCTGTTGGCTCTCAGAGGAAGTTCTGCAGACCCATTCTACCCGCCACACAGTCTGCACTCACTCTGGTACACAAAGTTATTTCAAGTTTCCATCATTTCGTGTTATGCTCATGATTAGTTCGAGACTGTAATAGAAAACCTTTAGAACTTTGCTAAAAAACAGTTCAAGGTCTTGTTTAATGGATTTAACAGTGGAAACTTGGCTAAATTTAATCTCGCCAATCTAGTCCAATGCCTTTACCACGAAATCTACCGCAGTCCTAATTTTAGTGCGGTGTTGTACATACTGGTATATTGCGGACAGTGTGGCATCAGTGTGATAGCATAAATTAAACGCTATTTATTTTAAACCAGAAGTGCCAATGAACAAGTCTAGTGGTATTTTCCTATAACGTCATGTTAACAGACGTAGCTGTTTGAAGCAGTCTGATGCACCGCAGCTGCATTTAAGTGCGCACAAACCACAATTCAACCTCGGTTTCACCGTGTCATGAGCCGCTATGCTTCTGACTCGCGACGTGGGTAAAAACAGAATCGTGTTCTTGTACTGTTGCTGCACCGTTTTGGGGGTTGCGAGTCTGATAATGAGAGTAGTTCTAATCTAATCATGGGGGAATTTCTGTAATGTTTAACTATGAATTGTAGATATGTAGGCATATGTTTTTTGAATGTAAGTTATTGTGCAAAAGTCATGATCCACCCCATTCCTTATGTATTTTTTCCAAAGAGCCAGTCATTCTGTTTTTTTTTTTTATTCGCAAGATATTTCCGAGGAGTAGTCCAGGCTTGCTGAACGACTTTTTCAGCTCTCATTTTTGGCAAGATTTTGTCAAGACTTTTTGTCTTTCATCTTCAGTACAGTCCCAAACCAGTTTCAAAGGAAGTTTACTGTTTGGTAAGCCTTATGAATCATTCAAACATATAAAGCCACCCAACTTAAGGCATGAACCAGTGAGAAACAGGTGATCAGTCTAGTAATTAATACTGTATATCGGTGATGATGAATGCTGAGTGGTTGGAACAGACGAGAGGGGAAATGAGGTTGCTGTTAAGGTTCTAACATAAACAACCAGTTTTTATATTGCATCTTACGCACTTTTTAGCTTGTCTCAGTAAAAACATTTGTTTCCATTTCTGTAATTGAAATCTACATCATTTCATTTCATTTTATATGAAGACGACTTATGGTTTAAGAGTTTTTCACAATACTGTATGCTTTGTTTATTGTGTTTTACAAATTGTGTGTGCAAGAAAAATGATAATTAAGTGAAAGTGTGGTGCATTGTCTTAAGATTTTATTCAGTTAAAATATGTAAAAGTGTCCAAACCAAACCTTCTGAGGCCTTGCATCCTTATATGCCTCAGAATTTGTTAAAGTTATAAAGAGGTAGAGTTAACGTTGCATCTTTTCTGAATCTGAAGTGTAACAAAATCCAATCACACACACAATGTTTTATTCTTCTTACACCAACAGTACCAATTTTACTTCCCACGAAATGACACAATGCAAATTATTATTATTATTATCATTATTACATTTCTGTTATAATTTATAATCGCTATAAACAATCCTAAAAATGTCTAAACATCCTGCCTAATCAGGATTCAGCATTGTCGTGGTGGAAATGGAAATACTTGAGCTGGTAACTGGCAACCAAGTTTTTGAGCTATGGTCTTTAGATTTTTGTATTAGTCTGAAAATGTATCTAAGTCTTAGTTTTTCATATTATACTCAAATTCCCTAAAATGATCTGATGTCTTAGGCAGTCGTATTGCTTTTTAAGTACTTTTTACATACAAGTTCATTATATGAATGTTTGTGTACTCATGGACTGAAAGATTTAAAGGCGTCTAATCATCATCCAGAAGAAGTGAAAACTGAATAGAGGAATTTTTTTATAGTGTCACAAAGCCTGTCTGTGTGCAGCACAAAACCCGGTTGTACGTGTGTGTGTGAACAGGAGAAGCAGCTGCAGTCACATGCCGCCATGCTGCAGTCGTTTCAGGAGGATCTGAGTGCGTTACAGCAGTCGGCACAGGAGAGCCGCAGGGCAAAAGCCAGAGAAGTGGAGGAGCACAGGCAGAAGGAGGAGTACCTGCAGCATGAGGTTGGTGGCAGAAGTTAGTTTCATGCTGCCATCAGATAATGAATGAAGTTTTTCTTTATGTTTTTCTGTACATTGTCTGACCGCCTCTGTTTCACCCTTTCCGTCTTCACAGCGATGCCGTTACGAGGCGTACGTTCACATTCTGGACATCTGGCAGACGTTTGGAAAGTCCTCCGAGACGGTCAGCGGGACAGACCTCGCCCGTTTCGACCAGGAGCTATGGAAAGGAGCAGACAACGAAGAACAGGAGGACAGTGACATCGATGGAGGGTTGAAGAGATCTCATTCCAGTCCATCTCTTGAACTTGAAGTAGCTAGTCCGCCCGTGGTCAAAGTGAGACGTAACATCTCAGAGAGACGGACCTATCGCAAGATAATCGTTCCCCGACGTAACAGGGAAGTGGACTAAAACCCAGACTGTTACAGACTCATCATTTCGAAAAAGGACTGAATGTTACGTAAATTCTTTATCAGTTCCTCAGTTTCAGATTTCCTGTCTTTAAAGAGACTTGCATTGAACAATGCCCTACCTGCAAACATAATAATATGACCAGTGTTTTCAAGTTAACATCACACTCACACACACCTTTAAACCATTTTTACAAGAACAAGCTTTAACAAGCATACCAACATTTCGTTGATCCACATCTGCATGAAGAAAAGAGTGGCATTTTCAAATAAGGGAACAATCTTCATAATACCACAGTGTCATATTAATATAACATTTCTGCAATTTACTCAGCAATTATTCTGAATATACTACACTTAGGGGGGAAAAAAAGGATTCAACCCTTAAGCTTGTTTGACGAAAACTGTTTTTATTGTAATGGTTATTAAAATAAATGTTTTAAATTTTAGCCATTATATATCTGGGCTGAATCAGCATTATACACTGATCAGCCATAAACATTAAAGCCACCATGGATTTGGGTTCGCTTTGTGTCAACGGAGTAGCTCTGGCCCCTCTGGGCGTGGCTCAGCAGGGTCTCTGGGGTGTGCTGTGGTGTCTGGCACCAGGATGTTGGCAGCGCATCCTTTGAGCACTGGGGGTTGAAGGAGAGGGCGGGGCGCGGCGCTGTGGATCGAAATAGCTTGTCTGGTCCATCCAATCAGATTGGTATCTGGGGAGTTTTTGGCCAGGTCGGCGGCCTCGGGCACTTTGCCTGCTAGATCCTGTGCATGGTCGAATGTGGTGCACTGGATGTTCAAGTCCCTTTCTGTTGTGACCGGCATTAACTTTCTTCAGTGATTTTTCTGGAGTCCCTGTACCAAACCAGTTTTAAAGGAATGTTTTTTTTGTTTGTTAATCCGTATGAATCATTCAAGCATAAAACAACATCCAATTTAAGGCATGAACCAATGAGAAACAGGTGTGAATGCTGACAGATGATCAGTCCGGTAATTAGTACTGTATAGCGGTGATGCTGAATGCTGAGTGGTTGGAACAGACAAGAGGGGAAATGAGGTTGCTGCTGAGGTCATAACATAAACCACCAGCTTTTATATTGTATCTTTAGGCGCTTTTTAGCTTGTCTCAGTAAAAACATTAATTTAATCTACATCATTTCATTAAAGTTTATATGAAGAGGAGTGATGGCTCAAAAATCTTTGGGGAAAAAAAAAAGGCCTGTGATCCTGTCACCGGTTTGCTGGTGTACACTTGGTTATCACTGTTGTTCAGTTCACGTGTCCGTGGTCACAGTGTTATTGCTGATCAGTGTACATCAATCCGGCTTCTAAAAAAAAATACAGTTTTTCTATTGTGATTTTGCTGCTTTCAGGAATTTATTGGTTTATATAAAACATTTCCGACTCAAATGGCATAAAGTTATCTGTTTTCAAAATCATACAAAGTAAAAACAGTCCTTGGAGCAAACTCAAGATCGAGGTTTTTGACTCATGAAATGAAAACCCTAACTATAAAAAAAAAACTTTGTTCATTTCAAATAAGTTCCACAGATTTTTAATTTTATTTTTTTCAATAGAATCTCATTTCATTCAGTAAAAGTGTTTAACATATCTGGGGGTTTGAGGGGGGAAACTGGTTCAAGATTTGTAAGTTTTAAGATTTTCATTTGCCTTCACCACATCCACCCCACCCCTCCCCCCTGCTGTACGCTTCCTCAGAGCGACGCCATTTTCCCTTAAAGGTATGTAGTGTAGTGATCGATTGTGTCCACAAGGGGGAGCCGGTTGCTTGTTTGTGTTCCATAAATGCACAACATTAGGATAGTCGATAGTGTATAATCCAATTATCAGAAAGGGCTTAACTCGGATCACAACGTTTTTCTTTAAAAGTCTTCTAATTTATCTGCCAAATCTAAACTAATATTAGTTATAGTTTGTAATGTGTGTTTTTTTTTAAAGAAACTTCAATGCACTGTGTAACCTGTGACATGATTATTCTTCTCAAGAACAAATGTCACATTTACAGAATTTTTTTTTTTTTAAATAATTCTTATTATTTTTTTAATGGATTCACTTTTATGCCTTTTTTAAAGTCATGTTTTGCACATTATCAGAAATGTTGGTTAAACTTTGCTATTAAAAAAATAAATTAAGCATAATAAAACAATTCTGATTAATTTTTTTTAATGTTAAATTAAATCCTACCTTTCCCAGGGTTTATATATTGTTTTTGCATCTTAAGTTTTTTTTCCCTCCTCTAGGTTTACTTATATTGATAATTGAGGGTTCTTTGCTTCTCTATCTGAAAGGGAAACCCTGTGTTTACGCTTTTTAAACACACGGCTGGGTAACTATTGAACAGAACACACGCTGAGTTAATCTCACCCAACAAAATGAGCTGTTCCTTTTACACAGCACCCGGAGTTGAGCATTTAATCCAAATTATTATTAAATGCTTGCGGTAATAGCTTTGAAATTTAGATTAAATACACTTTAATTAGGCTAATGCGTGAAAATCGACTCCTTATACATTATGTATAAATTGTATGCTTATACTTGGATACTTATAATAAAAAAAAAAAAGAATAACAATACACTGAAACATTCCCAAACCACATACAATAGTTTCAACTTTTACGAATTAAATTAGGAATCTTTTAGACGTAACCTTTCAACATTCAAGGCTATGCTAAGAGTGTCGCTGTTCATCATGGTCATGTGGTGTTGAATTCAGGATTAATTTTCTACCACAGCAGCTCTGTCGAGCTTCTGTCTGCAAGGCAAGTTGAAAGTGTATAAGAATGCACTTATTCTAATACATTATATGCCTACAGTAACAGCTCATTCACTGGACCTTGTATGGCGCATGATGGCATAATTCAATTACAAGCATTCTGATGAGGAGACATTATTTAAGTTTTGTTTTTAATATTTATGCAACAATAAGTTTACTTACAGTGGCATTTTATGATTTCAGTAACACAAGTTACTTGTTTTTTGGCCAAGTCACAACTTCAAGAGAGATGAAAGAAAACAGAAACTGAGAAATGACATTTAGCTTTAACCTATGTGATTGACAGGATTGAATTTGTCTCTGGGATGTTCCACAAGATTAAATGTAACTAATAAATGGTTAAAAGTATGAACTATTATTCAATCAAACATTAGAAATTCTTAGTTCATGCACACTGCAATGAATGCTGATCCTATAAGGAAATAAAGCACTTTAATACACGCTAATATTTGAAAATAATTAACTTTGAGGTGGTAACAGTCACTCTCCTGAGAGCTGGTTGCTGATTAATTGCTGATTATTTGCCTATAACAGTATGTCCTGTTGCAGGGAGTATAGTACCAGTCAAAAGTTTGGACACAAGTTTTCTACATTCTATAGGGCTATCTATTCTATAGATTTTTCAAAACTATTAAATATGACATATTGCATTAGGTAATTAAGTAACAACATCAAGACCAGTCAGTTATTATTTTAATACACAAAGTTCAGCTGTTCTGGAATAGTTACAAGAACAGTGTTGTAAGGTGCATTCTTTGCACCTTACAACAAAAACTCATTCTCATGAAGACCTTCCCAGGAAAGCAAGACCAAAACTTACCTCTGCTGCAGAGGAGAAGTTCATTTAGAGTCACCAGCCTCAAAAATCACCAACTAACAATCATCACCTCAGATTAGAGTCGTTATGAAGCTTTACAGTGCATACAGTAAGTAGCAGATATACATCTCAATATCAACCTTTCAAAGGAGATTATTACATATTTTCGATGCCTTCAGTGTTGTTTTAGCTGCTTTACTGTAGGCAGAAATAAAAAGTTATAACTAATGTTAATGAAAAAACAACTCTGATGCAAAGTCGAACTTTTAACAATACTCTGTCCATTTTGACGTGAATTGAAATCTCCTTAGAAGATAACTGAGGCATTATCTCAACTGACCACAAAGAAAAGCCTTTGTCCTTTTTCCCACGGTGTGAATTTGATCCATTCTTTTGATGCACTTATCTTATACCTACACTTGTCAGCCATTTCTCCAAACAAACCTGCAATTTAGGTTCCACTTTGTAGGAGTACAATTACTGACTGTATCTCATCTGTTGCTCAGGACAATTTGTCAGCTGTCCTCCACTACATCCATCAACAGACTACTGCAGACCAGATGTTATTTGGTGGCTCGTTCCCAGCAGTGAAGTAACACAGTAGTACAGTATGTCTCCGCTACCTTCTTGAATATATCAGGTTTAACAGCACTTTATATAACACCCCTATATTCTAAGTCTACCTCTACAATAAGAACCTAAATCGCGTCTTTATGCATGTACTCTGTTTGTTATTCATCTTGTAATCTATGAAAGCACAAGTACTGTTGTTGCATAGGCTTTGGTTCCTGGGAGATGCTTGGTGTTGAGAATTATCTACCATCCTAAAAATATTTGCTCAGTGACGCTCCAATGCATTTATTGACTGTAGCTCAATTGTGTAAAAATACCTTCACATAATTATTAATTATAAACTTACAATGACCTAAAGTGGATATAAAAAATATACACAGACATGTTCCAATAGCCTTTAACCTACAATGTGACATACTGTACCAACCAACTGCAGTACTGTGAAAAAGTCTTGAGTCACACTTCATTTCTTCATGTTAAATGATGTATATTAAAGAAATGGCAACAATTTTTTTCACTGTGACAGGCTGCAAAGTGCAGCCCTTTAAAATATACAATTTAAAATCGGTTGTTTATGGAACAACCTTAGCAGCAACCTCATTTCCCCTCTCATCTATTCCAACCACTCAGCATTCAGTATTACCAGTATAAGAATCACAATCCTGATCATCTGTCATCTTCAGCACGTGTTTCTCATTGGCTCATGCCTTCTCCAGCACATCCCAAAGATTGTCATCGGGGTTAAGGCCTGGGCTCTGTGAAATAATTGTGTTTCCTGCTCTTTAAACCAATCTTTCACTATTTAAGCCAGATGAATCATCTTGGAATAGGCCTGCAGTGCCAGCAGGGAAGAAAAAAAAACTTGGTCATTCAGTATGGTCAGGTAGTCAGCAGACGTTTTTTGTGCACATAATGTTGCTGAACCTAGACCTGGCCAACAGAAGCAACCCCAGATCATATCACAACAGGCTTGTATGGTAGCCACTAGGGATGAAGGGTGCATCTGCCTCTAATCTTACCCTGATCTTTTAAGCTTATCACTCTGAAACAGTGACTATGGGCTCAACATCATTACTTTTCCCCCCCAGATATCTTAAACACTTTTGCTCAATCCTTAATGGTCCCTTTCAAATTGAAGCCTTTTTCCGATTAGCCTCACTAAAACAGTTTTCTTAAGACTACACAGCTGTTTAGTCCCGATCCCTTGAGATCTCTTTACATCATGCACATGGAGGTGCTTTTACTTTCACCATTAAACATAGCTTTGAGTTCAAGTGTTGTTTTTTTATGATTTGATTTCACTACGCCTTTACTGTAACTGATTGCCCATCATACTGTACTTATTTAGAATGTTTTTTTCCAACCACATTTTTTCCTTGAAGATGATGGCTCACCACTATCCTTCCAGGTTATAATAATGCATTTTACAGTTCTTAACCCAAGTAATATTTTGAAATCTGCTTAGTTATTTTCTTTTCTTGATACAGGACAGTAATTTGAAACTTCTAGAACAGTGTACAGGATATGTCTTCTGACTGGTTTGTTTAAGAAATGAGAAGCTTTTCACTGCTTCATTTGGAGTTAAAGAACTTGTAATATAACACTCAGTCCTTTGGGTAAGAATTTGCCAGCTTAGCAAATTTGGCAATTTTATTCCACTCAAATATACTGCAGATCTATCTAGTGGTAAAGGCTTCTCAATAGGAGCTTGCAAATTTTTTGATATGGTGTAGTTCTTGGCTGTGATTGGACCATCAATGTTCTTTGTGCTTGTCTTTGTGCTTTGGCTTGTCATCATTCTGTTGGATTATTTCTTTTGTATTGTCCTGTCTAACAGGCCTGAAGGAATTAAATTTTTTGGCCAAAATAGTTTGGGATTTGGATCCATGATTTCTTTTATGACTATAATTATGGCCAAGAAGTTCTACCTACTGTAGGTCATAACAGGCCATACAACCTGTTGCCACTTGGTTTGGGATGATTACATGTATGTTTTGTTATAAAGCTGGATAGCATGCAAAGAGGTGATTTGAACCTACCAGGTGTTCCTGCAGCTCCTTTAATGTTGCCTAAGATCTTGCCAATCTCCCTGATACTTTTCTGTCTTTTTGCCTTTGTCAATTTTGGAACTTTATCTCGTTCTTGTCAGTGTCACTGTGGTGCGTTTGTCTAATGTTTAGGACATTGTTTTGGACAACTATGAGATCCTGTACCTGTTTTGTAAGTTTATTGAGAACAGTGGCTGTAGCAGTCGGACAAGACCAAGAGGATGGTTGGAAAATCTTACATAAACAGCTTATCTTTAGTTGGGGTTAATCAAAAGCACTTTACATAAACGTGATGGTCCATGTGAAATAGTTGCTTTAGAATATGAGTTTGAATGAGATGTGGAAAATGATCTACCATGATTTATCTTATTTCCATTTTTTTTTTTTTATGTAATAAAAAGTATTTTATATCCAATCTATGCACATTGACCCACTGGCCCTAAGCTTGTCTCTGCTGAGGCATTTAGTTATCCATTGCTAGTGCAAATGTCACATCTGTAACACTGGCCCATAGGCATATATTGAAAGGTTGCTTGAGATTACTTGTTCAGTTTTTACTGCCACTTTAATATACTTTAAGCAAATTAATGACAAATTTCAGATATTCTTTATTAACGCTGACAGAATGATCTAGGTTAGGGTTAGAGTTAAATGACCTGCTATTTTCACAAATCTGATATCTGTCTGAATGGAGCCACTGTATGAGGAAAAGCCTTACTTCCTTTCATTTGACCAACCTGCCATTAAGATGCTGAAATGGTCATGACTGGCTGCAGGAATGACTGATTGTACCTGTAGGCTGTAGTATTGTCCAGGATGTGTTGGGGCCGATAAAGATCTCACCACTCAGTATCAGATATGCTAAACACAGGTTGTTGATGTATAAACAAATCTTAAAGAAAGGCCCCATCACTCCCTCAATGAGTCAGAAAATGACCGAACACCCACTCAAGATGAATTATATGCACTTTTGTTTTTACTCATCACTATGTGAAAGCAAGGACACTCATTTAGGCATAAATACAAAGTTAATTATCAACGTAGTTCAGTTAGGTATTAGATTGTGAACACAGCATTGGTTGTGCATACTGTACACTTCTTTAAAATACTGCAGCCATGGGCAGGTGTTTGTACAGTATATGTTTTCTACAGATGAAGATAGTATAAAACTGCACAACCTCCAAAAAGAATTTAAGTGTAGTAAATATAGTGAATATAATTCAATATATGTGAGGTATAGTTTCATTATACATTATGCAATAAATATTTCAAAAGGTAAATTGCAAAATTCAGCTAGTAAAGTATAACTTTAAAACTATTAAATAATAACTAAATACATTAATTAAGCACTAAAGTGCTGCAAATATGGTAAGAAAACGTGTCTTCAGGATCAAATTCATTCATTCATTCATTTTCTATACCGCTTAATCCTGTGTTCAGGGTCGCGGGGGACCTGGAGCCTATCCCAGGAGACTTCTGGCACTAGGCGGAGTACACCCTGGACAGGGTGCCAATCCATCGCAGGGCACACACACATACACACATTCACACACTACGTGCAATTTAGGAACACCAATTAGCCTAACCTGCATATCTTTGGACTGTGGGAGGAAACCGGAGTACCCGGAGGAAACCCACCAAGCACGGGGAGAACATGCAAACTCCATGCACACAGAGACGGGAATCGAGCCTGGTCGGGGAATCGAACCCAGACCCTGAAGGTGCAAGGCGACAGTGCTAACTTCAGGATCAAATTTTAAGCTAAAAACATTTTTAAAAATGTTCAGGTTTAGACTCTATTGTTTTTAGTTATTAGTTTTGATGATTGCACTATTTTGTACTCTTTGTGAAATTCATACCAATATCAAACTTAAAATTTTCGATGTAAGGATATACAGATTATTGCACTCAAATAAATCTTTGTTTGGTTACTTTTCCATTCATGATGTCACAGTTTCAGTTTTCGCTTGTTAGATGTTAGAATTTTTTTTTTTATGTTTGCACTTAAGTTAAGAAGGACATAAATACATGTCCCAATACCATGTGCCAATACATTTAACACTAAATGATTTTGCTTCCTTTAAACCCAGGAATTCCATCTGTGCTTTTTAATTAGTGTCCAACCAAAGTCAATTTCTCTTTCTTAAAACTTTGCTCACTTTGTTTCTGTTGTATTTAAGTATTGATTTGATTCCTGAAAAGAAAGAAACCAGAAACCAGTAACCCCTTTTAGATATAAATAAAGTAGATTCAGTTAAGTTCTATACAAGGCCCTCCTGAAGCAGAAACAGTGTAAGGTCATGACTAAAGCAGCTGTGGCGCGTCTGTGAAGCGTGACCGCTCCGCTGCCTGTGAGTGCCGTCCGGTTGCTCTTCTCTGCCTGTGACTCTGGTGATTACTAGGAGCCTGGGTTGCTGCTGAGCCTACAAGCACCATGTTTTTGTTCGCTCCGTCTGCTTGGCTGAAGAGCTTTGTGGTAGCCTGTCAGGCCTGGTTGAGTAATTAAAAAGGCGCGCAGAGGTTTGCCTTCATTAAGGGCCTCTGCTGGTACTTAACCGCTACAAACAGGGTCCTCTGACATTCTTTTGCACTATGGCTATCGCTGTGGCTCCTGACTAATCTGTCTGTCCTGAAAACACCTGACTGTTTCTGCAGTTGTGTTCTTTTCGTGTTTTTCTTTACTCTACCGTATACACTTACTGTATATAGATTACACACATTTTTCTCCTTTCTTTAATTTTCTTTAGTTTTTGGTGAAAATATAAGAGGTGTTCAAGTCGAACCAGGATTTACGATGAAATTTCTCAAGCATTAAGGCGTAAAACCGATTACTGCATTTACAGAAGCCTTCAAGTAAAGTAAATGGTGATGGGACTCTTACCCACAGTAAGACATATGAATTGTGAAAACTTTTTAAGGAAGGCCGTAAGTCTGCAGTTGTTCATGTAAAGAATCAGCGAGTTTGTTCGTGAAAGACAATTCTGTTCCTCTATTCTGCATAAGCCAAAGTCTCGGTTTGACTCGAACACCACAAATAATTTCATACATTCTGTTTTCACTTTACTTCCTTGTTTATCCAGGTAACACTGTTAATTCAATTTAATATGACATGATTTTTACGTGAAATTAGTTAAATTGAACTGAGGTTGAACTCCTTCCCATTTCTGTCGCTGAATGTCCTCCAAGGATTTTAAACAGACTGTCTGTTTGTTGTTTTGGCGTCCACTTGACTTTGAAGATCCTTCATGCTTCATGGTCTAAGTCGTTTGGTTCTCAAACTTTTACAGCCTTTAAATGTGAGGTCAAACCAACTAATAGCTATTAAAAAACAATATCAAATGTAATAATATTGATAAAAGCAGTTTGCCACTGTAACCAAAAACAAAATAAAGAAAAATTGCATGCTTTATGCACGTTACTTTGAGAGCCACTTTTCTACGTTTTAAAACACAACCAGTTATTATTGAGAAGATGGCATGTTGTCACCAAAGAAAGCATTAACATCTGTAGATTTGATGGTACTGTACTGTATATTATTTAGAATTTTGAAACCTGTATTTCTAGTTGGCTGATTAGGATAAGCATTCTACTTTTTTCATTTATAAAATTTTTAGTATTTTATTTCCTGAGCAGATCTAACCAAGTTCTATTTCCACAAACCAACTTTTTTTTAGCACTTCGTTCAATCACAGTTGATAAAATACCTGCCTAGCTTAGAGGCATGCGAGCTCCTGACCTGAGATTGCCCTCGTCAATTGGCCAAACTGCTTCCACTGACAACATTGCCTGGAGTGAGAGGCACCGTGTCTCACGTACACGTGACGTCCAGACTACACACTGTGCTAAAATGGACTGGAAGCATCCTTCAGCAGGAGCATCCCCTGGCATGTTTATGAGTATCATGTGTATACAGACAGATGGCACATTGGACACAACTGGAAATTTGGTTTATTTGTTTACCAATGTACGTAAATGGGATATCAGGATTGTAAAATTCCATATACAATTCCAATTTTGGTCATTGATTATCATAACGCATGTGCGTGAAAATGAGACTTTTAAATCGAAATTCATGTCGTATTTGCAAAGACAGGTTATTCTAGGTTGCATGCTAATTAGCATTATGTGCCAGCTGGATAATAACCATGCATTTAATTCAGATAATGTGGGATGTTTTTACCTTTACTACTTGACCTACATTACTGAGTAAAACATCTTGAAATTTCTTCATATTTTGCATCCAAAGAGCTCAAATTCAGTTCAGTCCCTGTACCTAACCAGTTTCAGAGGAATGTTTTTTTTTTTTTTTGTTAAGCCACAAAGTGACCTATGAATCATTCAAGCATGAAAAAACATCTAACCTAAAGGCATGAACCAGTTGGAAACAGGTGCAGATGATGACAGATGATCAGGCTAGTAATATAAGATAGTAAGATCATTGCTTAAAAATGTAAGGAGTAGAAGTAAAAAGTCGGCTGAAAAATAATTACTCCAGTAAAGTATAGATACCCAAAATGTCTACTTAAGTAAGGTAACGAAGTATTTGTACTTCGTTACTTGACACCTCTGGTACTGTATTTACAGCAATACCCATAATCATATGACAAATATATGGATATAGATAGGAATTCCTTAAACGAATTAAACTTGTACTTACTTGTTAGAAGTATTCTTTTTATTTAGCATTGTTGTCTCAAAACGCTATCTCCTGAAGTAAAAATTGTGTCTTTATCCTCACTTTATTTGCTACTCGATGTGCCTGCGACTGCATTTGCATGGAATTTGTTTGCACACTCATAAGCGCATTAAAATTAAATGTAAAAAAAAAAAATTTTACAGCGCTATCTGTTGAATTTTGGAATGAACTAAAATTTTAAGCATTACCATGAAGTGCGCGGAATGAAGGTATGAGATTTCAATTGCATACTCATAAGCGCATATTAAAAAATGTTCAGCGCCACCTGTTGCTATTTGAGATTAACTAATAATTTTCATTTAAATTTCAAAGTAGGATATATTCTGTTCTCGTGGGCCGGTTGCGATGAAACAAAGCCTATATGTTCCCTCAAGCTCAGCAAAATACACCTGTGAAAACTTATTAAAATTCATTCAGTAGTTTTAACGTGATGCGTGCACAAACAAACAGACAGACAATTTTTTTTAAAGCATCTTGATGTGTGCTCACCTTACGTCCCTGCAAATTATTTTTTCGCAAATATCTTTAATGTAACATGCTAACTACAGTTTTATTATATGTATAGATGATGCCTTCCAGTAAATACAACTATACAATGTAAACTTTAAAAAATATTAAATATTTTAAGCATACATAGTATGAGTGTCTTCAGATGAGCACAAGTCAGGTTTATGAGTTTAGTTATTAGAGACAAATATACAGCATGCAGTTCACATTATTTACTGAAGGATATTTAGGGTATCCATGTAGGATGATTCAGACTGACATCTCTATGATTTGATGCTTGGTGTTCTGCCAATAAGCTCTCTATAAATGGCCATCAGAACACAAGAGACAAACATCGACTAATTGAGCAGAAGTGCCAAAAATCTCAAGCTGGGAATTTCCAGTGACTTCACGTAGCGCCCTCCATGTTTACACACATTTTTATTGATGTGCAATTGTAACATATTATTATTATTATTATTAGGTTGGTATTAGGTTACTTTATAAAATTAGAATTCCTGTAATAAAATTATATTGGCTCAATATTGTCTCCATGATAATAATAATGTTGTTGTTGGTCTTTCGGCTGCTCCCGACAAGGGGTCGCCACAGCGGATTATACAGTCCGCACTACAACTTGGCACAGGTTTTACACCGGAAGGCCTTCCTGACACAACCCTCCCATTTTATCCGAGCTTGGGACCGGCACTGCAGCCAGTGGCTGGGGTGTGGGCACTGGCTGGAATCGAACCCGGGCCTTCCGCATGGCAGGCGAAACACCTACCACTGAGCCACCAGTGCCCCATGATAATAATAATAATTATTTTAAAAAAATTATTTTATTTTTCTCTCTCAACCAAAATAGATCTTTCCTATACTAAATTCCCATACCAAGTCAGTGTTTATTTCGATGTTGTAGTGTACATTAGTGTAAACATTTATCAAAGCTACAGTATTTTATGCTGTATGAGTGGTGGATTGTTTATGCTGGGTCAAAATTGTTGGGTTGCTCTTTGTTGGGTCAAATGAAATGCAGTGGGTCATTTACAAATGAACATCTGGTTGGGTTATTTTGACCCAACAACTGGTTTATTCTTTATTCTCTGGTTTCTCCAAACGGCAGCCTGCGAAATGTTTGAATTGTTACTGTTATTGTGTCACAAAGTGTAGTTTTAAGAGTTGTTTAAGCGAGAATGTATGTGTATACAGCTCAAAACATCAATCGATTATTAAAAATAGCGTCTATTTAAAATATTGCACCAACGATTTCGGAGATTTGAGCTCCAGGCGATACAGATGCCCTGCGCTCGTGTAGCCGCCCAGCGCTGCCTCACCTCGGCAAGAACTTCTGAAAACTACCGCTGGCGTTGCAGTGGTTAAAACAGCGGATTTGATCCACTTTGTGTATTTCTAAAAGGCAATCTTTGGTATAATACGGTTACGGTATAATATATCGTGGCTGTTTGACGCATCCTGTACGCTGCGTTCCATTTGCAATATAGCCGGAGTCCTCATACCCTCGAGTGTGCACTTTCAAGTCAAGACTTTTCTTTGGGTTCTTGGAATTGAGACACGGCATGACGACCTTTCTGGATTGTTCACTTCTGAAGCGAGGGGCACGCCACTTAAAGCTGGCAAAATTTTAAGGTAAGTTATGATGAATTTTTACCTAAATTTTAAATGTTGTAATTGTGGTAGGAGCAAGCTCATTTTCATATTCATTCACTTTTCCACGTTTAAGTCGCACTTTGATTTGGGGCTGTGGGGAGTTCATGTTTTTATATTCTGTGCCAATAGTCGGCTATACTGTATATTGTGAGAAAAGTGCGTTTGTAGCACACACATAAAATTTACTAAATGTAATCTTAAATAGTAATATTTACTAAAGCTGTGTGTGGAAAGTCTGTTGGCATATTTTATAATATTTTAAAGTTGGCAGAAGAAGCAATTGGTGTATGTTTAATGACAGTCTTAATATGTCTTCTGTTTCTGTATGTTATCTGGATTCTTCACTTCTGACTGGATCATTCTCAGAGCACTCAGTATTTTATGGTAAGTTAATGTAAATTTTTACTTAATTTTTTTTTAGTAAGTTGTGGTAGGAGAAAGCCTATTTTATTCATCCTTATGAAATATTTATTGTAAGTTGTAAATTTAATCACTTAAATATCCTATTCATCTAGGGTTTGTTGAGAATTTAAAATGGTGTGAATGTTCTGTTTTAAATCCAGATGGAGCGCCGTATCCTCACACGTTAAATAATGAGGTAAATTAGTCAGAAATATACACTAAATTCATGTTCACATTATGTATTTTTGTGTATTCACAAGAGAAAAATTTTTTTTGCATTAAATATATACACTACCGTTCAAAAGTTTGGGGTCACTTTCTAACTCCATGATGGTTCCTGATTTGTATTTCTTTCTACATTGTAATGTTTTGCTGAAGGCGTCCAAAAAATGCATTAATCTCCTTTGAACAGTTGATATTGAGATGTTTCTGCTACTTCTGCTCTGTAAAGACTTCATAACGCCTCTAATCTGAGCTGCTGTTAATTGGTAATTTTTCAGGCTGATAACTCTAAATGAACTTCTTGTCTGCAGCAGAGGTAGGTTTTTGTCTCGCCCTCCTGGGACGGCCTTCATGAGAGCCAGTTTCATTATGGTGCTTGACAGATTTTGCAAATGCACTTGACAATACTGTTCTTGCAAGAACTATTACAGAAAGGCCGACCTCTGTGTCTTAAAATAACAACTTTTTTGTGTTTTTGTTGGTGTTACATATACCTAATTCCATATGTGTTATTTTATAGTTTTGAAATTCCCAGTATTGTTGTAGAATGTTGAAAATAAATCACAAAAAAAAAAAAGAAATTTGCAAGTGACCCCAAAGTCTTGAACGGTAGTGTACCGTAGCTGTACATCCTTAACAAAATGCTTGATGTGAATATTATATTGCAACACTAAGTGATGTTGTGTAATCCAAAGGTGGGAACCAGCATGATGGGAATGATCTGCAAAATATGGAGATGACTGGAGCATTTTTCCCTGTTTTATGCCTTGGGAATGAGACAAGAGGAACCTGACAGACCTTTCCCATTGTTGAAGGCAATGCTATTGATACAGACTCTTTGGTGGAGGCTGTTGATGTTTGTTTTAAAGTTTTTTTTTTTTTAATCTTTGATGTTAATTACACGAAGCAATGTCTTCCCACCTGGAAGTTTCTCCAGCATACTGTAGATCAGATTGATGAACACGAGTACACTGTTAAATTTTTGCGGACATTTTTTTCACCCCACATTTAATTAATAATAGTTTTAAAAGTTTTATTGTTTTTAATGTCATTTTGATGGAAATTATATAGTAATAGTTAAATAATTATTTTTTTTATATAAGATGGCCAATGTTTGATGTCATGTGAGCATTATAAGATTTATATTGAAAATTTCTATATAAAAAGTGTTTAAACATTGTATTAAATCAGATTTACAGGGGCCTCTTGTTTTTATTGTTTTACAGAGTGTTTGTTACATTTATTTTTATATTTAACAAATGGTCACCTTGGGATTGATTTTGTCTGACATTTTTGTCAAAATTGAGTTATTCACATTTTCTTATTCTGTGACAATCTATTTACATTATGTGAAGTTGTGTACATTTTGCGGTTTTTTTTTTAATAAAAAAAAATCAAATGGAATGTGTCAACCAAGCAAAAGTGTTAATTTTACTTACTGGTTGGGTCAAATAAAATAACTCAGCACTTTAACATTTAACCCAGCAAGAGTGTCAGTCTTACGTACTTGTTGGGTCCGATGAACAACCCAGAACTATGGGTTAAGTTGTTGAACCCAGCACTCGGGTCAAAACAACCCAGCGTGTGTTCTGTCCAATAGTGACCCGGCGGCTGGGTTATGGTTGGGTTGTTTTTTAACCCAGCAGTTTTTAGTGTTTTGCTGCATCTAGTAGACATGATGATATGGTAATATTTTATAAAGAAACCCAAAACACAATGTTGTGCTTTGTTTTGGGTAGATGACATCACAAACTTATTACAACCACAGACAACACCATCCATTGTTGTGGTTTCTGTTGTAAAAGTAACCACCAATGTCATTCCCTCAACACTGCTGCAGGAAACTGTATCACTACTGTGCTTGTATTCATTTTCTGTAACCGTCTCTGTAATTTTACTGTAATTCTCAGCTGAAAAAAAGATATATTTACACTGTTACATTTAAACCTCTGTACTTGTGTTCATACATACATGTCAAATAATACTTACAAATGCCAAATAATGACTCTAGACGTCTGATTCTTACAAGCATGTATTGACACTTGCTTTGGAAAATGTTTCGGACTATGGAGAGTTACAAGGTGAGGCATTTTTCCCCAGCATTTTTCCAAACTTACATGTGTTTATCTAAAAATAGCTTCCGTATACGATAGATCAATGAAGACTTTAGCATAATGTTTCCTTGGTCACTATAGATATCTATAATAATATGACTACTACTAATAATAATATAGATTATTATTAGAAACTTATAATTTAGCTTGATGATCATTTTTAAAACAACATGGTTCTGGATATATATACAGTATAAATACAGGAAAATACAGAAAGCTAAAAAAATAAGCTGATCATCTGTAAAGTAATCAGTGATATTATTATTTCAGGTTAAAGCCCCATACTGTACATGTCTGCCTGTCATTCTGTACGGCAGAACTCTCTGTCTAACTTATTAATGCAAAGAAATTACATTTTGAAAGGTTGTGTATCTTAATTTGTACTCCTTTCATCATTAACCAAATACGCTCCATGTTCAGTAATCGGAGAGTGAATCACAGAAGAGAAATCAAAAAAGTACTTTGGATAAAAGTTAAGTTTTATCTTAAAACAACACTTATACCACTTCTGCACTGTTATTTCATATTAACTAATTGCAGTAAAAATATTCAGTTTTCTAATTAATATCTCTTGGTGTCTCATGTGTTTGATTGCATTGAGCAAGCAGCTCATTGGTAACTTATTTTAAAGTAAATTATTAAATCGGGTACATAACTGTCCATAACATTGCTGTTACTCAACATTTTTATTTCACTTATGTTGCAGGTTAAACTTCTGGCAGATATTCAAGTACTACAAAAGTTTTATTAAATTCTGTCCAGCAGTCGATTTAAGACACGCCCACAGTTTGACACAAGTGTAGTACACTGTCAGAACTTTCAGGTTACAGAATAATCTGTCACATATCTGCTCATAACTTCCCTTCTACTCAACATTTTGATTTTATGGTGCAGGTTTAATTTCAGGTAAATACGTGAGGACTGGCAAAGTTTCATTAAATTATATCCAGTATTCATATTCTATACTCAGTATTCTATACATACATACACAGACAGACAAACAGACAGAATTTATTTATTTATAAGACCATCATGGTCCATCATTAAAAGAGCGAGTTCTGGCCAATGTACAGACAAAACCTTTATTTGATTTATATTCATCACTTCATAAGACAATGCTGTTGTATTCTCAATTCTCACTTAATCATCATTATCATCAACATTATCACTGCTAAAGTAAAAAAAAAAAAAAAAAAAAACTTACGCAATGACTTGATGAGCCACATAACCAGATTTTATGAAATTTAAATGTTGATATAGTGATTTTTTTTTCTCCATCATCTATCATATCATCCATATCATCTTCCTATGAGTTTCTGTGTTCGATTTCTCACGAGAGCAGAATTTTTTTAAGATAACATTTCCAAACATTAATTTCTAGGTGCATTAAGGAAATGGTGCAGTGCCACTAAAATCTGTCATACTTGGTATTATTCTCCAGCAAAAGCTATAAAAATATAAAATGCATCATGTTTTCCCTAAATAAAGCTTTAGAGCTATTTTTGAGATGAACATCTACCCGTATGTCTTACTAAATAAACAACAAAAAAAAAAACCCTGACAAGAGTCAAAAGTTCAAACTAAACAACATTTCCTAAGGGCTACATTTGATACCTGACATTTTCCAGCCAGGTAAGAGTGTATGAAAGAGTAAGTTTGTGTGTAGAGGAGGAAGGAGAGAGAGATAGAAAAAGGGAGAGAGAGACAAGTGCTTTGTTTCGTTTGACTGCTGTGGTGTCTCTAGTCAATAGGACTTCCTGCCCCTGGGGTTCTTGGCAAATGAACTGGTCACAGGGAGTCATTTAAATTCTCCACAGGGTTCTTCAGAGTTTCCATTTTTTAAAACATGAGTTTGTTTATTGCAGAGTGGTTCTTAAATTTCATGACCTTGTGGCTCTTGAATGTCAAGAAATATTTTTCTTTTCAAATAGCACCAACACAGCAAACTTCTGCGCCACACACACACACACACACACACACACACACACAGAGACAAAAGATTAGTGATTTAGTGCATAGGTTATACACAGGCCTTGGACTATCCTCCATTTAAGAAAAGAGAAAAGAATTTCGAACACAAGGTGTTTTTGTGCAGCTTATTGCTTTTGTCTATAAATTTGTCTGTAATTGTCAACACAAAGGAACAGGGTTTCATATTAATGAGCTCCGTGCAACGAGGTTCACGCACTCAATCTGGGTTAAGTGTTTCACTTGAAGCCAAAATAGCCATCGTCACTTTTCATTTCCCTTCAAACACTGAATGACCTCAGCTTTCCGAAGCGTCTATTCGCCGTTTCCGCTAACAGCAGGGTTTAATTCATTTTACACGAGACAAATATTGTCTAGCAGACAATGCTAACGTGGAATTTTAGGTTTGATGTTGATGTCAAATGCCCCAATTCAAGATTACAAATGCAGAGGTTTCCAGTCGACTAGCCTGGAACAGAAGAGCGTAAACTCTCAGACGGTCCTTCCACTCATTGTCCCACACGGCGCATGAACACACACAGACCAGACTGCCTTTTTGGCAGGAGCTACTCAAGGGGCCTCTGTGCATCTCTTATTTGAACGCTGTAATGTAGTAGCACATGCGCCCCCTCCAAACACACACACACACACTTTCTGCCAAAGGTAGTTACCCTGTGCATCAGCCCCATCCTGCTGGCTTTGTTCTCCCTCAGCTGTTCCGGCCTGGTGCCCGTATTGTGCTGCTGTGCTCATTACTAGCAAAGCAATGGGCCACGCCACCTCGCTAATAGGACAGAAGAACTAGATGGAGGGAGGGGGAATGGCAGGAACAAGAAGAAATGCTGTTAAAAAAAAAAAGACAGAGCTGCACAATATGTTGTTTGTTAATTCGGTTTAAGACTGTGTGATTTCGGGTGGATTTAAGAATTAGTCACACTTTATGATATGTTTCCAATACAATCTTGGTTGAATTCTAGTACAGACCGTGTGATGAGGTACGATATAGTTAATGGCAGATTATATTATAAAGATCCTCAAATGCTGCATATGTCAACTACCATATTAATAGCTAACCTGTGAGTTTTACATAATCATATAACGATAGGCGTGTTATGCATTCAAAGGTTGCTGATTTTTATGCACAGTTATTCCATTATGGCATTTTTCTTTACCTCCTGTAGCTAAATCAAAATCGAAATCATACCTTGTAAAGTTTCTTTATAATTATATAGTCTTATATTCTTGTGTGTGCCTTCCATTGTTTTGGAAAAATCTACTCCGGTCATATGTAGATCTACAGTATTTGTTTTATTATACAGTAAATGATGGTATTTAATTGCAGTATTTTGAACTGTAACTACAATCTTTCAGGAACTTAATCAGATAGGTGGTAGATGGTGGCAAGTTCTACGGCTCTCATAGCACCATCTCTCTCTCTCTCAATTTCAATCAACACTGTATAACAACTTACAGTGCTCCTGCTCCATCCTTAGCCACTCCATGGCTTAATGACCTGGACACCCTGCTTGGTGCTATGTGGCCCTTGAAGGCAGCGTTCTTTTGGTTCCTGTACTGTTGCACACATTAGATAAATAAATAAAATAAAAATAACTCAGTGGTTCTTACTTTAAAGTACTTTTTGTTCATTTATCAAAGTATCGTTTTGAGCACTAAGCTAAGTGAGTATAAATACAGTATGTTAACTCATTTCCACTCGCTAAAGCTTCAGAAAAGCGCGGGAGTTTTGAGAGAGTCGAGCGTGAACAAAGGATGGCTGGAATAAAAAGCCAGCACTGGGGTTTAATGAGCTTAAGAGGGATATCATGCAGCAATTAAACATGGTGTCAATTAAATAGTGCTCCATTTAGCAGATGGAACAATTTAACTCAAAGCCAAGATCAAAACCCAGTAGTGGTGGCAAGAACACGACACCAATAAGCTGAATACATTGCCCGCAATTAATACTACGCTGTCTAGTATGCTTAATGCATTTCTTGAAAAACTCTTGAAAAATATAGTGTTCTCCTGAGAGACCATGAAAAAATAACTCTTGGCAAATTGTTGGTCCTTAATAGAAGGGGGTGTTTAATGTATCAGACCTAAAAGCCTCAGCTAATTAAATACCTTCTTTATTAATTCTAATTGACTGAGTCTTGAACTAGGTTACTATATAAAACTGAGTTCCTGTAGAGTTGTATTGTAGATAGTAGAAGTCCCACATCTCTATATGTCTACCATCTAGGATTTCAGTCTATGTAATGTATAAAAACCTTATATCCTCTGGGTTTCCTCTGGGTGATCCAGTTTCCTCCCACAGTCCAAAGACATGCAGATTAGGCTAATTGGTGTTCAAAAATTGCCCATAGTGTGTAAATGAGCATTATGTTGGATTGGCACCCCATCCAGGGTGTACCCCGCCTTGTGCCCTAAGTCTCCTGTAATAATTCAATTCAATTCAATTTTATTTGTATAGCGCTTTTAACAATTGACATTGTCTCAAAACAGCTTTACACAATCAAAAGAATTATTTAAGTTTGTATGGAATGTGAATGTGTATGAAATTCACCTGTAATAGGCTCCAGGTCCCCCTGCAAACACATATACAGGATAAAGCAGTATAGATGATGAGAGACTGAGAATTGTTTATAGTGTGGTGTTTTCTACGGAGGTGTTCATTTAGCATTTATTAGAGAAATCTCCAAAGCCAAGTTAGCATCGGCCTACATTCATCAGCACACTCTTTATTAAATTGTGCCTAAAGATACAATTTAAACTTTGGTTGTTTATGTAACATCCTCAGCAGCAACCTCATTTCCCCTCTCATCTGGTCCAGCACTCAGCATGACCAGTATTCTAATAACTGGACTGATCATTTGCCATCATCTGCTTCTGTCTCTCGCTGGTTTATGCCTTGAGTTAGATGTTTAGTTTGATGCTTGAATGATTCTTAGGTCAGTGTGTGGTTTAACAAACAAAAAACATTCTTCTGATACGGGTAAGGTACAGAGACTGGACTGAAAATGAGAGCCAAAAAAAAGTCCTTCAGAAAGAGAAAGTGTATTGAATAACATTGACTATCAATTATAACTTGTACACTCTAAAAAATGCTGGGTTGTTTTTTCTACCCAAACGCTGGGTTGCCGCTGTTGGGTAATTTTTCTGGGTTATTTACAGAGAGTTGGGTAGTTGTGTAACCCAGCTGCTGGGTTGAAGTTTGCTTGGCCCCTCCCCCAAAGTTCACCGGTGGATTCAGCGGCTGTCACTCAGCTTCGTGTCTCTTGAGCTCCCACACCGCTGATGACGGTTCATCCTCCTCGGACATTTAAGGGGAAATGGCGTTAAATACAAGGTCTGTATACACATGTTCACTCACCTAATTCACATATGACTGAAAAATTATTACTATATGTAACATTTATTTAAGGTTACACACAAACTTTCCGGCTGGTCTGAGGTACTGGATGATAATTTAGCTGAGATTAGCTGCTAGCCACCCCACCTGTGTGTGAAAGAAACGGCTAAGATGTCTGAGCTTTTTTAGCTTTTTCTGTAGAATGTTTGCAGGGTTACGAAGATGGTGAAGTGATGAATGAACGCTAAACTGTTAACTGTAGGGCTACCATGACCAGGCATTTAGTTAGTTTGCTAGCATTAGCAACCACTTTAGAACTTTATTAAACTCACTGCTTGAGACAATAAAATGCTGGTGTGTTACAAAACACTGACCCTCTCACAAATATACAGACCTGCTAACCCTCCCGTTTTTCACTAGCTAGTAATTTACTCTGCGGTCAAATTTCTCCTGCGTTTCTCCCGAGTTATAACAATATTTTACACCTTTCCCCCTTTGGCAAGTATGCAAATGTATCACCAGTAATAGCATGTAAGCTAACCAGGTAGCTCTCTTTAACCAAAGTTAAATTAACAATCAGTCAGCGCGCCAACTACAGGAAAAAGTACCACAGCGGTACAGATAACTACTAGATGAAGTATTAATATTTTGGTGATTGTAATGTACCAGTATGACACCAGCTATGACATTTTTTCGGTAATTAGCTTAAAATCAATGCAGACTACAATATCAACTAGTCTGACATAAAGAGTTGTATCCTAAAAGCCATGCTTATTCTGCTGTTTTATTTTTGGTAGTAGCTGTCTCCATGTTTTTGTTTCTGGTTACCTATACACTATCTTAATGGGCAGCTTTGTAATTTTTTAGTATCAATCGTATTTCACACGAAATTGATAGTCTTATTCAGTTTAATCTTTGCTATTCAACAAAATTTTAACTTTTTCATTTCTTTCTTTCTAAGGTTGGAACCAACATGGTGGAATACCTCCAGCGGGCTGAAGTGTCGAGGCCGTACCCCTACATCCTGACGTTGGGAGATAATGACCAGCACTGCTCTCAGTAATGTTGTAATGTTGCTATGAAATAGCGAGACCTACCTGAAAAGTCATAGACAGACAGTGTTTGTATGTTAAAATGAGACCAGGGCTGGATAGTTTTGATCCTGCTCTGTAGAAGTTGCTTCAGCCTATTTGTTCAATTACTCCATTCTGCCCTTGTCAGTAATAGTATAGTAATGATGTCACTGTTGATTATCTGTTCTTGTGCTTTTGAAAAATAAATGTTTTTTTCTAAGAACATTTAATAGGATGATGTTTATTGCATACATGTATGTTTTTTGTAATAGACCAGTATATCAAAGTAATTTAACTGTTTAATAGACATGCGTGTTTTTTTTTTTTTTTTTTTACAGATTCACTGTAAAACATGAAAATAATAATAACCTATTTGTGAGGTAGAATTAACCCAATTCTACCTCACAAATAGACCAATTTATGTGGTGGAATTAACCCAGCATTATAGTTAAATATGACCTAGCATTTGGATTGAATATTTAACCCATCTTGTTGGGTTAAACAAATAACCCATCTTGCTGGGTTACATTAACCCAGCATTTAGTTAGTCCTATATTTACCTAGCAGCTGGGTTAAAAACAACCCAGATTGGGTTGTTTTTAACCCAGCATTTTTTAGGGTGTAAACTAACTTGCACACCCAAGGCTCACCTATGACTATGGGGACTAAAGGTCCATCCCATCTATTTAATACTGACCACGATTGTCTATGATAAACTGCCCTGGGGTGTAAATACTTATGTATATTTGTGTGCGGATGGTCCCCTGCAATGGCCTAATGTCCTATCCATGATGTAACCCTCCAAACCCCCCCGCATCCCCAGTCTTTGTACTTTTTGCCGTTTGAAACAAATTACAAGGTTCCATGAATTTGGATTATGGCGAATGGAATGAAATAGACCTAATGAATCTTTGGTCATCTACACATGATGAAATTCAGCACATCACAAATTCTACATGGTTTCTTTATGAACATCTCATCACCACAGTGCAGTGAATTGATGAATAAGAGAGTAAAATCCTACTAGCCAGTAGTAGTGCAGGAGACAGGGTTTCTCATAAAAACTGGTGGGCTGCTTCTGCTGCTGTGTGCAGGTGGGACACTCACACCGCCGAACCACAGCCTAACTAAAGCTGCATGCATCATAATGAGGAGCAAAGGAGGAATAATTGCAAATAAAAGTAGGCGATGCAGAAACTAATTAAACAGATGTGTGGATTTTTTCGGGATCATTGGTTTGATCCTTTTTATGTGTTAAGTTGCTGACTTGCAAAAGAACCTAAAAACTCGATATGCTTAAAAAAAAACTAGATAGTTATTAAAATGAGGTTGATGGTGATGATGATGATGATGATGGCAATGATGATGACAACCACAAATTATCTCATTAATCAACTAAGAATTTTATAAAGTTATTCACAAAAGTAGTGCTACTATAATTACAAAAGTTAATGCTATATAACAGTTTCCCCCATTCATTAAACCCCACCACAAAAGCCAGCATTTGGGTTGTCATGCTTTATTTCATTAAAAATAATTCTGTAGAAATTGATTAATCATATCTTTCACGGTACAATAAAAAGCAATAGTTTAATCACAGATCTTAGCAAAACCATTTGACAACAAATGTAGTACATATGGGAGGGAGAAAATAAAACATTTTCTTACAACTTCTCTTACAATGTACTAATTCATCCCCATAAAATCCACTCCTAATTATTTGTAGCATAAAAGTTTTTGTTTTTTTTAATAAGGGTTTTTTTTTTTTCTACATTATTTACACATTATCCCACTGAAATGACCAGCAGGCAGTTTGTAATGGTATTTAAATTGACAACTGATTTTGTTGTTTGTTGCTGTTGCTGAAAATGATGATCAAGTTGTTTTTGAAAAAAAATAAAATATAAATGCATGGAACTTGAAACCACTGCAAATGCTGCAATCCGAAAAGGCTTATAAGGCCAGGGAAATGAAGAGAAAGAGGAACAAATAGAAGAATAGAGCATGAGGAAGAAAAAAAGCTGGCTGTCTGGATTTGTTCTTCATGCACCACAGGTCATGAACGCAGTTAAGGTCTGAAAGCAAACTGCAGTAAGATCTTTGGCTGTTGCGCCATGCATTTTGGTTCAAAAACCCGGGGCAAGACATGATGGCTGTTTAAATAGACGGTTAAACTTGTGCGTTTGGTCAGTGAAGTGAATAAATAATCAACCAAAGTCTCAGGCAACAAAACATTTTGTCCATGCTGGCCTGTTTCTCGTGTCCTTCAAAACCTTTTAGCTCCAGTCACTGAAGAGAAGATGAAAGTTCCACTTTCAGTTTTTTTTTCTTCTTTTCTGGATTTGTCCACAAGTTGTACAGTTTGCCTGTTAAATAGTGGATCATAATTATATGCCATGTCCATTGGGTACTCAGAAGGGTACTCTAGGTGGGATGGAAAGTTCCTTTAATAGGCCTGGACTAGAACATTTGTTGAAGATATGTGAAGTTAGATGTGTATCACTCCTTTCTCAATATTTGATCCTTTGCTGCTAAAGGTGGTCGTACGCAGTGGTGGTGGGCGGAGCTGTACGAGATGCCGAGCTGTAGTAATATGGTGAACCTGTACGGGAAACCAGAGATGATATAGGTAAATAATTTCAAAGAATAATAAAAAATTATCATTAAAAAAAATTTAATTCATTGAATGCATAATAAGACTCAATTCTTATTGGATTAAAAAAAACTAAAGCTCCTTAACATTTCATTAACAGTTTAGTAGTGTTTCTTTTTTCTTTAATGTTCAATATGTATGTGTGATATAATGATATTGTTTACCAAACAAATGATATGTTTACATTTTCCTTCACTTAGAACTAATTTGTTCTTGTTAAACATTGTAATTACAGTAAAATACTATTCATGTCTTTGATAGCATCAATATTAAATGTTGCAAGGTTTTTTTTTTTATCTAGGATGGAATGAGAAATTAAATATATCTGGTTATATCTGTTAAGTAATAAATATCTTAAATTTTTTTCTTTTTTTTGTTTTGTAAATCAGACTCAATTGTACAGCCACTTTTTTTTTTTTTAGCAGTTTTGCAAAAAAAAACAAAAAAAAAAATCGAATCCAAATAGATCTAAATCTCCAGGAACAAAATGATACAGCGTCTAGGAGACACGAGGATCATGAAGTCTTAAGCGACCCAAAAGGGACTTCGCCCTCTTCTGGGTGACACTGAAAAGTACCATTAAAAAAAAATGTCTCCTTTGAAAATTATGCACCATAAAAGTATTTTCATTTCAAGCAGATTGTCTTGGTTATAAACAGAACTAATTTTTTTTTCCTGCAATGGATTGCTATGACATTTGTCTTCTAAAATACGAAAGACTTTTAATTCTTTGTCATGAAATCCAAGTCATAGAAAGTGTATCCTTAAAGAATGTTCTCATTTGATCATTTGTTGTAATTATAACTGTAAAACATCACCAGGTTCAAAGCCTTGTGACTGTCCTTTAAATGTCCTCTAAAAAGACTGGAGAGAATGAAACTACCGTTTTTTTTACCGTACAGTCTTAGGTATGTGTGTAAGTTTGTGTGTATGTGTGTGTGGGTGGGTGGCCGTGAGAGAGATCCATTGGATGGCATGTGACTGAAACTATGTGAGAGCTACATGACACAGAGGTCTCCTTTACTTTGTGTACAGGTCATCAGTAATTTTCCAAACGTCCTTAGAGAATAAATTATGGCTTCACTCTGACATGGCTGCTACAGAAATCCACAGCCATACTGTAAATAACTAATGATGATGGTTTTCGGAAAATGCAAAATGCTAAAAATTAAAAATAGAGAGTAAACAGTGCATGTACCTAGTAAGCTGGAGTTGGTGAATCTCCACGCGTCGCTGTAAGATGTGTATGGCGAGTGTGTGTAAGTCTGGCCCGAGTACTCTGCACCTGTAAAAGACAGATATTTTATTAGCACACTTAAATCACACATGCATGCACATCATGTCTTGCAAGCCAGTGTTACACCTGCTGTAACAGATCATATATTTCACATTATAATATAATATAAGTGACATAGTAAGACATACATAAGTGAAATTTTGATAAGTTTGATAACTTACCACACATGTTCCCATAATGACATAATAATCAATTTATATAATAATATAATATTTCAGGATGTATACTGTAGGTGTCTTTGAAAAGCCGTGTGTAGAATATTTTCACAAAAACATTAAAAATAACTTTCCTATAATGTTATTTTATGAACTTTTAAAGAACGTTATAATAATGTTCTGTGTTTTATGTATTAAACTGGTAAATAAGTCGAGAACTGTCTTTCGGATGAATTGGCACAGACATAAGATTTATAACATAACATTTCTACAACATTGCCACACAATTTGAGTTTTATGAACACTTACACAAATGTTTCCTTTTTTAAATTTTCCGTTTCTTTTGTGTCTAAATGGAAATATTGTGTATTATATTATGTATAAATAAGTAACATAATAGCAATAAAATGAACTAAGGTTTAAGTGAGACCGTTAAGATTAACATTAATGTTCAGTGTAACATGTTTTGGGGGTAGACAAAGTAAAAAACTATGTTCAATTAAAAAAAATTTTATGTAATTTTACTCTACAAACATTCTTAATCTAGTATAAATATTGTCACGTGTATAAAATGTAAATATATTTGAGACAGATCACATTTAATGCCTTCTTGCTTAAGACAGGGTGTGAGAATTGACCATGCTTTAATATGTTAGCTATACCTCACAATCAATGTGTGAAAATGGCACACAATAGCAAATACTCTTCTTGGTTAAAAGCACTCTGAAGCTAAATTTTTCTTTTTTTTTGTTTTGTTACATCATAACTACAAATTTGAAGAATGAATTTCAATTCACGTGATGAAAGTAAACAATTCCAGTTTACACACTCAGATGGGGACTCGAGTAGCACTTTTTAACTTAAGTGAAAAAGACATTTCAGATTTATTTCTGCTTGCAAACGAATTTGCCTGATTTATCAAATATGTTCGTTTAATTTGAAGGGATCATTTACTACGTGGCTGCTTTTGCACTCTCTCGTCTGTGAGGTTTCCCTGGCACTTACGGATGCCTGTTTATACTTCTTCCTCCTTAGCACATTATTCACTCGGCGGTTAAGAGCGCCATGTAAACCATTAATCCCGCAACCAGGTGGAAGGCTGGGAGGGTAAAAATCCCTCCGCTCACTGGTGCGTACACCTTGCCTCCTCCGGCGTCCTTTCTTAAGTGTCACCCCTACCCCCCCCCCCCTCACCCCCATCCCCTCTGACTTCACCAACACTGCCACCACCATACTGCCATCTTGGCTTCCTTCCTTCCCCTGTTGTTCCTCTTTAAGCCCTTCATGCTCTCTCTCTCTTTCTCTCTCTCTGTTTCTTTTTCTTTTTTCTTTTCTTTAAACATTCCAATATCTAATTGGTAATTATGTCAGCTGGATTGATTCCCCCATGCTTAGCTTCTCAAACTCCTCCCCCACCACCACTATGAGGCTCGGGGAGTAATTGTGTATGAACGCTTCCTCTCAGCAAGCCCACCAGAAAAAATAATAAATCAGACCCTCTCATTTCGCGCTTCGGAGAACAGACTTCAAATAAAAAAACAGAGTGGCTCCCTACACCACACCACACCACACCACACCATGCTGCACCACACCACACCTAACACCGCACCAGAAGCAAACGCACCAGAAACCCTTTTTCTATCCTTTCCATTAACAGACATGTACATGTACATGTGTACACATGCTGGATGTTTCTTGCACTTTTTTCTTAATGGAACAATAAGACGTCCATAGGTGCCACCCATTGCTATTTCACTTTTCCCTTTGTGTGGCCTCAGAGTTCCCATGGCAGTGTGTGGGCTGGGTGGCGTCGAGGGCGGTGGAGGTTACGGGCATCATGGTCCGCCCTCTGGCGCGAACCAGTTCACCAAAGGGAGCAGGGTACTCATTAACCTACCTCTCCTTCCTGTTAAGCATTCTTGCTCACTCTTTCTTTATCTCTATCTTTCTTTTAATCTCTTTCCACTAAACCACATTATCTCCTAATCATTTTCTTTCTTTTTTTTTTTTTGGATAAATACTCTAAATCTATGTTTAATATTTGCCTTAAAATCCAGATCCAGGACGATCATTTGTTCCAATTTGTTCCAAAGTGATGGAAGACAAAGTGTGTGTTTTATTACAGTAACAGTACTGTACCTGCTACCATTCCTGTGATGGCCGAGGTCGAGTAACCTGTCTGTCCGGCTGATGGGATGTGTGGAGGATATCCGGGGAGCGTTGAGCTCACCATGTCTCGCCCTGTGTGTAAAAAATAAAATGCTTTAATTAGCAGTTTTTGCTGTGTTAAGTTGTTTTGGCATGATAAAGATAGATTACGTTAAAAAGAAAATGCTGATGGGGCTAAAGTGTCTACTGTACACTTAAATTAGTGTGAAGTAAGGCAAAGTAAGATGTGACAACGCATACTAAAAAAATCAATAAACCAGTATATGCTTTGGCACATTAGTTGTTGTTGAAAAAAAAAAAAATGTTTCTTGCTTCAACCACATCAAATGGTCATTACAAAATACACAGAATGGTGTGATGATGTAAACCTGGGGCTGATTTCTTTCTAGCCCAGGCTATAGATTTATGCAGCTCATCAATGACATGTGATTAAACTGAGACAAACTCCCCTAGATTTCATCTCCATTTGTGATTATATTTTCCTGACACATCCATAACACATCGTGTTCAGTAGGAAGGCAGACTTACATTTCAGTACTGTTATGGTTGTAACAACATAATAAGTAGATAGTTGGAGGGAAGTAGTGTCTAAAAATGTTTCTTTTACCTGTGATGAGAGACTGGCTGCTGAACTGGCTGTACACTGGTGCATGATGGGGAAATGAGTTGAAGGGATGAGAGAAATGCATGGAGCTGCCGCCGCCGTTACCCACAGACACTGGCGACGGAGCAGAAATGGCGCCCATTTCCAAGAACGCAGAGTTGCCTATAATGTTGGGCGAGGGACTCGAGCTAGCACCGTCCGGTGACATTTCCTGTTTCAGGCAGATGGGAAGGGGCTGTAGGGCATCTGAGGTGGAACCGTGCATGTGATGGAGAGGCGGGAGAATGAAATAATGGTGTTAACTTAAAAAGAAAGTGAAGTGGCGATGGGTTTTCCAAGCAGCAAACACAATTGTGAATCAAGCACATGAAATAATGGAGAGCTTTGACTGGCACATGATGTGATATGCAAACCAGTGCACCTGCTTTTATGGGTCATCGTAATTAGCTAATTTTATTTCATAATGCATGAATGAGCATGAGAGGGTAAAGCCACCCACTTAGCACAGTGACCGGCTTATTCATGCATAAGATTATTATGACAGGTATTGTGTTGAGAAGTAATTGGGTCGGTTTTAGAGTGGGTTTTTTATCTAGCCAATCATCACCTGTCACAACCGCGTAGCCCTGGTGTGCTGCTAGGTTTCGGCCAATGGCGGCACTGGATGTTGCGAGGCTGGCTTTGCCTTCCTCTAAACTTCCGTTGAGGAGAGACAGGGGATAAAGCGACTGGAAGGGAGAAAAACAGGCAGAAAATAAAATAAACAATTAAATAATCCAACAAAACAAAAGCGTTTTTTGTTAATGGTGTGAAAATAGATTCTGTATTATGTATTTTTCATCTATTTCCTCATGCCCAATCATAATGGTAAATGTAGACATTTTTTTACTTGAACATATTTCTTATATATAAATATATATATCATATATATATATATATATATATATATATATATATATATATATATATATATATATATATATATATATATATATATATATAAATATACCACTGTACAGTTAAAGCCATCTTCTACAGTATGTCTCATGTACCTGCTCAGTCTTGCCGGTTGTGGTGGAACCGAACGTGTCGGAGGTGTAGTGGTGCCGCTCAAAGCCACAGTCTAGGTGCTGCGGTGAGAAATGTTCAGGTCTCAGCTGCTTCCTGGGTCCACCACCGCTGCCCTGAGAGTCCACGCTGTGCCGGCAGCTCTCCTGGTCACCTGGGAGAACAGATACACCATCAGATAAGCAAATGAGTCAATGAGTAACTGTTTGTTGTCACTGGAGTTGGTTGGTGATGGTTACAGTACGTTGGTTTGTATGATTACCTTTGACATACTGGACAGAAAAAATGGGGGTGGGGTTGGTTTTTATAAATAACAATGTCATTAAAGATGGATGACAGTTATTTTTATTTCACATTAATAAATGCAATTATCGTCCCCAAACTGTCGCTTTGCTAGAGACTTGGTTGGTTGTTTACCTTCTGAACTTATTTCAAAGTTCACAATTAGATGTCAGGGCTCACACTTAAATAGAGTCATGTGACTGAAACGTGTTAGCCTTATCATTGGAAGATCATGAGTTTGAATCTGAATGATGCCATAGTCATTCATAATCAGGTTCAGCCAGATTGGGTTGGTTTGCATTTTAAAACATACATCTTCATGTATTTCTGAGGAAGCACATATAAGCCATTCATTTTCTGGTTGATAGTTGTTGTCTGTTGACAGGGGAAAGCTGGCTAGAGGGTTGGGAATTAGTAACTAATTTGGGAGGAAAAAAATTGGAAAATCTGAAGAAGAAGAAAAAAGAAAATGAAAAGGCATATTTTTTAGCATTTTGACCCTCAATAATGTCAAAGCATAATAATAATAATAATGATAATAATAATCACTATTATTATTATTATTATTATTATTATTATTATTATTATTATCCTCTATTTCCATTGTCTCTTTTTCAGAGATGCAGGCATCTATAAAGATTAATAGGATTAAAAATTCTAATTTTCATTCTTTTTTCAATCATAATCAAATAATTATATGATTATATTTATTAGGTAGTGTGTACATGACATATTTAATTTAACACAATATTATTTTATTTTCCTAAATATAGCTGGAGCATATCCAGGGCAATTTTTTTGGGGAACTAGGTAAGGTACAGCCTGGGTGGGGTGCCAATTCATCACAGGGCACAAGCATGTGCACACTCACTCACACTATAGGAAATTTGGAAAAGGCAGTTATACTAATCTGCACTGTCTTTGGACTGTGGGAGGAACCCGTCAAGCACAGAGAGAACATGCAAACCCCAGACCCAAAGGTGGAACATATGAGGTTTATTTATTATATTTACCTACTACGATCTCAGATGCACTTTGATTGCCAGCTGCTACTTTTAGCTGAAGCGTTGTAAATGTTTTTAACTACATCATCTATTATTGCTGACATAAACTTCAGCTGCTTCCATGATTCTTTTTCACATACATGTATGTTTTTATATGTTGTACGTTTTTCCTTTTTCTACTTTCATTTAATCTTGAGAGGCAACAGTTAACTATTATCCAAAGTGAACTATGTAATGCGAACTTACTGTCGTCATGACTCCTCTTGCCTTCTGAGCTGGCCTGTGGAATACCCAGAAGGCCATTAATGGAGTAGGTGGAACCCAGCGAGTCGGACTGAGGCGACTCGGGAGGGGTGACCGCGGAACTTGGAACTGAGAAGGTATAAAACAAGCATGAATAAATATGAAAGGCTGGAAATGATTAACGAATTTAAGCTTGGGAGATCTTGAGCTCAGTGCCTGACTGTGGAATTAATGGCACCTACTTAGTGTGTGACCTGGGCTGAGGTTCTTGCTGTCCAAGGACACATTAAATGGCTGTTGCACCTTGGTCCGGATGATCCTGAAACATATTGGAACCAATAGTTTTAAATGTGTTAATATTAGAAGATACCATAGCCAAACATGAGCTACGTTCATTTTTCTCAGTGTTTTTGTGCATTTGTTCTCTACTGTAAGTGTTACCTGTTTATGGAACTGACGCTGGGCACTGTGTCGTTGTCACACACTCCCTCAGCCAAGAGCCTGTCTCGGATTTCCCAGGCGAACATGGTGGGATTTTGCCGCTTGTACTCTGCTATCTTGTCCACCACTTTTGGGGTAGCAACCTTTGGCTTTGAGCCACCAATCACTCCAGGTTTTATGCTTCCTGTCTCATAGTATCTGAAATGGGCATAGTCAGTTAAATTGTACATGTAATAATAAGACATTTCTGTCCAACGTTATGAACTTTAACACATTTCTATGAATGTTAATAAATGAGTAAATGTATGGTATGTTGTAGTGCTGCATTGTTTTCACCTACAACAGACTTATTAATATTCTACTAGGCATGTGGGTGTCCAAGGACTCTTCATAGGGGCAAATGGCACTTTTTAGGACTTTTTTTTAATGCTTACTTTATATTAGATAATTATTTCATATCAACTTTAAGAATACATTTTACCAAAGATGATTGATTGGGATTTCATTTCTTATTGCTTTTGAAAATTTTTCAAATACACTCTTATCTAAAAATTTTTACATTTTCTCACCTGCCCAGGATCTTGCTGACGCAGCCATGGCTGACCCGCAGCTGACGGGAGATGTCGCAGGGCCGAACACCCTGGTGAGCCATGTCCACAATGCGCTGCCGGATGACCTCCGGGAGCGGGCGTCCATTTACAAACATGCCGCCTAGTTGATTAAGACCCCCATGCCCTGGGGGAGAGAGGGGGATGAATATACATAAATGTCATGGTACCTGTACTGGACCTGATTGCACTCTAGAAGGCAGTGATCAGTTGGCATGAAAGTACACCTGGTATGTGACATGAGCACAGACTTGAGAGATTTATCACACAAATGATGACAAATTAATCAGCAAATGGGCTGGAGAGCCATTTGTGCAGACAATAAATATGTTAATTTATTTAAATTATTTAAAAGCACCCTGAAATATTTTATTATATATATATTTATTTATATATATATATAATTTTTTTTTTTGTGTGTGTGTGTGTGAACAGAAATGAAATCGAAATTTAAAGAAATGTTTATTTTTGACTCAAAAGGCTTGGCATAGTCTGGATATGTTTCACATTAATCAGCCAAAATAATTAAACATAGTATTATTTAAAAGATTTAGCTCCCATGAAAATGAATGTGTATGTTACAAAACAAAAACGCCTCTGAAAACTTTGACACAGATAGGAGTTACCAAGGACATTTTTAAGCAGTACTTTAAGAGAAAAAAGTAATCATTTGTGTTAATTAGGGCCTATGTCTAAATAATGAACTTTGTTACAACTTGAAGCATAAAAATGTGTACGAACAAAAATGTATGAAATGTGACAAATTATTGTATGAGTTATTGGTTGGAGGTTTTCTCACGACTTAATTTGGGTGAAATTAACGAATTCGCTTTTATTACTTCGATTTTATTACGTTGTACTGGGCATATGCGGAATCGGAACTTTTCCCCTTAAAAGCTAACTTATTATTATTATTATTATTATTATTATACAATGTTAATAATAATGACAAATAAATTATTAACTATTATTATTGCTACACAAAACTCTAATTTTATTAGATTTGTAAAAAAAAATGTACATAAATGAAATTCACATGTATAAATTCTTATATATAAATTCTCATACATAGATATTACGAATGCATTTCCTATTTTCTTTATGTACAAATGTTTTTTTTTAACTAATAAAACATATTAATTAATAGGTAGTTATTAGGTTAACCTCTATGTCCCATCCCAAAATATATTTAAATATACTTTCATAAACGCTCACACACTCAAAAAACTGTGTCTATAATAAGACTAATGTTACATTATAAATCGAGAAATCATGTACAGAATAAAGCAGCCCTTCACTGGTGAGCATCAGTAACTCGCTTAGAATTTCCTTGCTTTTAATTTCGCCTATTCAGTACCTTGTGTCTCCTTTTAGCTCCTTTCCCCCCCAGCTTTCATTTCCACATCAAACGGCACCATTAACGCTGCTAGCCGAGTGTGTAAAACTCCTCGCCAAGCTTCAGCAAGCGGCAGGATATTAAAGCGGAGCCTCCCCAAGGGACCACCGAGCGTGCTCTTACACACACACAAACACACACCAACAGCAGCATGGCTTGGAAGCTCTCTCATCATTTATTTCACAAATTATATTTTTAAAAAATCTTTGTTATTATAATGAGAATATGAGCGGTAGAAATATATATGCGGTGCGAATCGACTTAAAATGTAGTATGACAAAGAGTATGCCAATGTGAACCATTATAGGCCTACTTTTTCTTTAATAAGAATAATCTGAATGATATCTTATATTAATATATTAATGTGAACTTTAACGCTGCTGATAACATTTGGTGAATGTTATATGATTCATAAATATTTAAGCCTGTTATTGTATTTATGAAAACAAAGCTTTAGTTCACAATCAATCCAGCTAACGATACAGCTGATAGTATACAACCAATGCAATTGTCTCCAATATTATTTTAAGGGGAAAAACGTAGGATGTTTTAGGATGAAAAAAACACAAAGCAAAACGTTATCATTTGCTCAAAAATGCCATTCCTGAATAAAAGCAATCTTGTTCACAAAGAGAGCTGGTAGTGACAGAAACACATCGCATCAGGCTAGAAATAAAATGTCATAATTAAATGTCATAATTTCTATAATTTAACCTTAGATTACAGGACTACCTAATACAAAATGGTCGGGTTTAACCAGGATGAATTGGCTTGTTATTTAGTTAGCAATAAAATAAATAATTCAATCAGTCAAAGTGCCAGTGCTGTTTCAATTTATTATATAAATACACATTTAACTACTTCAGCCTGCTCAGACAAAATGCTTTAAAATATTTGAGTTACTTTAATATACATACATTTAATAATTTATCTTACTTAGCTGCATTTTTAGTTTTGGTGTCAGGAGTTAATGTTAAATATTATAGGCCTAAAATTTGATAGTTTTCAAGCACACAATGGGGCTAAAGTTTTAATCCCCAAAATTATGCGCGCTGACATTTTTTCACTTAAAAACTATCAAATCAATTCTAAACTCGTAATGAAAGCAGCATATACAAAACCCATAGATTTTTTAATATAAATAAAGCAGTCATAGAAAAAATAAATAAATTGTGTCTTAAAGCCTTTTTGAAGAGTTTAGTGTTGAAACATGGTTTTGAAAATATCATTTCTTTTTTATATAAATTCATTACAAAATGATTTGAAATATGTAAGTTTTTACGCATTTCCTTTCCTTTAGCGGTTTTATGATTTTTGTTTTTTTGCGTAGAAATTCTTTACATTGGGACAAATTTGTACATTTTAATGTGTCGTAGAATATCATGAATATGTGTTATTATTTATAGCGAATTAAGCTAGCTATTTATGCAGACATGGCAGTAATTATGCACAGCTTACATAGACATTACAGAAAACACAGTAAATATTTGAAATAATTAGGTTACTCCTTAGACCGTATTATTGTAGCCTATTTTAAAGCCTGTTTTTAGACATTAAAAATTATGCTATAAATTTTAAACTGCACAGAATAGAGATGTAATTCGTATTGTTTACCTCTGCCGGTTGGGTTGGACATTGCTCAGTGCTGTGGGCCGCTTTAGTCCTGGGGTAAAAGTCGGAGTGTCACTTTAATTTGGTTGCTTTTAGTCCATATGGGGCCTCGCCTGGTGTGGAAACTCTCCTTTAAACGCTCTGCAAAAGGACATAGTGATCAACATTGATTGTCTAGTTAAAAGATGTCTTATTGCTGGATGTCTTAATCTGTTTTAAATGCCATGCCGCATTTTATAGGCTTTGATGCCTATTTGTTTATTATCCTTGTTTCAGCAGTGTTTAGAGCAAAGGTTGTCGAGTTTGAATTAAAGCCCGTTATTACCTACGCGATTGCGTTATTATGGGCACTAGTTTTAATTGAGATTACTTAGAAGGTTTGCAATTATTTTGTTTTTACATTACGTATGACTATAGCTTATGCGACCACGAATAATCGATTCGATCAGTCGATTAGTCATTGAAACGAAAGCCGAAGTCAGAAAGTCGCGGGGGAGAAAATCAAGTAAATGAATAAATAAGCACAAGCAAATGTAGTTACCTTCTGCGTCAGACTTGTGTGTAATGTTCCAGGAAAAACGCGGCGCGTTCGGAATAATTCTCGGATTATTTCCTCAAACGGGTCAGAAAAAAAGTGCCTGAACTTTTCGAAATAAGAGCACAGATGTGCAGGAGCAGCTGTCAGGCGTGTGTGTGTATATGTACGTGTGTGTATTTGTGGTTTTATCCCGCCGCCTCTCACAGCACCAGCATGATGACGCGATCCGTTCCTACTATTGGATGATGGATGTGGATGGGCGGTCCGTTTGAGAAAGGGGCGTTGTCTCGGGTAGAGATCTGTGGCCAGGCGATTGATTCGGTAACACGAGCTCGCGCAGTGACCGAACGGATACGTCAACGTGTGCGGAAATATTTGTCAGTGATCCGGGCTGTTTGCGTTCAGCCTGTCTTTGATTAGATTTCAGAGAAGATGTGACACGACTCCCGGGGCTGTGTGAACGTCGCCTCATTTAGACCTACGGCGTGCATTTTTACACACAATTTAGTTCTTGATTTGCAGCGATGTGTCATTACTCCAAATAGGCTCTATCCTGAACTATACACACCTTCTACTTCTAACAAACTACCTGCATCAATGTTGTGCACGAGTTATCTATTTTAATCATAGATTAAGATCTTTTCAATTTTTAACTCTAATAATAAAAACAAGAGATTAATGTACAATTCAAGAAAAGATATCCAGAGATTCAAGAAAAGATTTCAGAAAAGATAGATATAGCACCTTTCATTGTGTTTTGCATTTTTAATATAGCACACATTATACCTTATAACTTATGGTGCATACATAGGCAGGAGCTTGCATGGATTTTAAACCAATTCTTTAAAGGTGCACCAAAAGAGCATGCACTTGATGGTGCAATAAAAGGTACAGATTACTACTTTTTATCCTAATAAATGTGTTTTCTAAACTGTGTAAAAAATGCACACAAGACAAGATACCTTATTACGTCACTCAAAAGATTTCAATATGCACTCTCAAAAAGAATGAAAACCAGCACCTCTCATTGTCAAAAGGGGTAGAACAAATATATTTTGTTCCATTAACATGTATATTTTGTAAGGTATAGTGTACATTAAAGGGGAATGTTCTTTTTTATGGTATATATGATACACTGTATCAAATTAACATAACGGTAGAAGATAAGGGTGATTGGCGGCCTTTTTCTAAGTGCACTGTCACATATTATTATTATTATTATTATTATTATTATTATTATTATTATTATTATTATTGCAAGTATAAGTGTAAGAGCATCACAGAATTTGTTCTTCCAACTGTGTATGTTTATAGCCCTTGTTATTTTTAGGCACTATTCGAAACTAATTCTTCATCTGCCCATGAGCAGAGAGAGAGAGAGAGAGAGAGAAATCTAGTCAGCGGGATGTTTGGACTCCTGTGAATTTTGACACGGTTAAGCTTGTTCTTACACCTCTCTAAAACAAACAGAGCACCTGAAAGCACTCCCTGCTGCTTATCCCCTGTTCCTCCACCCGATCCGCAGACGAGTTATTGCCATCTGGCGCGTGCGGCATAAATCGTCTTCATATCTTCATAAAGCGCATCGTACGTCTTCGTAAATCGACTGGCTTCAGGTAAACATGTTAGGTAAACAAATCACATTGTACTTGAATATTTGGCAAAAATTAATACATGTAGATCACATTAAGTATAGTATAGTGTGTGTGTACTGTAATGTGATCTACACTATATATATACTTGATACAAAGTTAGGAAAATATTTTTCACAAATATTCCCTTCTCTATGTTCTTATCTCGATGCCCCACCAAAAGCGTTCTTTCTTATTCAAGCCGTGCAAGACAAAAGTGTGCGTGTTTTGAAATAAATACAACAAAGTCAGGAAGGATTAAAGCAACACACATCATAACAAAAATAAAGGTGGAAAATTCCCCTTAAAGTGCAGACAGAGAGAACGAGTGGCACTTGCCTGAGGACGAGCTGTGGGCGAGGGACAAATAAAAGACAGAAGCAGAGGTTATCCGGAGTTTAACATGGGATTAAAACTCTACGATGGTTATCTAACCTGAATATAAAATGATAGCAAATAAAAGTGTCTAATTTGCATCATCTTGGAGTGAATCAATGATGTCACTGATCCATGCGGTGAATACATTTTCCCAGCTGTTTCTGTTTGTGAATAGAATATTTAATGTCAGTCGAAAAAAAGTTGCAGAGTTAGCTAGACAAGTAAAAGTTTAACTTCCCTTTAAGCACTGATATGAGGAGTGAAAGAGAAGCTGGATTCGTTTGTTCTTTTTGGAAGTGTAGAAGTAGCTTCATAGTCATACTTACTAATTATGAATTGCACATTTTTCTGAAGTTTTAAGTGTGAGTTATTAGTATTAAGTATTATTAGCCATGTGTAGTTTTATTTAACATCTTTTCCCTGTTGTGTTTTTTTAAATAAGAAATTAACAGTACATTTTATGAATATATAAAAAATATAAAAATAAAAAATAAAACATTTAAATAAATAGTCAGGTGATTGATAGAAAAAAAAATGTTAAACAACAATTTGTATTTTACTCTTTTTTTTTTTTTTACATTTGTGACAGTGGTGTAATAAAATAGAAATTTTGAGGACTCTTGTTCAGACATGGCAAAGCATTCATATATACATTAACTTATGTAAAGCAAATAAGGGCACATTTGGCTTTTAAAACAAAACACCTGACGTCTGAAAGGCTGAGCTGCATTCCATAAAGAAAAAAAAACATTGGTTTACAAGAGCCAAAATAGAAATATAAAGTAGAAATAGAAAGTTATTTGTTAAAATATTAAACTTGTAATGAATTATAATAAACTGAAGCCTTTTTTTATTTAAAGTTAAATTTGTTTAAAAAAGTAACAAGTGAATCTGAAAAAGTTTTACAGCCTGTAGTGTACAATAAACTAGCTCTGTTCAATCAGTGAACTAACTGAGGGTTAGAGCCAATTTCCTCTGCTCGTGTGTCTATGCTGAGTGGAGGGAGATAAAGTGAAACCTCGGAGTGGGTGACCTGCGGGAATGAGAAGCGTCGGGCGTCTCCCGAAATGCAGCTCCTGCGGCCAGGCAGCCTCGTATGGAAATAAGGGGGCAAAGGGTCATGTTGTTGCATCTTTTAGTCCCAAAACGAGTCCACAATACTGCTATTGTCAGGTGCATTGAGTGCGCAAAAGCACGGAACATGAAAGAATTTAGCCTGTAGCCTATACTACACCCCATACTAGAATTTACAGGAGTTCTGTTATTGCATTAAAATAACTCATTAAATATATACAACATAATTTGATTCTTCTAATAAGGATAGGTATATCATATATAAGAAGTATATATCCAATATGCACATTCAGGGGGGAAAATTGTCCTTTCAAAGGTGTAGAAGCAATATATTTAGTTTCATTATAATGTAAAAAATCGCCTAAGCATAGTATACATTAAAAAATATATATCTTTTTAAAGAATATATGATACACTGTATCAGCATATCCACTGCACAAAATTCCACAGTGCATTATTTAGGCAGCCTACACTGTGTCAAAAAAGGTTCTTTACTCTTTTTATATATCATCTCCTAAACAGCAAAGTCCATTATGGATGTCCTGTATAGTCTGTTTTAGCCTTGTATGCTGGGCAATCATCTGTGCCTTTGGCTATTCCTGGAAAAAATATATTATTTTTAGATTTGTACCCTCTAGGATACTTTTAAACATTAGCTAGGCATACTGTAGTACTAGGATTTCATATGCTGTCAATAAATGTGCAATAAAAAAAACATATAGGCCTATATATTCAAAGCAGTAATGCAGTAGACCTGTCTATGGTGGCTAAATCTGTCTAAATCTTTTCTAGACAGTACAGAATAATGCACAATGCATTTTGCCATTTGTAAGGAATAGGGTACATGGCTGGTTACAATTTTTTTATTTGGCACTTAACTGAAAGACAAACCCACATACACTATAACATAGCTAACAAATTGCATATTTCCAAATATAAATATTGTTTTCTCCATCAAAAATGGTTTTATGGATTTTAATAATGAAAAAACAGTAGGTAAATAATGAATAAATATTAGATTTTACATACTGAGATTTAACAAGGAAACATGGCCACACCCTGGCTGATTTCCCGCCCTTTTCCTTTCCTTGCTTGTGACGCATCTCCTCTGCTTGCCTTCACGTGTCACTCGGTGAGATGAATGAGGCGCGCATTTAACCCCACTTAATGGCAAGTTTTATAAATCTACCCGCACGCTTGTCTCGTCGTGGTCAACGAGTCGAGATGAGCCAGATAATTAGATCATAATAGCAGGCGAACCGCCTCAGTATTGATGAGTCCATTAGCTTTTCGCAAACATTCGTTGGTTCTTCAAACAAGGCCATATCCACTATCAACTTTAGATGACTATCACTTACCCGAATGTCAATTTTGTTGGTTCGTTGTTGTTTTTTTAAAGAAGTTTGCCCTAGGATAGTCTAAACAAACTTTTTCAATTAGAGTAGCCTATTATTTTTTCATTCATGGGGTTGTATATATTTTCCTTTCTGTGTAATTACCTGTAAAATAGTTTCATGTGTAACATGAAATACGCATAGATAGGCAAAAATATGTGATTTTCATCTAGAAGGATCACTTTGTTTTTCTTCCCTCCCCACACACTCTGCCGATTTCACTAGTTCAGCTTTTTGGCTTTTCTAGTTAGTCTTTTTTCTCTTTTCCGTCAACCACCCCTTCTTTTACCATCTGCTCCTGACCCGCCTCTATTCGGTGCCCATCTTTCTCTCCTCATCTTCCTGTGTTTTGTGAATACTTACCCCCCCCCCTTTATCTTTGTCTGGGTCTAGTCCAGCCCTCCTCATTGTTCCTCCACTGCCTCCCATTTCCGCTCTGGGCTTTGCCCTCTAACCTCAAGCCCTGTTCCAGTCTAACCCCCTGCTCCCCCAAATCTGGTCGTTCCACCACAGGTCGCTCTCCCCCATAGGTTTAGGGGTTCTAGAGCTGTTTTCTGAGAGATGCCCACTCCACAGGCCACTGTGTTATGGCCTTTGTGCAAGCCACAATGGTGCACAGGCATTAACAGCCATTAGCAAAAGAGGGGCTCAGCCCTCATTGAGCTCTACATGCTCAATTTAGGATCTTTCTGACCTGACATTCTTATGTGATGCTCAGTTTTGCTTGCAGTTTAAGGTTATCTTTTATAGGATGAGTTCTGGGCCCAGGTTTATAATGAGAACAGATAAATATGTGCAAAATGGCAGCATAAATAAATAAATAAATAAATAAATAAATATATATATATATATATATATATATATATATATATATATATATATATATATATATATATATATATATATATATATATATATATATATTAATATAACAGTATGTCTAAAAAGTGTTTTTGCCCATATTTTAATCCTCCAAATCCTATGACATGTTATGTGACCAATAGGGATAGAGAGTTTTTTGTTTGTTTGCTTGTTCTGTGTGAAAGGGTGTTATACTTAAAGAGACATTCAGTTGATTGACAGCCCCTCTTCTACTGTAGCTTGTGTCAACCCACGGAGAGTTACCATGGTAACTTATACTACACTGAATGGGATACAGTAAAGACAGATTAAGTTTTATTTGTATTTGTTTAGTTAACTATTGGCTTGGTGGGGAGGCTTTCTTACATTATTTAAAAGCACTTTGATACTAACATTAAGTGAGAATATTAAATTGATTATGAGCAATGTTTGTATTTTATTAATTAAGACTGGTTATTTACATGCTATTGTTATATTTATTACATGTGATCTGTTATATGTTATGCCTGCTATGCCTAGGTAATATATGTGTAACTACTATATACACTAATATAACCATAATCCATGAATTTACAACCACCTGCCTTATATTGTGTTGCCTAAACAGGTCTGACCCATCAAGGCATAGACTCCACAAGACCTCTGCAGGGGTGCTTTGGTATCCGACAGCAGATCCTGTCAATTGAGAGGAGTGGCCTCCATAAATTGGTCTTAATTTTTCAGCACATTCCACAGAAGGGTAGATAGATATTAGATCTGATGACTTTGGAGACAAAACCAACACTTTTAACTTTTGCCATGTTCCTAAAACCATAGGTTGCAACAATATTTAGGAAGGTTGTATGTGTCAAAGTAACATCCAAATGCCAAGGTTTCACAGCAGAATATTGCCCAACACATAATGTTGCACCCGCTGGCTCTTCCCCAGGTAAGTGACGCACCCACACACAACATTATCCAATTTTGATGCTCATATACTCACTGTAAGTGACTTTGGTGGTGGTCAGGGGTCAACATTGTCACTCTGATCATTCTGTAGCTATGTAGCCTCTTACACAGAAAACTGTGATGCAACAATTTGCACTACAGTAGCTTAGAAGCTAGCCTATCCTCCCCACTTGAATTAATAAATCTTGGGTGCACATGACCCTGTCGCTAATTCACTGGTTGTCCTCCACTGGTAGAGATACTGGTAGACACTAACCCCTGCATAATGGAAACACCCCACAAGCCCTGCCATTTTGAAGATGCTGTTCCCAGTCTTCTAGCCATCATGATTTGATCCGTTTATCAAAGTTACTTAGATCCTTAAGCTTGTTCATGGTTCCTGCTTCCAACACATCAGCTTCAAGCACTGACTTTTATACTAGTCTTGCTGCCTAATATATCATACCTCTTCATATGTGCCACTGTAATGAGATAATCAATGTTATTCACTTCACCTGTCAGTGATTTTAACGTTATGGCTGATCGGTATATTATTTAGTAGCTGCAGTGAAACTAAAAGGAACGGGACTCACGTTAGGACTATCTTGAATTATCTTCAATCACAACACTGGGAGGAGTAGACCTTTCGGAGTAGCAGCAGCACAGACGTTCGGAAATGGCTAGCTATTGCTACACACCAAGCTTTGCCAATTGCCTAACAGTGATCTTCAAATATCAGCACAGTAGAGGCCTTACGGGACAAGAGGTTGAGTGTAAGGTTCCTCTCTGGATGCTCATGGGATTTTGATGAATAAAGGCACCTCCACCATTTTGAAGCTGTGATAACCATTTGAGAGCATGCAGGGCAATACAACTGGTAAAGTGAACACCATTTGCAGAATAGTTTCCACACAAGGCCCATGTACTGTACCACTTGCCATTTAATTTGGGAGCACATCTGGACTCTAACTTGTGTTGGCTTTTGTGGATTAGTTGCTGAATTCTGTGTAATATTGGAATTAGCATAATAGGGGGAAAAGTACAGTATAATAGATGGTATATAATAGAAGTCCAGTTATGGCCCAGTAGATCCTGTGCAGCTGGATGTCTAATCTGCCCAAAAGAACCATAATTACCAGTGTGCTAGCTAAAATGAACAGTTCTACCTAGCTTAAAGTCAATATTTCCCAGATTTGGTCTACCAGTTTTGGGTTCCTTATAACACTCATACAGTACCAAACCAGTTCACCACTCATGAAGATGATTCCAAAACATGTGCCCTTTGATTCAGGAGTTTCTCTGTGGTATCTAAAGATACAGTTATATCTAGAAGAGCAGAATTTGCTAAGCAAAGTCACCTGACTTGTGACAGTAGTGTACTTGCTGGAATGGAAGTAGATCATGAGAGTATTTCCTTCCAACCATCTATTGTCTATACCACCTACACCAGCCTGTACCAGCCTACATTGCATGTCTTTGAACTGGAAACTGGAACACCCAGACAAAATCCACCAAGCACTGGGGAAACATGCAAACTCCACACACACAGATCAGAGACCAGAGGCAGGATTCAAAAACCCCAGCCCTGGAGGCACAAGAGGACAATGCTAACCAGTAAGCCACCATGCTGCCTGAGGGGTTTGTTGCAGTGGTAATGTTCCAGAGGTAAGCTTAGACATTAGAAAAATAACCATTTACTATTTTAAGATAGGGGTACGTTGTCTTCTTTTTGTCAGAAAACTCAATTTATTTTACCACATCCTCACCTTGCACGCTGCTGTCCAGGGACAGTTGTTCTTCTTTTTGACATGTGTTACTTGTCACCTTTCTTGTCAGCTCTATAGTGCCAGCTTGGCCCAAACAAGATTATAATGATTACATTGTCAGTTCTTGCTAGTCAGACAACAAGGTTCTGACACAGCTGTAGATTCAATTACACAGTTAACATGTACACTGTCAAATGTTTGTCAGCCCTTGTCTAAAGCTTGTGATCTTACTCTGAAGAGCAATACATGGACCTAAGGCAGTTTTTTTTTTTTTTTTTTGCACTTGCACTGGACTTTCGTGTTTTAATCTCGTAAAAGCTTGTAAATGAGTAGATAAATTAAGTCTGATTTGCTGGCCACTGGGAAAACATTATAATGTGGTGTAAGGGTACTTGATGACCATCATTAGGAATCATTGTCACTTTGAGTTGATTGCTGTCATGGAGGCGCCATAATTAGACTTTAAATTAGCAATCGCAGAGTAATGGGTCATTTCCTGGTGGCATTTTCCTTTAGTGGCATGATATTACTTTGCAATATGTTGTATTTAAGGCATCTTTAAGAAATCAGACATGTTGAAATTAGACATCTTTGGCGATATAAGAAAAGAATTCCAAAGGGAAATAAAAATCCTGCTGCCACATTACATAGAGAATAACTGTTATCATTTTGTGTATAATAACTGATGTTGTTCAAAAGAGACTGATGGTCTCTCAAAGCCATTCTTGTCAGACATTTATATTAATGCTTTTACCTTGAACATAACACAGAACCTTCCTGGACTTCGGAAAAAGATTGAAGATTTCTGGCACGTTTGGACACATCTTCTAATTCAGCTGTCTTTCCTGATTTTTATTACTTTCTACAAAGTAAAATGTACAAAACTCTCCTTAAAATAGTTGATATTGAGGTATGTCTGATTCTTATGCTCCGATGACTCAAATTTCTGATGCTATTAAATGGTGATTTTTTTTTAGGCTGATCTCCTCCTCTGCAGCAGATGTAAGTTTCGGTCTTGCTTTCCTGGGATGGTTTTCATGAGAGCCAGTTTCATCAAGGATGGGTTGATGGGTTTAGCTTTTATTTTCAAATGCATTATTTCATATTTTTTCAGTCTTATCCTAGAATTTAATCAATTCACAAAAAAAGGCTGAAATAGAAGGTGTGCCCAAACTTTTGACTGGGACTGTAGCTGGCCCTTAGTGATGAAAATTAGGTGGCCCAAGTATACAGGGGTCCAATCAAAATAATATGTGTGTGGCAGTCTGGAAAATTCTTTACAAGGGTGACATTTAGACATTTTCTACTATGCAATTCTAAAAACTACTGAAATAATAATTTTTTTTCTGTTCATCTCTTCAAATCTCTTCATTCATGACATGTCATCCACATATAGAGGAAAATATTACAAGTTTACAATAAAAAAAGATTTTTTTAAATGTATCCTGTTTCAGAATCTTCCAAATCCTGAGAGAACATTTAACCAACTAGAGGCTTATCATTGTCTCTTCACCTGAATGATTGCTCAGCGACGTGAGATAGGGTTTTGAAGACCGCCACACATTTGATTTTATTATACGTACACAGCCTTAGCTTTGCTTTCTGCGGTAGACAATAGACAAAGGAGTTTAATCTGGAGGCCCGGTAGCTTATCACTGTCGCCTGGCACCTCCAGGATCTGGGTTCGATTCCCTCCTGTGTGCATGGAGTTTGCATGTTCTCCCCATGCTTGGTGGGTTTCCTCCCTCAGTCCAAAGATATGCAAATTAGGCTAAATGGTGTTCCCAAATTGCCCATAGTGTGTGAATGAGCATGCGAGTGTGTGTATGTGTGTGCCCTGCGATGGATTGGCATCCCATCCATGGTGTATCCCATAAAGAGCATATCCCACCTCATGCACAACGATCCAGGACCCCCCATCACCCTTCTTGCAGGATGAACCGGTATGGACAATGAGTGAGTAAGTGAGTGATATGGCAAAAATGAGGACATTGGTGGCCCTATGGTAGGTTTTCCATGCGGAAGGGCTGGGTTCGATTCCCAACCAGTGCTGACGCAGTGCCAGTCCCAAACCTGAATAAAATGGGAGGGTTTTATCAGGAAGGTCATGCAGTCTTAAAACCTATGCCAAGCTGTGCAAGTTGTACAGATCAGATAGTCTGCCTTGGCGACCCCATAACCGGAACAGTCGAAAGGCAACCAGCAACAGATATGATTAAAAAATAGTGCATCTTTTGATGCCTTTTTTAAAAAGTTCTTCTTAATTGAAATCTATACAGTTGAGACTCCATTTTTATTCAATGTTTAATTATGTTATGCATTAAAATCTCAGCGGCACGGTGGTGTAGTGGTTAGCACTGTCGCCTTGCACCTCCAGGGTCTGGGTTCGATTCCCCGGCCAGGCTCGATTCCCGTCTCTGTGTGCATGGAGTTTGCATGTTCTACCCGTGCTTGGTGGGTTTCCTCCGGGTACTCCGGTTTCCTCCCACAGTCCAAAGATATGCAGGTTAGGCTAATTGGCGTTCCCAAATTGACCGTAGTGTGTGAATGAGCATGCGAGTGTGTGTATGTGTGTGCCCTGCGATGGATTGGCACCCTGTCCAGGGTGTACCCCGCCTTGTGCCCTAAGCCTCCTGGGATAGGCTCCAGGCCCCCCGCGACCCTGAATAGAAGGATAAAGCGGTATAGAAGATGAATGAATGAATAAATGAATTAAAATCTCAGGACAGTACGAAAGCTCAATCTCACCCTGTTTTCAAAAGCGTCTCTTCTCTTGTTGAATTATGTTTTTTTATCTTTCAGTCAGCTATGTTTATGACATTTATCGCATGCAGTAAAACAAGAATGTGCTTGATATGCTAATTAGCTGTGCATGTGTTTGAAGTCATTAGGTTATAACAAGTGAGTGAGCCTTCGCTGCCTGCTGCAAATTTATGGCCAGGGAACCCTGCGGAGATGACGTTTAACGATCCAACGACATTTTTTACAAACGGTCCTGTATAATTACGATGTAATTGGCCCTTTACAGTTGTGTAATTCACTACCAAGCGCACTGTCAATATGTTGTTTGTTGAGGGCGAGAAGGAAGGTTGGACTCGCTGACCCACATCGATTAGCGGTGCCCATGTCAGCAACTCATGTCCGGGGTCCGAACCAGAGTAGAGTGTTGTATGAGGATTTGATGTTAAGTGTCCGAATTGGTCAAGGGCTCTGTTGGATTTGTGTTACTGTCTGAGAGAAAATAAGTTGTAATGGTAAGAAAATGACAGTTATGGAGAAAGAAACAGAGAGCGAGAGAGAGAGAGAGAGAGAGAGAGAATGTTTCTTGCTGTCTAGCGTGTCAGTTGTGTGTCACCGGCAGATTTGCTGGAGCGGAAGCAGATCTTTTCCTTCAGTGACTCTATTAATTTACCTCATTTATCTTACCCCCCACCCCTCCTCCTCCATAAGTACTCTAGACCACAGTGAATGTATGAGTGTGAGTGTGCATGTGTGAGCTTTTGCCTCTTCACACGCACCAGTGTGTATGTGTGTATGTATGTGTGTGCATGAGAGAGAGAGAGAGAGAGAGAGAGAATGTGTGTATCATAGGGGATAAAAACACAGCAGCTCCCCTTTCCATTCCCAGAGGACAAATCCGTAGCGGAAAAACTCATTTTCCTGCAAATAGTTTGTCAGTCGAGCTAGAAGGAGTGATAAATTATCACAGACGGTAGGTGAGGGAGGGTGAGAGGGAGAGCTTTTAGGCCCTGCCTCTTTTCCTTCTCTCATTCTCTCCCTTTTTCCTTTTTCGGCTCTTGTTTTCTCACATTCACTCTGTTTCCTCTTTTCGTCTCTTATCCTTCTTGTTCTCTCTCATTTCAAAGCATCATTCAATCAACTGCTACGGCGGTTGTCCTTGTTGTCTTCGGCGCTGTTGTCCACACAAGTCAAGTGCCTCTCTAATGTCCCCTCTCAAGCGATAAACCGATGGGCAGCAAAATAGATTTGTTTTTCGACTAGTAACACATCAAAGAAATAATAATTCTGTAGAGGGAAAGTGGTGGGATGATGAATGGCATTGACAGTTAGATCACAGTGGAACAATGGAGAGAGAGAGAGAGAGAGAGAGACTGGGAGAGAGAGACTGGGAGAAGCAGAGATATATGCATATGGACAAAGACAGATTCACAGAGAGAGAAAAATACCTGAACAGGTATAAAAATCTCTGTATCTCTGATGATGTTGCTGTGAAAGAGTCTCCCAGAGGATGTAAAGAAATCTAATGCCTTTGTACTGGAAATGTGCAAGATTTTAATACTTGAATCTGATTGGTCAGAAAATGCTGATAAATTTCCCATCACAGTATTTCTGGCCCTAATTCATAATTCCAAATTCAATTTACATGATCTAAAATCAGATTTAAAAAGAAGATTGGCACAAAGGAAAAAAGTCCCTGTAACATTTATGTCTCTACCGTCAGGACTATATAATATGTCATAATTTCTCTGACTTATAGAAAGTCTTATTGACAGATCGCTTAATGTTTTCCAGTTTTGTGTTAGCTTAAAGTGTCACAAAAATTATCCTCACTGTTCCTCATGTCCTGCATTATTTGCTCTGTCATGTGATTTTTGTTTTGATGTTGATCCTAATTATGTCCACTTGTTACTTTTTTTATTTATACCCCAGTGCGTCTTGCAAAGTTCTGTCTTTTGGTAATGTCATTGCATTGGTTCTTTACGTTTTTCTAAAAGCTATTAGCATTTAAGGTTAAACTTAAAATTTTTGACCCATGCTTACATTATTGACAGGGGTTATAGATTTCCTTTGTGTTATATTGTCTGTATGTGCTTTGATCAGTACCTGGAATATGCACTTGACTCCTGCCTCTGATCTTCAACTGTGTATTGATACTAAAATGGAAATGACGACACAAAGAAAAATGGGCAACAAGAAAAATAGTTGTGTAGAGGAATGAACAACAGGCAGGCCTGTTGTTGATTAGTTTCTATAATAGCAAGTCCTTTATTTCTTCCATCCATCCATCTATACATCCATCCATTTAGGAACCTCTGTGGTCCAACTAGGGGCCATGTGGCCAATGGTGACCATTGTATTTATTCCCATTTGTATGATTGTGATAGGACCTCAACATTCACATGCACATTCACGCTGTTCAGGAAAAGTTAGGAATTTGGAAACACCAGTTAGCCTAATCTGTATGTCTTTGGACTGTAGGAGGAAACCAGGGTACCCAGAGGAAACCCACAAAGCATGGGGAGAACATGCGAACTCCATGTACACAGAGAATCGAATCTGAACCCTGAAGGTGTAACCACTAAGCGATTGTGCTGCCTCTTTATTCCTTATTTAATGAATATAGCTACAATCTCTATACAGTGTAATAAAAGCCAGAGCTTAATGTTATATGGTTAAAGTGGTGAAGCTTCATTTTATAATATTAACAGAACTGAACATAAAGTATGCGACTTTACACCGAATGACATTTTAAACCAAAGTATTAGAGAGTCATTTTGTTCTGTCGACAAATGTACAGTAAAATCAGACCCAAATACCAACAAGATGATAGAATCGACTATTAAAGAGGAATAATTTTAATGACGTTTCCACACTTTTCATAAGGAAAAAATAAGAATTCACACAATCCAACTCACAGAAAGTTAACAAAGGGCTCAATCTTTTATTTTGATTACATACATTTAAAATCCAACAAAACTGCTCTCACTCCTGATAATGCACGACAAGATTGGCTTGAGTGCAAAAAAAAAAATGAAAAAAACCCCAAGAGCCAATTGAACGGAAACTCATAATAGTTACAAAGCTGAATCGGACGACTGGTCAAAACTGTTGGCTTCACTATTTTTTTTTTTTTAATGATGCCGTTCACTGCTTCATTTCCCTTCATAAATACAGTTTAGTTAGCCGAAGTGATTTATGAAATCTTATCAGGGGCCATTTGAGCTGTAATCAAGCAAAGGCCCTGAGCTGTGACAAGCCTTGTAGATTGCATTACTTTTATAACACAACTAATACACTCTGTATTATTCAACTTACTTTACTTTATGCATTTGGACAAAAGTGCTTTAAAAAAAGTTACAATCTGTCTAGGGTCATTATAAGGAGAACAGGAACATGTGTTAGAGTAGACAGCAAAATGAAATCTGTATGAGGAAGTGTGTTTAGGTCAATGAGAAGTATTGGTAAAGGAGAAATAAAGTTGCAAATAAGGTTCATTTAGAGTAATAATTTTGCAAATACACACATATGAAACATTATTGATTTTTTTGAGTGTTTTATATGTTCTCTGTTTTCCTCACACACATACTCTGACATGAATGAAATAAGTAGACACGTATAGTTTTATGCACCGAATTTACATTAAGAGCAACAACTTACCTAGGCATAGAATGAGATAGTTGTTCTGAACAGATTAAACAGCATTAAAATGTCTTTCAGAAGGCCCAGGTCAATCAAATTGTGTTTTAACCCTTTCTTTAACTTGATCTTTGATCCTGAAGGAGACATTTTAATTACAGTCGGAAAAAAACTAAAATTCTGAAGCAGAAATTTTAATTACAATCTAAAAAGTAGGAAACACATAGTAGGCAAAACATTCTTGGCCATACACTCAAACACATTGTCTGTATCACTTTATCCTGTATATAGGGTCATGAGGGGCCAGGAGCCTATCCCAGGAGACTTAGGGTATGAGGCGGGGCACACCATGTGATGGATTGCATGTCTTTGGACTACAGGAGGAAACTGGAGTTCCCAGAGGTAACCCACCAAGCATGAGGACAACATGCAAACTCCATGCACACAGACCCAAGTCGGGTGTAAAACCTGAATCTTGAAGATCCAAGGTGACACTGGTAACGACTAATCCACCGTCCCACCTCTGATGCATACAGTTGATCATAAAACTATGGGTGTCTATTTACTTTTTGCATGTCTGTATGTATATAAACAGTATGCAAAATTAGATATTTCCATATACATTTTGGTTATATCATTGAGAATTTTGTATGATTTTGAAAAATGCTACAACTCCACCTGTTAAAGTTTTGTCACAGTAAATATATGTGTATCAACCTTTTATTATGTTTTTTGTAGTGAGTTACTGGCAGCAAATTGGACACCGAACAAAGTCTTAAGCTTTGTTGCACATGAAACCTTTTTTTAAATACCAAGTTTATTGAAGACCACGAGAAACCTTATAAACAATAAACCAATAAATTTTACTTTCAGCCTCTTCTCTTTCCCAGTTTCAGCTTGACATTAGTTCGTTTTGCACATTAAAGGACATATTCAGGTGTATCAGTTTCCACAGCAGACACAACCTTTCTATCTCATGTCTCATGTCTCTATCTCATGTCTCCGGTATACAAAGCGAATAAGTGTTGTAGAATAAAAAGTTGGTATAGACAATGAGTGCCTGTGAACAATAATTTGCCCCCTAAAACAAGAAATGTCATTTATCTCATTTTGCTATCAAAATATTCACATACATGTTCTATTTTACAGTAAGCTTCTTTTTTTTTTTTTTTAACCATGTCACACCTTCAAATTTCACCTCATACAGCATCCAAAACATGCTTACCTAACACCTTCTTGGGATAAATGTCAAAAGCATAGAAATTGCATTATCTTTCCCAGCTACAGGCATGACAGATGTTTGTATATACAGTAGGTACATATTAACTGTACACGAGCAACACTAATTCATTTCCAAGGCATTTAAACCTGTCGTCTGTATAATCTCTGTACCACTGAACCTCGTCTACGCTGTGTATGAGAATATCAAGGACATTTGAATGAACCCGATTGCTACATTCTGTGACTTACTCAGCTTGTTTTGTAGCTGTGATTTATTATTTTTTATTTTTTTTTGGTTTTCTTTTTTTTTTATGACAAAGTCGCCACGAAAAACAAACTTCTGCGCCATCGTACTCGTACTAGCTCGACGAGGATTGCTACGTTTTATAAACCTTACCCACAGAGCAGTTTGGATTGGTTGTGCCCATTATAATGGAGGCACACGAGATGGCATGGCTGTAATTGCAATCATCATCATCATCATCATCATCATCGCAACCAAAACCATAATCATAAACATAATCATAATCATTATCATCCTAATGGCAATTGTAATCTCTGGCTGAAATGCTATCTTCATACACCTGCTTTATTTAAATCCTAACCCAACACTTTTATTGGCGCATATTCATTTGAGGCACCATATGCACACTTTGCTGTTAATCATATCCCCTGATTTTTTTTTTTTTTTTTTTTAGTGTTTTTTTGCTTTTCTTTTCTGTTGACGTGCTACTTCATTTTATAAAAAAAAAAACCCTCTTCGTTTTTTTTTTGTTTTTTTATTTCTCTCTTTCTACTGTCTATCTGGTGATTGATGGAGTGAACGGAGAGAGGCACCGGAGCGCAGAGCAGCGTGTGGCCACTAGTCCGAGACACCATCCCAGAATGCACCGGGAGAGCGCGTGAGAGCGGAGTGTGGACCGGAGTGAAGGAGCGAAGAATAAGAATGGGCGGGAGGAGAGCGAGGGGGAGGGGGGGTGAGGGGGGGGTAGCGCGCGCAAGAGAGAGAGAGAGAGAGAGAAGGAGCGGGGGAGAGCGCGGGAGTGCACGAGCGAGAGAGGGGAGCTCAGCTGAAAGCCGCAGACTTAATTCTATGCATCATTAAGCAGTCTCACTCAATGCAACATCCCCTATACATCATCCACGCTCAGTAAACACAACGATGACATTACATTAGCAAGCGCAAATGAATTTTCTTTTTAGAGGGAAATTGAGAATACTCTCTTTGCGCTGTCTCTCTCTCTCTCTCTCTCTCTCTCTCCTGGCCGCCACGTTGTGCAGGCACTCGCAAAAACTCCAAGCACAAGCCATTAAAAAAAGGGGGGACTGTTTAAACAAACACAAACAAAAATGTTGTGTCTTCTCTCTCACTCTCTCACTCACTCACTCACTCACGCACACACACAATTTTAGAGTTGTCCTAGTATTTACAGCCACAATACACCCAGTAGTCTGAATTTATTACATCCATGTTCTCATATCTGCCTTTTTGCAGAGCACTAAGTGAATCCATCGTGCATTCTTCTCTACACACAGGGACCGAACTGTACCCCTCTCACTTATATTAGATTCCTCAAGGATGGTCGAATCTCAATGCTCAAATATTTCAGGAAACTATAAGGAAACACTTCAGGTTGTGGAGTTGTGGAAAGGGAAATAACCAACAACTCGATTGTCCCATGCAAAGGGATCAAAGGTGATTAATTTTCCATAACAGCATGGCACGAAGTGTTTAATTCCTTTTACACTCAACTAATTTGCCAGCACTGACATTATTATTTAACACTGACATGGTACACTTAAAAAAAATACATTTACTGTATAGTTACATTTAACCTTGTGGAATGTTAGTTAGCTCCTGCAGCAGTAATCAGTTCTTCCGTAACAAGTCGCTTTTGAAGTTAATCAGAGGAAGAAAAAAAAATTGTAGCTTCTGATTCCAGAGACTCTTTCCCTAAACGCCACTTTACAACTATTATAGACATTTTTACCATTGTTTGTTTTTTTACTCGTCCCTACTGCAATGTCACATGTAAGTTGTTCAATGAAGAATTAACAATGTGCATTAGAATAAGAAGATGAATTGGAACTACTGTGCCTGTTACTGTAGTAACACTGTAGGGCTACTGTCTCTATAGAAAACTAATCAAGGTCTTCTGACCAATCAAATCCACTGTGACAAATTAAGGCACCATCTAATACCTTTCTTTAAAAATGATGTTAGGTTTAAAATGTATTTTAGGATGACAAATTTGCATTTGCAAAGCGAGGGGGGGGGTCTGCATTTGATGTTTGCACTGTGAGAGTCACTGTGAATTCCTGCCCCAAAAGCGTGGCTCTTTGTGTGTTTGTTTAATGATCTGATTCAGTGGCCGCAGGACTCGCACTCATACCCGCATGTGCCGCGGTTTAAACCTTCATACCATTTTCTCTCAATTCCACTTCCAAAATTTCATCCCTCCTCTTTCTCAATATCCTCTACCTCCTCCCATTCTGAACCCAGCTGATGCGAATAGCATAAATTACCAGACTAATCAAATGAATAATTATGTTTTATTGCACAGATTATGTCTTTTTCTCCTCAAAAAGAGGAGAACGATGTCTCTCCTCCCCATGCCTAAAGTCGATAGAACCTATTAAGAAGTGGCTATAGATCATCTCGTCTGGGCTCGGCATGCCATTCGGAGAGCTATTGAATCGGTTACAGTAAGGTAACCCCCTCCTCACTTCCCCCACCTCCTACCCCGGATTTGGCCAAATGTAAAAATCCATTTTGCCGGTGCACACATGCATAAGGAGGCTGTCATTTGCACTGTGTAATGGCAGCAGCTCGGTCTTGCAGTAAGAGCTGGTGAGAAAGTCGAATGAACCCCCTCCTCCTCCTACCCCACCCACACACAAACAGCACCCCCTCCATCCCCCCTCTACCCCCATTCACACATACACATGGACAGAACAATTCTGTGGGAAGCAGAAATCCAGAAATTAGGGCGATCGTGCAAAGGTCTGGTTTGGTGTGAAGGGTAGATCTGACCAGGCTGAAGTCAAAGGGAGTCTGGAGTCAGGGGTCAGCTGCAAGTCAAGAGCACGACTTCTGACCCTTGGTATCTGAACGCCCCAGCAAGCCAGACTTCCCAGAGATCTCATTTTCCTTCCAGAAGGAGGACATGATATCTAAAGAGGTGTAGGACTTTCATGCTGTTTGACATTTGCATGTGCCCCACGGAACACCTTAAAATTTGATCCAAATTGTGTAGATGGTACACAAACAGGATAAAAACTAAATCACACATTTTCCCATTAACCGATCACCTAAAATGCGAGATATAACATTTAATTACAATTTAACTGCTGTCTATATATTGGGCAGAATTTACACTTTGCACCATATTATAGCCCAAAACCAAACTCCCCAGATCACAATCCGTACAAACATCCAAGGGATGCGTCAGACAAACAAGTCTGATTTATGGAGGTTTCACTCAGCAACCCACAACACCCAAAAGGATCTGCTGCCAACATCCTGGTGCCAGATGCTATAGTATACCCTCAGAGGTCCAGCGGAGGCAAACCACCCCAGTGGCAAAAGGGAAACCCAAACTCTATGTGGTTATAACGTTAATGTTTTTAATGTTACAAGTGATCATGTACGTATATAATAAAGGTAAACTAAAATCTTTAAATCATAAACAAGATACAAAGTGAATGAAATTTGACTCCATCGGCCCCAAAACAGTAAGTAACAGCGAGAACAGTAAAATTCTGAAGTAAGAATATTTGACATCTCGGCATGTTCTTCTACAGAACCCAGTTGTAATTGTTGTTCTGTCTGCATCTTGTCACAGCAGCCACAGATATAACGACAGCATGCCACTGCTGTGCAAATCCCCAGAAGTGTTTACGTTCTCGTTCATCTCCATCTCTGTCCCCTATCTATCGACCCATCTCTCGCTCTCCGTCTATCCGTCTCCACATCTTCAAACGGGAACAACAGCTCCCCTGCCAGGCCCCCTCTGAGCGCTCTGGGGTTGACCCAGGCTAAGGTGTGAACTCCCCGAAAAACACCCCACTCCCAACTTTTCCTTTTTTATGGCTTCGTCTGTGATTAGAGCACGAGGACAGTCCACTCCATAAAGTGGCTGTCAAGAAGGAGAGACATCAAAGCCGAGCTGGCAGGAATGCCCGTCATTCTTTCGATGTTCCATCACTGCGGCGTGCTGCAGTGCAATCAGACCAGATGAGGCTGGTGAACAACAAGCTCTCAGAGGAGCCATGGTTCATGTAGTGCTAGGGGATGGCTGTGTGTTGCTGTGGTTCACTACAATAAATATTATTATATGGTTCTATGGTTATTGATTTCTAGACCCCTCGTAATTCTATGGTCATAATATATAATGACAAAAGAACCCGGAGAACTATTTGAATGATCGTCGAGGACAGCGGTGAAGATATTATGGTCTTTGAGAGTCACATGATTTTCACGTGTGAATAATCACACACTTCCCATGTGATGTGTCTAAAAAACATGTGTCCACACAGTATGTTATGGTTAACACATTTTGCCATGTAATGGACTTGCATAGATTTTTTTTTACACACAATTAATGTACTTTAATAGAAATCAGATGTTTACTTGGAATTATGTTTTAAAGAATGACACATTTATGTTCACATACAATCATTTACTTTGTTAATTTACAATATTATTTTTTACACAATTCATATATTTTTTGTTGATTTTTATTCACCTGATTCTCCTCCAGAAGATTAACTTAATAATCATTAGATTATTTAGTTTTTACATATGCTTTACAGCTGATTTATTTTAGATGCTTTTTTTTTCACAATAAATGTTTTTACAGGCCAAAAAAATCATAGTTTTGAAAGATGTGAGCACATTAAAATTCTGTGTCGCAATACTGAAGTGAAGGAATATAGACAAATATTAACAGCTTTATATTTAATATTGTCCTATTTTGAACATGACAATAAATGCAGCAAGTTATACTTCACCTCTTTGTTCTTGCTGTTGGATTTTAGATCTTTTTAAATTAATTGCTTCAAACGATTTATTGATCGTGACTAAAAAAGTTTAACTAATGAGAAAATATGGTTTTTACTTTTAATGAGTTTCACTTTATTATGTAATATCTATGTGTAGGATCTCAAAAATCTCATTTGTGATTGAGAAAACAAAGAAAATGCTAAATGAAGTAAAGTAAGTAACTGTTTTAATTCTTATTCCTCTTATTGTGTGTTTTTGTGTTGTGTTTTTGTTAGGGGTGGAGATAATAAATGTGTGTGTGTGTGTGTGTGTGTGTGTGTGTGTGTGTGTGTGTGTGAGTGTGTGTGTGTGTGGGAGTGGACTGGGGAGGGACCTTTGCCGGATGGTGCAATTATATGGGAGTAATGATGTTTATTGTTTTTAACTTTCATTGTCAAAATGTCAAAACAGTAAAGAAAGGTGTGTATCGTGACCTGAATTGTGTTATTTAGCAGTCAGAACTGATCAAATATAAGTCGTTTAATAAAAAATTAAGAATTTTAAACAACCCTTTCACAGAAAACTTGTGAAAGTCTTTCACTATGCTACGCCCTGAAAATGTTTGTGAATTCATGTAAACATAACCTAATGTGAATATTATGTGAACACACTCATAAAAATTGTGCATATTATTATTCTATTATATTAAAATATAAAATGAAATCATATACGTAAAACCAAAATAAACACACATAAATGAATGTAATGCTTAAAATGAAACTGTGGAAATAAGCAATAAGTAGAACAGAAAGAAAATATACCCTACATGTAAAGAAAAAAGAAAAAAAAAAGAAAAGATCATGTCACACATAAAAATACACGATTTACCTATTTTTAAAAAGCTAGCATGTAAAAATAAATGAATTATATGTGTGTGGTGGAAACATAAAAATTAATTAAAAACAAAATGAACTAAAATCAATTAAGATAACTTAAATCACATAAAAAACATGATTTGCAAAAAAATGTTCACAGATGGATCAGTGAATTCTATGAGAATATTAAAAAATATAAAAAAAATTATTTGAATAAAAGACAGATAAAAAAGAATGTGGGCAAAAAGCATAAAGATGACAAAGAAAAAATACATGCACTTCATGAAGGTAACCTAAAGTAAAATAAAAAAAAGAAAGAAAATACATGCAAAAATATTCAAAACACATGGACTACATGTGGAAAACTAACATATAAAAATTATTCATGGCAAAAAAAATATATAATAAAAATCACTCTTGAAAAATAAAAACACAAAACATACGGTGACAATACATTATTTAAAAAAATATGTAAAATAAATGTAAATGTAAAATATCCTACTTTATTTTCTTCCATCAAAACAATTTATTTTTACTAATTGTATAAACAATGTAGGAACTTCATATGCTGAAATTATCCAGGGACTTTAATATGACATGTTTTACATTCTGCACTTAAATCTTGACACTCAGGTTCAGGTGCGCCACCTTGTGGTTAGGGTGTTTCATCTCCAGTGCTTCCTTCTATAATAAACACCATCAATTACCCATTAGTTTTTTTGGGACAGATTTTAGTATAGGCTACACTTGAAGGGAAAATCTATTAGAGTTTTCATTCATAACTAATAACTATGCTCAAGTAATGCTTACAGCAGTTATTATGCAACATTAGCAGCATATTAATGCTTTATTTTGTGTTTTCATGTTATCTCATAGCTTTGTCTTCATCATCTAATAACTGAAAATGTACAAGATAATGAATGTTTAGTAAAACCATTGCAAGGAAGAAATAAAATAGCTGTTTTAAAATGTTATCTTTAGGACACAGCTCTGTTTTACAGTTTTAACATCAAAGTACCAAGTAGTTACGGTAGGGATAAAAAAAAAAAAAAGATTGCATAGTAGGACTCAATTATACTAAACTAAACACTATTAAAAGTTGAATTTGGGTGTATTAAATTAGACATTATGAAAACAAAAAAAACATGAAGCAAATGATGTGTACACAGGATATTCAGATATATTAAAGTTTTATATAAATAGTTATCAAATATTGTTATTATTTCATACAGGGCCAGATATATTTGCAGAAAAAACAGTCTATCAGGATGTAGACATCTCTTCAAGGGTTCTTGGACATTTCAGTGGATAATAAAGTGTTACTGTCCAAACATGATTCTAATTAAAAACTCTTCTGTTAAGTGTCTTCTGTGTTAAGGTCAAATGATAATAATATACAAGGAATAAAACTATATTCTGTAAGAAAAAATAATCAGTGATGTGATGCAGCCTGATGCAGAGCAAAATTATGCCCCAAAATTTTTGATTCCTGCAGTCCATGAAACAATGTCCATGAAACAAATTAGTTCCTGTTCTCACTTTTGTTATAGCAGCTATAAACCGTAATTTCCTCATTGGTCATTGATAAGACAAGAAACACAGCATGACATGGTACTGGGAAACTACGAAGTGTAAATTCTGTCTGACGATCCTGTGGCACCGAAACTGGAGACTCCTTCCATAAATGTGAAATAAATTTCTCTTTCCAGAAAACTTTACCATTTTGATTATTCAATGTTTTTCTTTATTAAATAACAACACATTTCTTTTGTTTATCTGGTTATTACTTAATAGAGAAGGAACATGATACATGTTAAAATTAGCATTAATCCGACTTTGGAAATTAAAATACATCTAGAATACTGCCAGAGCTGCTGTCATAGAAAGGAAAAAACACCATTTGATGAATTAGAATGAAGAATTCTAACAGTGCTTTGGTAGAAAAGGTAATACAAAGAGAACACTAGGCTGCAATATTCGAGTACTCTTATTTATAAATTCACAAATGTTCACATTTACTCAAGTGTTTTTCTTATTTAATATAAGAAATGCCTGTAATAAATAATACTCTTGCCTGTTCCTGCTTGGTCAGATTAAGACATTTCCTCAATTGTCTGTTTCCATTTGGTTACCTTCATATCCTCAGTATTATATTGATTTTTTTTTTCACTCATTCTCGTGCAAGCTCTGTTGGATTCCTATGTAGATGTCATTGCTGTAGTGTCTGAAAACATTGATCACAGTGGAGGACACAGGATATCTCTTTCCCGGCTCCCTGCCAGGTCATCAGCCTCTCCTTGCCTTTCGTAGGAGGCTCGCAAGAGGGCCTGTGGGAAGTGTGAACATCCCTTGATTTATTGAGCTCTGCAGGCCTCACTGCCTCTCACCGTCAGCCGGCTTATTCGCACAAGTGGAAACTTCTTGATTGCTTTGCCCCCTCTTTTATTTGGCAATCATAGACAGTTCATTAGGATTGATCACGGCTGGAGTCCTACAGCCCCCTCAGTGGGCGTCTGTAACATCTTCTTTAGAGGTTACGAGACCCAAATGCTGGAGCATTTTGTTTTGATTTGCAGTTAATGCATTCAGAGTAAATATGTTGTTAGAAATTATTTAAAAATAAGCAAATAAATTAAATTCATCATCTTGAGATGCTGTCAAATTTTGTGATGCAGTCACGTTACACTTGGGATACATATGGGTTAACCTGCTCTAATATCTAATAATAATAATAATAATAATAATAATAATAATAATAATAATAATAATAATATTTAAACTGGAACAAAGTTCCATTGCATCATCACTAACAGCCTATGCAATGCTGACATCATCAAAACATCTTATGGTTTTGTTGAAACACAGTATTTTCTGCTCCCCTGTACCCCCTGAGCAATGCTATTTTTCCCCAACTATGCAAATAAACCATTTCCTCGATATGAGCATCTGTCTTTTCCAAAAACTGAGGGTAGATTCACCTTGAGGCCATGTTGCCCTCTGTCTCTCTCTCAATCAGACCTCTCTCTTATTAAACCAAGCTGCATATGGAGAAAAGCAGAGAATGGGAGTAGCCTATTGGTGTGAGTCAAGGCCAGGTTTGTTTTTTATCACAGCAAAGCACCCAAACCATGTTGCTATGAAGTGAGCTATATAAATGCAAATGCTATTGGGCATCTATTAGAGGGCTTGGGAGAGGGCCGTATGTAAATGTCCTATAAGAGGCTGGGGCACTCATCCCGAGCAGATTACTATGGCCCCTGATGAAAGGCGGGCTAGCGCGGGGAGAAAGTGCCAGCGCTTTGTGGTAAATCATGGCAAACAAGGTGAGAACTTGGGTAATTGAATAGTTGTGGCGTCTGCGTTTGATTTATTGCATATGCAAGAGCAAGAAATTGCTGTATTGTGCATATGGATGGTGAAGTTTGTCTGAATTGTATGTTCTGTTCAGTGAACGGGTTTTGACTGTGATGTATAGCTTTCAAAAGGTGGAATCAACTCAATGAGGCATTTTGGCAGAAGACATTATAATATGATTCCGAAAGAAATCTCTGTGATGTCTGTGCGTTGCACTGCACCAAAGCAACTCTATCACAATCCTACCACAACATCAAGGTTTTTGTAACATATTGTTTAATCTTAGACTTTTGCTTAAAGTCACATGTATTGTATAGAATGTATATACACTACAATAAATGCTCTTTATATAATAGAAATACTGGATTGAACCAAAGGTCATCACGCCTATAAGATCTTAAGTACACACCAAACATGAAGAAATATTAAGACTTGAATTAAAATTCAGTTAACAGATGATGAAAATTTGGTATGTACAAAATATTGCTATTTGAACAGGCAGATATTATAAAATAGTAAATAAAAATGTCTTGTAAAATATGGCATGATGTCTGGTAAGAGATAATCATGATGTGTTGTCATAAAAAAATCATGGTAATGTAGAAATTCATTGTCCATAAAATACTGTATATCAAAGTCTGAGAAGAAACAATGGAGTGTATCATGGTTGTATTAAAAGTAAAAATAAGAGGAAAGAACTTTGAAATGTGTTGTAATAAGAAACTCTAGGCATTGGTGAATAGCTGTGGTGAAAAAAAAAAGAAAAAGAAAAAAACACTTCAGGCTATGCGGTTATTGGAAAATAATCACCTTTGGGCTGGTAATACATTACACAGAGTGGCCATTGATTATTGTCCTATAATAGCATTAACTCATGTTTTATTCTATACATGTTACACAATAGAGGATTTGTTTCCAATTAAATATGATGTGATTAAGTGTTCTTTAAATCGTCATAAAATTGAATTTGTGCTGTTTATTTTTAGAGCAGTTTAAGAGACTTTCTGCCATCATGAAACGTCTTCATTCACATACTGTAAATTGCATTAAAAAAAACTTGCAAATAGATTCCAGTTAAGGTTTTCTCTATTTGTTTTTAAGATTATAAACTCCAGGATGCCGGTTTGATCCTGGACTCGGTTTGATCCTGGGTTACTGCCTGGGCAGATTTTTATATTGTCCTTGTGTCTAGCAAATTTTCTCCCACCTCCCACGTTGAGTGTGCATGTTGTCCTGAGATGGACTGGTGTCACATCTACGGTGTATTCCCACTTCTCTTCCAAGGTGTTTCCAGGATAGCTTCTAGATCCTCTTTAAGCAGGATAAAACCTGAATCTTATATCCTAGGGTGAGCAATCCTGAGTTTGATAGTTGTGTCAGTTGGGTTTTGGAGGAAAAATAAGTCTTTCTTTGTCACATATACATTCAAGCACAGTGCATTTAGTTATTTCCTTATTTAAAAAAAAAAAAGGCTGCAGGGTGTGCTATGATAAAGCAGACCTGGAGCAGAGAAGGTTGGAGGCCTTACCCAACGGTATCTTGAACCTTTAACCTTCCGATTTGTAACCCAGAGCCTTAATAGCTGAGCCACAACATCTGTTTCCATGTCTTTCCCATATTTTTGTTGGTTTCCTCTGAAATCCAGCATGCATCCAGCTACTGGGGTTTGGGCTTTTAAACACTCTATACTGCTTTATCCTGTATACAGGGTTGCAGGGGCCTGGAGCATATCCCAGGATACTTAGAACACAAGGCAGGCAGGGTATACCCTGAACGGGATGCCAATCCAGCACAGGCACACATGTGTACCCATGCGCGTTCCCACACTACGGGAGCGCCAGTTAGCCAAATCTGCATGTTTTTGGACTCACCAAGCACTGGGAAATGCACATAGACCTGGACCCTGAATCGGAGCTGGATCCTGGCTGAATGTGCAAGGCAATAACGCTAACCCCACTAAGCGAGTTTGGGAAATTTAACCCGGGCCTTCCGAATGGCAGGTGAGAAACCTACCACTGAATCACCAATGCCCAATGTTGTACTGATTTAATGAAATCTAGAAATAAATCAATTGAATAATTTGAGACAATCTCCTCAGGAGTTGGGTGAAAGTGTCACTAGTGGAAACATGAGGAAGAGTCGCCCCCTACAGCCGAGTTGCTTTGCGCTCTTGTAGGGTTTGCTATCAAAGGGCTTGTCTCAGTGCGACTCGACTGGAAACAAAAATATGTCGTTCGACCTGTGTGTCGGTTATTCTACCTAATAATTGTTTAAAAAAAATCATATCTATATGGTTTCCGGAGCATTCTTAACGAAGATGAGGCAGAAAACGCTGGGCTCTGTCGTGGGTTTGCTTTGCACAGGGACCTGTTTGGCGCAGGTAAGCCGAGCTGTGTGCGTTCAGATGCGGCCACTTGTGTAACTCGAGCTCCGGGCTCACAGCTGGAAGCAGGCCCTCTATTGTGCACTGGTTTTGTTTTCGATAGAAAAACATACTGGGTACAGAATACCAATGGATTTAAAGATTAACAAGAGAAGGATGACATGGCATTGAGGTTTAGCTGGCTGTTTTTGTTGGGGTTCTTAATGACGCAGACCGTATATAGTCTTTATAGGAAAGCCATTTTTATTTCCTTCTGTTCAATTCTAAAGGCTAGCGGTGTTAGCTTGACACGGAACTAGCCGGCTAACGGTAATGGCATCAAGGTGAACAATAGCCCGGTTGTTAGGAAATGTGAATAGATGTTTGTAAAAGTTGACATTCGCGTTATGTCTATAGTTACATTTCTGGTTGGCTAAAAATAAATGACCTAACTGTCAGCTTGCTATAAGATTAATATTTTTGTTTTTTAAAACTATTTTTTATTTGTTAGCTAGCAAGCCGGGTGTAATAACAGAGTAACGCTACTTTGACTGTGAATTAGCGAGCTGGCTAACTAAGTTTACTGGGTCAAGTTTCTGACACACAACATGGCTTTCAGTAGAATAATCTTGTCAAAACATTCAATTTAACTAAAAAATAAAAATAATTAGATTTTTGTTTGTTTGTTTTTAAAATGTATGCTCACAGTTTCATTCTCAAGAATGACAATTGAAGTCTCGCTTTCTGGAATGAGTTTGAATCATTCAAATAAAAAACAAATTATTACACTATATAAACTACATATTTAACATAATTAATAATTTAATTTGACATTTCTTGGGTTCTTTTGTTTGTTGTGAAACCTGGCTGGAAAGCAAATGAAAAGAAACATTAAATATTAAAAATATTTTTGCTTCTGTTCTCTTGTAAAAGTTTTTTTTTATATATGTTTTGTACAATCATTATGTTTCTCTCTACTTTAAGTCACTGCACAATAAGCATTATATTATACACATTATAGTGTACAGCAATTTTTTTTTTTTTTTAAACCTCACAATTAATACGTAATTTCCTTCTACAACGTCTTTACAGTTGGCATGTTTAAGTGGTCCGCTTTAAATATCTGACTGGCTATTATTTTGAAAAATTATTCAGACACCTGTATTTTAGTGCAGTAATCTGGTTAAGTGCGATATTATTTTAACATAGTGTTGATGTTCATACTTAGTATCTCATTAATTAGGTTTTTTTTTTAAAGTTTTTTTGTGACTTACTAATCAGTCAATATGAAGTATACTATGGGTGTGATGGATAAAATATTGATCAATGTTTAAGATAACGAAACAGTATAAATCCGATGTCATTCTTTTAGAATGAAGTTATACCTTGTTTTTTATTATGAGGAGTATATTTAGGGTAACAGCTTCACTATGTTTTGATTCGCTTTCTTTTTGGATGCCGCTAGCAGAAATCAGATCGTTGTTTGCTCTTATTTTACTGCTTGTATAAGCTTATATCTGACATTTTCTGTTCTTTTGCGTTTATCAGACTATTGGTAATACGCAATACCATAACATAATGTGAATATTGTTATTTTGTGTCTGTTAGTATTGTTGTTATTTATGCTTGCACAGGGCAAGGAGTTCTGCTTCGGGGTGAACAATGAGAAGTACAGATGTGAGATGGGCTACTGTTGCGGCGAGACGGAATGCTGCACGTACTACTACGAGCTGTGGTGTGAGTGTCAGACACTGCCCTGCTTTGTGTTTGTTTTTTTTTCCTCTTGGCTTTCTGATGTCTTTGTTAGGCTGAATTTGGAACAGACTGGTACACACGAGCTGTACTAATGTTTACTCTACAAATGTTTACTGTAATTTTAATCCTTTTGCTCTTAGGAATCATAAGCACGAATATGTAGTGTAAATGGATTGTTAGTTTCCCTAAAAACAACAGAACTCTAATGTAATGGAAATGGTTCAGCAAAAAATATATATTTTTAATTTATTTATTTATTTTTAAAGAAATCATCTATATATATGTGTTCAGGGTTCTGGCTGGTCTGGACTCTCATCATCATGCTGAGCTGCTTTTGTGCATACAGACACCGGCGTGTTAAGATGCGCTTGCAACAGGAACAGAGACAGAGAGAAATTAGCCTCATGGCCTATCAGGGAGCCTCCAGCTCTTTCATCCCTCCACCACCCCTCAACCTGCGTAAGTCTGACTCTCTGACCTATGATCCGATCTGCTTATTCCTCCCCCCCACCCCCCGTTCATTTTATTTGACGGAGAATGCTTGGCCAGGAGGTAATCTGAGTGTTTGTTTAAGTCTTTTTATACCGTTGAACTCTGCCGCCTCAACTCTGAAATCACTAACCAAACTGGTGTGCACTGATTACAGCTGTACCAAGATCACAAGGTCCTGTTTATTAGGGTTATTTAATGTCTTTTAATTGCCCACAAACGTGTGTATGCGAAAAATGTTTTCTGTTAGAAAACAGTAGAGCTTGGGGTAGAGTAACACATGAAGCTTAGTATACACATTATACTGCCCACATTTATTTTCATTTATGTAAATGTTATTTATATACCCTAGGGCTCAGTGGTAGATGGATAGATGGACAACTTCATTAATCCCTGAAGCGGAAAGGTTTTGTCATCACTGCATAACTTATCACGTAAACACGTAGTCGAGTTTAGAGGCCAGACATGTTTTTCGCTAGCTAACTGTTAAACGTTATACACTACAAAAACACAGGTTTGATCAAAATAACCCCTTCAATTAAGGAGGAAAATTTTTAATTAATATTCCATCCTACAAGCTTTGACAGAAGCCTCATTCAACAATTTAACAGCAACAGGCACAAATGAATCTCTCAATCATTCTGTGTAAAACCTGGGCATTGTAAACCGATCACTCAGTGTGTTCCAGATGATTAAAAACGCCAAACAAACGCTGATCCGGCCTGTACTCTTCAAGTTCCTTGTCTCGAAAACAGTCTCTAATGAACCAGGGGTCAACCTAATTATAGACCCAGCCTTTTAATGGACTTGTTAATCCTGTTCCGATTGCTTACAGGAATAGTGTTACCCCAACATGTGACTACATAAACCAAAGCACTTATCACAAAATTAGTCTTACCAATCTCAAAAGATTTAAATTTCCTCACTTAGAACAATCTAAATTGTGCCTTTTTCATCCACAGCATGGATATTCTAGGTTAATTTTGTTTTTGTAGTCTCAGATATTTAAAGGTGAGAATTACAATTGGTCAGTCATCACTACTTTATTTACAGCCAACCAAGACATCGGAAAATATTTGAAGATAACATGACACCTTACCATGTCTGCAATCTGCTGTAAAGTAAATAAAAATGGTGACGCATCTGCTCCCTGTGGGGCACCTGTTTAAGTTAAAATTATATCTCTGCTATATCTCTACTAAATGATATCTCTATAAACTCTGTTGTTCGGTCTAACATGCTGAAGTGTTTATATAAGCTGATCTAGAATCTCCATTCAAAAATCAATAAGTTTTGATGGCAGGAAATGAATTAAATTCTCATGAGACGTCAAAGAACATATTACGGACAACTATCAGCTGTTTCAGGACGACTATGACTCAAGAATGGTCATGTAAAGCAATGCGTCATTCACATCAAGTTTCCGCTTTTACACAAACTGCAAATAATTGAGGCGAAGTTGAATAATAAGCGTCTGTAAAATATACTTTTTAAGGTATATTGATGTACTTTAAAAAGAGATATAGAATGAAAGTACTGTTTATATTAACGTAGTTTAATGTTGAATTACATTCTTATAATTTTTTTTTAAGCCACTTATTTGTTTGGTGTGCAGCCAGGTTCCAATGCATCTTCATGTAAACCCTGTGTTTCCTTGTTGACTATGCTACTGTATTAGATAATGTATTGGCACCCTTGGCACTGATTACTAGACGCAGTGAACTTGCTGTTTCTTGTCCTCAGTTTTTTTGATAAGAGAGAAACACCACCTTAGGCTTAACAAAGTACTTTTTCTTTTTTTTTTTTTTTTAGGTTTGAACTTATTCAGGTTACTGAATGCAAAGTTTTTAGAATTTTTTTTTTTTAACATTGACGTAGAATTTTTGGAATAATTTCTGACACACTGTCGAATATGCACAGAATTTTAAAATAAATTTTTAACGTATGTAATTTCTCTCCCCCCCCCCCCCCCCCCCCAAGTTATGTTTGTAGTATCATCGTTTTGTCATCTTCTCTATCTACCTTTCCCTTTAGACCCTTACAGCTCTAAATGCCTCGGGTAACTGAACTGAAGCTCCTTTTTTTTTTTTTCTTTCCATTTAAGGCTTCTGGACAGACTGCAAACTCCCCGACTATGAGGAAGTAGTAGGTCACCCTCCCACCCCTCCTCCACCATACTCCGAAAATCCTCCAGAAAACCCAACCTCCGCTCAGCCGGCTGTCGGTAGCTCAGCATCAGCCGAGGTGTTGGAGGCTGCTCAAAACGCGAACGGTGCTTGTGAGCCACAGCAACAGAACCTCGCAGCAGCCGCGGCCGAATCAGACTGCACAGAGCACGAAGAGCGGGACATCCCTCCAGAGGAGGAGCTGAACACCAGACGGAGACACGTGACCGGCGACTCGGGTATCGAGATGTGCGTGTGCCAGCTGGACACGGATGAGTGCGCCGGGGCGGAGGAGGATGAGGGCAGGATGTGTCAGGTGCCCAGTGGGAGCTGCTGCTCGGAGAGACAGGCTCTCAGACCCAAAGAGATCTCACCCTCACCAACATCCAATGGAGATCATGTCGTGTGACTGACATGATGCAAAACCTTGCTTGAAGTTGAAGAGCCTTTGGCTTTGTTGTGGTTAGTTTTTTGGGGTTTTTTTCCCGGCATGTTTTGCCATTCAAATAACAATATAAAAAAAAAAATTAAAAAAACCAAGGCCTTTGCTCTTATGTTAACAAATAACAAATTTAGTTTTTTCTAGAGGGAATTTTTTTGTATTCAGTGGGTTGAAGCGCTCTTGTTTTGCCATATGTTTCTGAGAAGAAGAAAAAAGTGAGAAGAAAGAGCGAGCCGTGCTTCGAAGCTTCTTAATGTTTCAGTTAACCAAATATCTCACTCGTCTTCGTGGCTTGAAACGGGGACATTCCCCTCTCCCCTCCTTCTGTGCGACATTTCAGTTCATCCATGGCTTCACTTTCCTTGCACTGAGGCTGGAAAGAACTGCCTGCAAACGTTGTTTTTCACAAGGCTGTGCTGCAGATATTGCAGCAGTGGGCTTGACATCAGCTGAGCTTCATCCCTCAGGACAGAGTTACATGCTGAGGATCAGATAACCATAAGAACACCTTCTGCAGGAGAGCACCGGAAGGACATGATTACACACTGTGCTTTGCATCCATGATACAGCATGTCCACATCGGGCCTAAAATTTGAAGATGAGACAGGGTTGAGTCATTGTTTTGGGTTAGTGTTAAACATCAGTTTGATTCAACAAAATAATGATTTCATGTTAACCATACACCAGCAAAACATCAGCACTACAAAAAAAAAAAAAAAGAACGACTTTTTCCCCCTTTTTATGGCTATTCCATAAGTTTAATAATGAGAATGCACATGGTATTGCTCGTCATTCAGCATTGAAGATTTCGCCTTATTGTGGAAATGAGATGAAGATGCCTAGGCCTCTTTACTCAGGCTGCTTTCACACTATGGGTTTTTTTGCTTTTCTGTTACAGTGGGGCAGAGAATTAAGAATTTGACCCTAAATTCTTTAAAAGTTATACTAAGTACTTCAGATTATTATTATTATTATTTATTTTTTTGTTATTCTAACAAACATCCAGACTCATTTTTCACCAGCATTTTTTCCGTTTGTTTTTTTGTTGTTTTTTTTTACGTTCTCGCCTATTTAACTTCCAACCTAAACTTTCCCGTTTCGCTTTCGAAATCTGCGTTGCAACTGAATAAACAATACAAAACATGCCCCAGTCTAGTGTAAAAACAGCCTAAAATTAAAGTTCTCAAATTTAAATTTTATCAAATGATTTCTACCCAAGTCCGGGTCTGAAGCCAGCATATGTGATGAAGAACATGTTGACTGCTGCTCCTGTTTGTCTCGGAGTCACACTGCCATCTTCTCCTTTAGCTCCCTTGGACCATATGCCTGTAAAGTTATCATCTGTTTAAAAAAACAAAACAAAAAAAAAACAATTGGCATCTGCCTTTTTGCAGATTTGAATATAATCAAAACAAAATCCAAGGGGTTTAATAACATCTAATAACAAGGATTTTTTTTTTTAATCCTGACAAGAAATAGCATATGTTGTGTTTTCAGAAACTGTGGAAAAGTGGATTGATTATTTTTCAATACATCAGCGTCAATCTTTTAACATGGGCACGGATTTTGTAAGTGCCACTTGAGAAGGGATTCTCGCATTTTTATACCATGTTTGTAATGTATAAAACAGCTAAGTTGCTTTAAAGGAGTACTTCAGCTTATTTTTCATCTTTTTACCAAATTTGTAGCGTGTGTGCGATTAAAACAAACAACACCGGGGGTGTGCTTACTTTTAATGGCAAGCTATAGGTGGTTGTTATGTTCCATTAATAAAAGTGTAAAGTTGTTAATAAATGTGCATATTACCTTGAGCAAAAAATACTTTTATGTACTTTTCAAGCTTAATTTGCGATCATATTAGAACGAAACGCATTGTAGGTTTTGCGCAGATGAGAAGTGCGGTTCGACAGATGAGGACAGGGTCCAGAGTCTCTCTCTGAACAATTTACTGTAAATGAAAGAGCTACTCATCATGTCGTTGGATCACACCTGATTTTGGCAGGATTTTTTTTTTTTCTGTTGCTTGGGGCACACCTGGAAATCTTTCTTTGTTGTTGGCACCCATGACGTTATTCATCAGTCGCTGTTTTGTGTAAGCAGGTTTTGGGTTTTGTGTAAACTGGTTTTTTCTCAGTATAGGGGAAGCGGTTAAAAATCTTTTCCACAGTTCATTTTAATCGCACAGACACTGCAGATGGCTACATGAGTATGTGTGAGATAGAGAAATGACAGAACTGTTCTGTCCCATATTTCAGGGAATACAGAGAGCTGTTTCATGTGTTTTTTTTTTTATTTTATTTATTTTTTTTTTATTTTTTTTTATTATTTTTATTTTTTAAAAATATTATTTTATTTTTTATAAATGCGCCTCTGGGTCCGAGTACATTCTTTCAGTTGTCTTATGTAAAAGCGCTGGGCCTCATTGATCGATCTTTTAGCGAGGTTGTTTTGTTTTCGTAAGCCAAACCGAACTAAAACCTCCTCACTAAATTTTTCGGGAGTTTATTTAAGTGATGCTGAGTTGATAAACGCTGGTTGTAAATTACTAAGCAGGTTCACGGCAAGCCCAAAAATCTTCCAGTAACGCAGTTCAGCCCATGCGGCGATCCGGCTGCTTGTGCGCTCTTCTGTAAATGCTCTTCTGAACAACTTACTAACTCAGTTTATTCATATCCACTTTGATAGCTGAGGCCCAGTGAAGTAGTGTGAACCACTTGGACCGCTTTTTTTTTTTTTTTAATTATTTAAAAAATTTTTTTTTTGCAATTTAAAAGACTCGCCAACATCAGCAATCCTGTGGAACACATGAAAAACTAAATGTTGCTCTGCTCTTGGGCCTCCTTTGTGTTCAATCCACTTTCAGCTTCCCCACTTGAGTGCACTGATCGTCTGTTATTAGCACTTAGTCGGATAAACCGAGCTGTTTGGGAGGCTCAGTTGCATTGAATTGTATGATTTTGCGTAGTTTTGTGTGTATTCATAACCTGCGAAGATGATGAAGAGTGCTACCGTGGTGTGGAATCAAGTCGGAATGATGCCTGAGCGCACCGCGAAGCTGCTTTGCTAGGTGACTGTAATGCTAGTCAAAAGCATACGCGTATGCCGGAGCATTCAGCAGACGAACTGGTGCTGCTGCCTCATTGTTGTAATGGAAAACTAGTGTCTTTCCGATTTTAATCCATGCAAGTTAAGTTTTTTTTTTTTTTTTTTTTTGTGTGGCTGCGCTCTAGAATGCTTTTTGGAAAATTCCACATTAGGTTAAGAGCATGAGAGGTGTAGATACTGGATTGAAAAAGTTTTCCTTTCATATTTTAGTTATAGTTATGGTTTTCAGGATTTCAAAGTGAAAACGTGAAGGTGCTTTTTGTGTGCTTTCAGGACTGTAGATATATTTTCCATGTTTGTGGGATATGACGGCTAATTTTTGCCAGGTAGAAAAGAATATAATTGCACAGCATTCACCACCATTATTTTTGGCAGCAGCAGTATGTCAACATTTTTTTAATTATTATTTCAAATATTAGACATTGATTTAATCATCTAAAAGATACAAAATGTTGACAGGATTGGTCTATGCAACACAATGGACTTTTTAAAAAATTAAAGGAGGTGTTTTAATTAGCTAGCTGTGTAGGTAGGCTCACTGGATTCCTATCCAACATACAGTATATAGCTGTTCAAATTATGTCTCATTTGGAGAACCTGTGCAGTACACGTCTGCGCACTATCTAGCAAGAATTCCTCTTCTGTTTGCACCATCACATCCGTTGCTTGTGTGTGTAGATGGTGGAACCATGTGATTAATGTTTGGAAATTGAATCAAAAGTTCACTGCTGTTTTCGAAGAACTGTTCACATGATCTGGCAGTTGGGAAAATCTAAACTTCTACACATGCATGTTTTATTATTGAAGTCAGATTTATTTTTTAAAGTCTTAAAATTCAAAATCCAAAATTTGAGAATTTAATCTTTTGACATCAATTTTTACGCAACAAGCCAACTTGTCAGAATTTTAAAATGGTATGTCCAAAAAAAAAAAAGATTGAGTAGTCAGAACTTGAAGATAGTCAGTTGTCTTGAAGTCAGTTGTTTAGCTTTTGAGAAGTTAAAAATTAAGACAAAATTGAGAGAGTTCAGACCTTTGAAAGGTAAACTTTAATATTTTCTACAATTATGAATTTTGAGAAGTAAAATTCTGGAATGAACCAAATATTTGAGATTAGTCACAATCTTGAAAATAAGATAGAACAAACTTTCTTTTAGGCAAGTCATTCTTTAATAGGAGAATTGTAAAAAATTTAACTTGTAAGACAAAATTCTGACAACTCTGCTGACAAAAACAACTGGAAATATTTTGTACTAGATTTTTTTTTTCTTTTCTACTTGTCAAAGTTGGGCTTCCATACGGAATGACCGTGGTAGTTTGGGAAAAGTTTGCTGATGCATGTGGTTGTGTAGATGCAAAGTTGCATGTCTCCTTCTTCTGAGTAGCAGTAGGATCTGAAAGAGGTTCTTAGAGAATGAAGCATTAAGCTTCCTCATATAACCTGTGGCAAGTTATGTCGAAACGGTAAGGTGTTTATTATTATATTTTTCCAATAAAAAGGCATTAGTAGGTCATTTTAGTTTTTGTTAGGTTTTAAGGAAATGATTGTACAATTCAAGGCCACTGTTTGCAATGGGCGGTTGTTAAATGGCCGCCATGTTTCTGCCTGTGTGTGTATGTGTGTGTATATGTACTTAGAGATGTGCAATGATGTCTTTGTTTCTCTCTCTTTGTGTACGTGTGGGAATATGTGTGAATCTATCTGGAGATGTGTGTAATGGGGAGAATTGCGTAGCATTGCGCCTCTCTCTCTCTCCCGGGTCGCGTTTCACCAAACAGGTTAAACGTGGCAACAGAAACCGTAGTGACGGATCTGCAAGTGTTTTAACCAAAGGTTTAGAGCACTGATTCTCAAAATGCAGTCTGTCATTTTTTTTTCTTCTATTTTTCTGCTTCTTCTTATTATTATTGTTGTTATTATTACTGAAAAAGCATCGTCAGAATTCTGTTGGAAGGATTTCAGAAACAAGTAATGGCACTTTTGCATTCTGTTGGCTGTTCGTTCAGGGACTGAAAGCTTCGTGGCCCTGACAATAAACAAAACAATATTGCGTTTGAACCTGTTCAGGGATCTGTGGACTTCCAGGAGTCCCTGAGTACATAATGCTCAGACCTTGTAGGTTTAGAGGGAAAGTCTCACAGCATTTCAGGGAAGTTTGGCTTCTGGTTCTCTCAGTGTGTCTCTCCCAAGAATTTAACCTTGATACGACTCCTTTTCAGTTTCCATAACACATCCGACGGGGATGTTTACACTCATCGTGCCTTGTTCTTCACAATGAAGCTTTCCAGAGGAAAAAAATTCCCACCTCTCTCTCTCTCTCGCCTTTATCTTTTGTTTGTGTGTCTTCATACCTCTGTACTGTATCTAACTATAGGCTATGCACCGCAAATAAGAAAGGTAAAAGCTCCCCATTGGTTGTCTATACAAGCAATACTTTTTCTCAGTTCACATTGCACTGCATCCAGGTAGACTTCGAAATGAGACTTTCCTACTTCTTTTTTTCTTTTTCATGAACGCTTTCGTATATTTGTGTCTTTCATCATTTCAGAACGGGGGAAAGTAAGAAAAAGAAACAGTAACAGAGCCACATCCTTATGCAAGCCTGTTCGAGGGCTTGTATGATTTTGAAGGGTCTGTTTTTGTAAAGCCATTTTTGCTTGATACTCTCATCACTAGTAGGACGGAGTTTCTGTCGTACATCAACTGACTATTTTAGCTTCATAATCCATAATATCATTAAGTTCTGATGAAAATAAAAAAGTGCACATTTAATTTCTTTGTTACTTATTTGTTACTTAGAAGAAGAGCACAGAACTGTTCATTTTCTTTGTTGCTGTCACTAAGATCAAGCCAAAAAGAGAAAAAAAAAAAAAGATGGTGAAATGGGGGGAAAAAGAATAAAACATGAAATCACTGAAGTGTAGAAAATTCTAACGCTTGGGGTTAATAAGAAGTCGCCTGTGTACTCTTTGTATTTTATTTTTGTAATAAAATCATACAGCACATGACTGTCTACATGTCTTTATTTGCTCAAAATGTCAAGCCTGACTCGATTACATGACACTGTGATATAATTAGCAGCATTACAAACTAAGGAGAGATGATCTTTCAACAAGCATAAACATGTCAAGTCAAGCACTTGCAAGTATACAGTATTCTATCAAGAACTTTAGCCAAATCATCAGTAGCAGCTTTGTGTGTCACATTGTGTTTCTGCTGAATTTCCTCTCAGGAACTCTGCAGCTCTTGGCACAAACAATGAACTGATCTTGAGTCACATTTAGAAACGATGCCTCAGACACACAAGTTGACCTGGCACATCGTCAAGGAGAGACAAAACTCATTTTGTGTTGGCAACGGATGGGGAAAGAAAAAATGCTTCCCACGTCCATGTTGAGTGCGTGTTATTCTAATATCAGTATTATAATATGGGTGGAATTTTATGTCAACACCTGAAAAAAGCCCCAGATGCTGCATCACACAATGATGTCACACAAATTATTAACCACTTTTTAGCACAAGTTTAAGGTGTTGTCACAGCTGACCCGTTTGAGATATCAAAAATCCCTTTGCAATTCTGCATCCTTAATATATTGAAATCACATAGGCCCATTTTTTTTTTTTTGCCGAACGTATAACCCTAGGAGAAGTACATCAAAATCCACTGGTTGTGTTTTGCAAACGGTCCAAAATAATTAACTTAGGTGAGTAGAGCACATGACATGAGTAGCTTCTCATTTCTTAGCAAAGAAAACAACTAAGGAAATTACTGAAACTACTAAAAATTAGGTTTAGAAATGAAAAATGCATTATTATTGGGTAATAAACAGGGTAAGAAGAGTGGCAAATAAAGCGATGCACCCATCATGCCTAGTGCCTACCATAGAAGTCATATTGATTCATGTGTGCGCTTAATTTTTGATAAAGGTTTACCAGGAAAAATGTACAAATTCAAATTAAACTTTTTTTTTTTAATTCATAAAATATTATGACACACAATAAATAGGTTTGCTTCAGTGTTTGACGTTTTCATACAGTCAGTGCAGAGTTCACAACAATTCAGAACATTCAGCACAGGAACACACAAGACACACTACATGCAAGACTCTGCAACTGTAAAGTCAGCGCCCTATATAATCTGTTTGTCGACCATAAAATTACAGGTTTGTAAGAATTAAAACGGTACATTTTGCAACCATCATCAACAACTCAAGTAATGATTAGGTTATATTGTACCCTTGCAAGAAACATTTGTGACCGATCATTTCTGCTTTATTAGATTTTTACAGGGGGTCCGACTTCACAGGATACACATTTCTATCAGTATTTTTTATTTAAATCATCTGTCATGATGCAAATTTTCCATCTCGTATTGTAAATCCTTTGCTAACAAATACTTTTCAGTACCATAGATTACGAACTGTAATGTCAGCCCACAAATCAGACAAATTGGATACATAATTGTACTTAAATCCGTTACTGATTTCTAAAAACACAACTTGTATAAAATTCCAATAAAATGAGCCTTTTGAGTTATTTTACAGTCATAGCACCCCCTGGTGGTCAAACTGTGTGATGATTGCTTAGAAGTTATGTAAAATCCAGCATGGTGATCACAATATATGGATTTAATTAGGATTAACTAGCAATGGAAATACCTTAGTTGATATATTTTCACAGATTTTTCTTTCGTATAATTTGAAAACAACAGATTTCAAGTATAGTTCCATAAATATTCGAACTGTAGTGGTAAAAGAAACACAGTAAAAGGTAGTTTTCTATGTACAATTAAAATGCATTTATCTCATAGGAGAAATACTTTCAAACGTATAAGGCCCTGTTGGTTTGGGAGTTTAATCCCATTTCCCATGATGCTTAGCTCTTAGTGTTTAAAACTTGTTTGTTCTCACGGTTGAGTCGTTCATCCTTCATTTTTTTTTTTCTGTGCACAAATTCACAACCGCCTGCTCTGACGTTAGGACATTTTGGAGCTCGACAGCCCAATCCACAAGTTCTGCAGTAACTGCAGTCGCAACTTGCCAAGAGCTCAATACAAGCGTTTGCGTCGACTCTCGTTCCAGTGGCTGTAAACCACAAGGGCCACGACGATGAGAAGGAAGAGACCCAGCATGGAGAAGAGCACGGTGAAGAAGATGGCAATGCTGCTCATTCCCTCCCCTTCCTGGTAGGCTGTGAAACAAAGGAACAGAAGTTTAGCCTGCAATCTGAAAAACAAGCTTTTCTGAAAAACTATTTATTTCATACCAAGACATAGCTTGTCGTCAACTTATTGTTAATGAAAATTGTAACGCACAGCCATTCAGCAACACCACATGGCCATTTCAGGAACTCGACTAAAAAAAGTTATTGCTACATCCCAGGTACAGCCCTGACCTCACTCCAAACCATTTCCACGTTTGGGAGTTCCTGGGAGGCCAGCAGTTCAGATGTGAAGCAGGCAGTCCGATCATGGCTCCGGCGTACTCCGTCAAACTTTCTACCCTTGATGGTATCCAAGTACTAGTGAATCGCTGAGATAAGGGCATATGTGTAGCAGGGCATTATATAGAGAAATAAAGGGAGTTTTTACTCTCATAACTGTGTTCTGTTATTCTGCAGAATCAAAATCCCAGTTTGACATGAACACCCCTTGTAGTTTTAACCTGCACTCACTCAGCCTCATTTATCAATAGTTTTCAGCAGAGTGTAAATCGTTTGTTTCTTACACAATTTTTTTAATGTTTGGGAAATACTAATCTGTCCTTAATTATAACAATCAATAAATGACCTAATGTGTACACGGCATACTGTGGCTGAGGTACACTTAGTTATGCACAGAAAATTCCATAAAAAAGCAAAATGACTAAAATAGCTCTTGCACTAAATTTAACTGTAATTCAGCACGACTATAGGCAGACAGACACACACACACACACCACACACACTTCCTTCTTTTTAAGGGCACCAGTTATTTTGTCCTAATTGAAAAGCTGGTTGTATGTTCGGTGCTCTGAGAAAAAGTATAGATTTTTTTCTTTTTTTTTGCATTTTGTCACATTAAAATTATTCATTATTATCACCAAACTAATGTTTTCTATTATACAAAGATAACCTGATCTTAAGTAAATGCAACATGCATGATGATTTAATTTAGGAAAAATTAGGGAAGGGGAAAAAGCTGTCCAAACCTACCTGGCCATTTCATTTATGCTTGAAAACCGTCCTATTCGGCTGAATCGAAAATACAATTCTGCAAAACAGAGCGGGACAAAATTCCTCCACAGCGATATGAAAGACTCATTAACAGATTTCGCAAACGGTTGATTGACGTTGTTGCCGCCAAGGGTGGGACAACCAGTTTTTAGGTTTAGGGGGTGATTACTTTTTCACATAGGGCCAGGCAGGCTTGGACAGTGCTTTTTCTCTCATTAAATGAATGATCTGAATCATGTGACAAAAGTGCAAAAAAATAGAAAAAAAAATATAAATCAATCTGGAAGGGGCAAATACTTTTTCACAGCCCTGAATCTTATCCAAGGAGTATTTTGTTAATATTGCTTTCTTTTAAAGTTGAGTGAACTTGATTGTGCCAATCGTCACAACATAATTTGTATATAACTTTGGCTATTTGATGAGAAGTCTATGAAACAAAGATACATTTACATGAACTCAAGCTTTTGTAGGATAAAAGCCTGATATTTACAAACACTTTACTTCCTATGTAAACACTTCTAAGAACCTGTAACATGCTAGGAGTTATTAATATCTGCTCAATTACTGCAATATTGGTGTTTAGGATAAACTCTACTCGGTCTTACTCCTGATTAACTCCATATTGTCCACACTTGGAACTGTGACCTCTTCATCATCGTCTTCCTCTAGTTTACTCCGCAGCACTGTCAGCTGGTACAGCTTCAGAGAGATGAGATCATGGTTGTCTTTAAAAATAAAAATAAACAAAAATATTAAATACTGTGATGTCATGTTTTAATTATATTACTATTAACATGCTATAATGCAGTAAATCATATTTATCCGTAAACCATATCGATATTATGTCATAACACACACGACACATTCAAATGGTGATAAACTTCTAATATTTTAATCAAATACTCAACGAATAATAATGCTTTTGAGCATAAGATACAATCGTATAGTATGCACTACTGTAATATATACGAGGGTGAGTCAAAAATTATCCGCACTCTGGCTGTAGAACCTCCTCGCTTTTCAGTACACTTTGTTCATCTGTCAACAAGCTTTCGAATTCCCGGACGAAAACTGTTTTGAACACAGCTGTCTTCAGTTCTTCATCCGAAGTGAATCTTCGTCTTTGTACGGCTGCTTTTAGGGGAGCAAACAGGTGAAAACCCGGTGAAGCAAGATCAGAACTATAGGGAGGATGCTTCCACACCTCGGAATGAAAATGAAAGTGTTTGCAGGGTGTCAACAGTGTGGGGCAAAAGTATGTGGACGCGCATCGTCATGCAATATCATGACAGCAGCTCGACGTGTTTAATCCAAAAATTTACCTCCAGCTCTTCAATAAACGTCTCACTGTAACGAGCACTGTTGATTGTTAAACTTTTTCCTGATAATGTATTAATACTGGTCTGTGAGAATCCCAGAAAACTGTAAGCATTGATGAACAAAAGGAAATCTAGGTGGTTTCAGTATTGAGGGATTTATGTGTTATGTCTGATCGGTGAATGCAAATTATTAGAATTGTACCAACATACCTAATTGCATAGCAATACTAATGTATACGTACATATACACTTTACTGGATAAGGATTACATTACAAGCAGCTTATTAAGAAGATTAATAAAGGTAATAATAAAGGAAATAATAAAGGTTTTTACTTTTCAGTATGGTACGTTTTCCTTATGTTACTAGTATAAAAAAAAAAAAAAAAAAAAAAAAAAAAAGACATTTGTATTTATACAGATGAAGAGAATATTTTACCCGAGAGGTCTCCGGTGATGGCCGAGGCGCCGAAGTAGAATCCCTGAGGTAGCCGCACACCCGGGATGTCCAGGCAGTCCCTCCATTCATGCTGACCATCGATATCGATCATAACCTGTACACAAACAGTAGCCACCAAAGTGATTTAATGATCCAAACGCTTAAAAGTCTCGTCACGTAGTATGGAAGATTCTCCTGCGCTTCTCACCGTGAGTCTGCGGCGGACGTATCTGATGAAGATGAAGGTGTCGTGTTTGAGGTTGCGCACCATGGCGTTGCAGCCGCCAAGCTCGGTAGGTCTGCCGTCGCGCTCGTGATCGTAGCCGATCGTGCCGTTTCCCACCATCGCTAATACGTACGGGAAGATTCTCTGTAACGCACGAGCATCAGAGTAAGAGACTCTTTATGCAGTAGCTTTCTTAAATGTGAAATCTCTTTATAGAACATGTTAGAATTGCATAACATCATTGTGAAAGAGTTGCTATAGAATATTAAATCAACACCTTCTAAGCAGTCGATTCGAGAATTCAGCAGTGCTGTGGTATTAATAATATTCGTGTAAAAGTAATATTATGATAACTACATTATAAACTAGAGACAACTCCTGGAGAAATTGTGACAAAACAGTGACAACGGTTCCTTTGAAGGCTATAGGGTTCCTGAGAGGCCCACACCTCTATCCTGGTTGTGTGTGTGTGTGTGTGTGTGTGTGTGTGTGAGAGAGAGAGAGAGTGGAGGGAGTGTGGTTTAGCCTGGTGGTCTTAGCGATGGCTCCGTCTGTATGGCTGACTCACCCGAAGAGAGCGTAACATGATCTCATGCATCGACTTGAAAAGGAAAGTGATTGTGTTGATTCTTAGGCGAATATCTCAGGAACCATTAGTGCTGGAGCTTTTGTTTCTTGATTATTGTTGCAGGATGTCAAGTTTCATGCTTTTTTTTGGTTTTGGTAGGAATATTTTCTCGGCAGAGTGTGAATTCAACGTTATCATACTGTATGAGGATTTCGGGTTTTGTGTCAGATCCCAAACAAACCTTAGTAAGTCTCAAACTGTTTATCCAGTTCTTCATTTTTTTTTTAAAGAAGTCAGATATTTTGATATAAGTTTTGTATGTCGTGTGCAAAATTTAGGGAGAATCTGAGTTTTTTTTTTTTCTGAGAGATTTTGTAGACAGCTCATTATTTTTATTTATTATTATAATTTTTTTTTAATAGAAATTTAGATTGCCTGAATAGTTCAATACTTGTCCATACTACACAAGTAAACTGGATTAAGAATGTTACCTTGCGTGGGAATTAAAAGCAAAACAAAGCAAATGCAACTTAAGCCAGACATGTATCTACAGTATATCACAGATGTACCTGTGTGCGAGGGGTGTACCTTTTCTTCTGAGCCTAAATGTAAAAGAAATACAAAACAGAACATCACAAATTACACGATAAACACTATAACCTTAATGCACTCTCTTCTGATATTTAATTATAGGAACTATTGCTCTGCATGCTGTGGATGATCAGAATTAAGCATCCAACAGCACTAGGGTTTGACAGGAAATATTACCAAGACTCATACCTCGATATGTTTTTCCTCGTTAGGGTAAGTATCTATGAACACACCCAACCCTGTGAAGAAATCTTTATTTCCGAACACTGGACCTGTAACGATAGGAGCGAAAATCACTCAAGTGATTTAGATTCTATGACTTTATATCAAATTCTGTGTCTTATCATAGGCACCGGTGCTTTACCTTTCTGCGTGCGCTCTTTTGTGTACCACACCGCCATTCCGTCCCCGTTCAGATTCTTCTTCCCCTGTCCATGGATTTTGAAGTGCACTTGCAGTTCCCAGTCTTTCAAGTGACACGGCTTGAAAACATCATTAAAAGGCATTAATGCTGTGTATTACTCTGTAGAACAGGTTTAGCAGGGGATTATATAGAGAAATAAAAGGATGTGTTCTCATAAACGTTATTCCACACAATCAAAAGTCCTGGATTGACCTGAGCACCCAAAATGGAAGCAAGCAAACCTGCATAACTGTGAATTCATGTTTTTGTGTCATATAGGAACGTTCATTAAATGTGTATAGAGACGGTATGAAGCTTCAAAGGAAATACAGTTAGTCTCCGACTTTACGGACACCCGACTTAAGAATTTCTGCAGATACAAATGGACCTCAGATCTTCGAAAACACTTACGAACTCGTTTGTATGTTGGGGACTTACTGTGAAAACTGTATGGATTGCCTATTAGTCTGCAGTTGCTCATCTCCCAAGATAGACAGCATAATATAAGGATGAGAACAACCAGGGAGCACCCGATACAATATTATCATGATATATAGGTACTAATTAATTTTGTACCACGATGCTGTAAGCATCACAATTTTGTAATATATTGCGATTTAATCTTTTTTTTTTTTTTTTTTACAAGTCTAAAACAAACTTGGCAAATTGTTTGCTTTCACCACACAGGATCCATAGGTTACAGCACGCCACCTGCAGGATTAAAGAAAAGCAGCAACATTTTATATAAATGTAAAATTAACACATAAATTGCCTCTCAAATTACTCGAGATACAGTGGTACCTTGGCATGCAAATGCCCTCCCTTATGAACTTTCACCATAAAAAGGAAATTTTGCAAGAAATTTGCATCTGCATTTTCAGCACATGAACGACCAAATGTACCGAATAACAAATCGAATTTTACAAAAATTCCGTCAGTTGTTTCGAAAGAGGCAACTCACCATACCCCACCGTTGCCTTTGTTACGTGTTCAAAAGCTACGTGAATTTTTTGCATGTTTTTATGACTTAATTTAATTTAACGCATTATTTGTCACTCGCTACAGGAAATGCAGTGTTAAGGGTTAAAGCTCAGAAAAGCATTTGGAGAGTGTTAGTTCAAATCCCGACGATGCTCCCGTCAACCTTGCTCAGACGTCCTGAGGGATCAAACCTTACAGCAACTACAGTCCATTACGCTTCCCATTAATTTTCCATCAAGAATGGAGTGCCATGGAGGAACCTTATGATATTGGAACCACATGCCTCACCCTCAAGAGAAACCACATGATTCACCCTCTCTGGTTGGTAGCTGTTTAAAGGAGAGCCGTAAGATAGGAGAGAACGACTCGTTATCATACCGAATATAAATGTTGATATGCATGTTGCTCAACATGAATTTTCTTTCTTTAATAGTTCTTTAATAATTTTTTTCTTTCTTTAATAATTTCTTTTTTGAACGAATCTTTAACATGACTCAGAAGAACGAGTAGTCTCGGAGAGTGATTCGTTCATTTTCTACTGTGCGCGCAAAACCATCACAAAACCCCCGTAGGTTATGTACAGGAAACAGAATTGAGCGATTCTTTCTCAACGACTCTTCTACTCAGAGTTGTTCATTCTTTTGTCACATGACTCCCATAGTGCAGTGCAGTACCCAGGAAACAGAATTGAACGGTTCTCAACAAGTCAAGTCCCGAGTCGTTCGTTCTTTTTTCACGTGACTCCTATAAATACTATTCAGTGCAATGGATTCAAAAGAACGAACAACTAAGACTGGAAGATATGAGAGGTGAGCTACCCATTCTGTTTATTACAATATGTCCTTAGCTGCATTGTAATACATTCCTGGAACTAGGGCTGCACGATATATAGAAAATTTATCGTTATCGCGATAATGGTATACACAATATCTGTATCGCAAAGAGTTGCGTTAAAGGAAATTTTATTTATGCGCCAAGCATTTGTGTGTCCAAATCTGACCAATCAGAAGGGCCCTTACTATCTTTATACCCGCATCCCAAGTAGGTGATATAATGCTATTGGCTAGACCGGCCAAAAGGTGAACCTAGCGGCTCAGAGCAGAGAATGAAAAATAAATATGGCAGGAGTAGAGACAAGCGAGGAAAATCGGAAATCAGAATATCTGCTGATGGTTTTAAGTCATTCATAGTGTTTTGAAGTCTAAATATTTGCAACTTCCTTGACATATAGTTTCTTTTTAGCCTGAATTAGATTTAATTACATCAGACGAATATCTATTACCTGTTTATTTTAGTATGATCATTACATATAAATAAATAATAATAAAAATAGGCAATAATAATAAAAAATGCATTTCTCTAGGGAAATGTTATATCGCAAGAAATATTGTTATCGCAATATTCAACAACATATCGCATATTTTCCTAATATCATGCAGCCCTAACTGGAACTATAGGCAAAATTTGTGTATGTAGACGTACTGGGGGTCTTTTTACTGAAAATGCAACATTTTATTTTATTTCTGATCAAAAGAACGAAATGCACTAAATGACTCGGAGGAAATAAAGATTTGTTCATTTTGATGAACGAGATTCAAAGAACCGAGTCACTAAAATGATTCAAACTTCCCATCACTAGGCTCAACATGGCAGCTTAGTGGTTAGCACCTGCAGGGTCAAGGGTTCGATACCCGCCTTGGAGCTGTGTACATGGAGTTTGCATGGTCTCCCTTAGCCTGGTTGGTTTCCTCTGGGTTCTCTGGTTTCCTCCAACAGTCCAAAGACATGCAGATTAGCGTTCCGAAATTACTCATAGTGTGTGAATGAGCGTGAGTGAGAGTATGTGTGTGTGTGTGTGTGTGTGTTTGTGCCCTGAGATGGTTTGGCGGACCGTCCAGTGCCGCACGACCCTATAAAAAGCACAAAGCGGTAAAGACGAGTGAGTGAGTGAGTGAGTGATTGAGTGGATGGGAGAGAAGATGCTCACCATGCGGCTCCACACTGCCCCCTGCTTGCTTTGCATATCCGGAGTGAGTCGCACCTGATCAGTGGTTACCATGGTATCACCCATCAGCTCCCAGTGCGAAGAGCCGGAAGAGCCGATTCCTGATTCAATCACAATCAGAGTCAATCTGTCAACTGATTGAGTCTTTTCATCACACAACCAATCGTTCACTTACAGTGTGCAAAGCTGCGCACTCTGCAGCATCTATCACGCGCATAACTTATAATATATGTTTATATAAAAGTGCCGTGATTTAGGCTCGCGTGCACGAGCAGGACGTACCTTGGTACGGCTTCGACAGCGAATATTCTCTCTTTAGAAACTCCTCCATTTCGTGTCCATCATCAGACAAGACCGGTTTTAAAACAGCAGCGAATATCACACAGAGTGTCCGCATAACTGGAGCCATTTTGCAGACACACTCTACCCGCTGTGTGTGTGTATGTTTTCAGCGAGAACGGAAGGCGGCGGCCATCGTGTTTCTAGTACATTCCTCTGTGCGCTTCCCATTGGCTGAGCTCATTACATGGCGCATTCCTATTGGTGCGCTGGCTAATCAATCAAGTCCTCCACTCTCAGAAGGTCCAGCCATTCTACTGGCCGCTGAGCTTAAATATTAATTAGATAATTAATCCATTATTTAAAGGAAGTAAAGATAGGAAGGTACACATCATACTCATTGTGATTAATTTAAATTTAAAATATTGTAAATATGTATTTAAATTACATAGATAGATAGATAGATAGATAGATAGATAGATAGATAGATAGATAGATAGATTACTTATTAATCCCAAAGGGAATTTTTTAAACAGTTCATATAATAAGTAACAAGCAACAAGAATTGCATGGAGTAAAATGTAAAGTTGTTTTTTTTAACTATACGTTAAAAATGTATCCTAAATTATATTCTAAGTACTATTTCTAATTATGGCTTAATGGTTAGAACTATCTCCCTCGCTGTCTGGGATCGATTGCCGATTCTGTGTGCATGGAGTTTGCATATTCTCTAAATGCTTGGTTGGTTTCATCCGGATCTTCTGGTTTCCTCCCACTGTTCAATGAGATGTAGATGCTGTAAGGCTAATTGGCATTGCCCAATGAGTGTGTGAGTGTGTATGTTTGTGTACCCTGCGATGGAGTGGCACAATGTCCAGTGTGCCCCCCCAACTTATAGGCGATGAGTGTGTGAGTGAATATTTACATTCTATTTACAGTGCATTGCAAAAGTATTCATACCCTTTGAACTTTTCCACATTTTGTCATTATTGCAACCACAAATGTAAATGCATTTGAGCATATTATGAGGATTTAATATGATAGACCAACACAAAGTGGAACATACTTGTAATTGTAATTTTTATTTCACAAATAAAAATCTGACAAGTCTGGCATGCATTTGCCATGGGGACTTGTGAAGGCAATTGGTTCCACTATATTTTTATTTGTCAAATATTTTGAAAAACATTTATAATTTTCCTTCCACATCATTATGTGACATTATGTGCCACTTTTTGTTAGTTTATCACTTAAAATCCCAATAAAATACATTAGGGCGGCGCGGTGGTGTAGTGGTTAGCACTGTCGCCTTGCACCTCCAGGGTCTGGGTTCGATTCCCCGGCCAGGCTCGATTCCCGTCTCTGTGTGCATGGAGTTTGCATGTTCTCCCTGTGCTTGGTGGGTTTCCTCCGGGTACTCCGGTTTCCTCCCACAGTCCAAAGATATGCAGGTTAGGCTAATTGGCGTTCCCAAATTGACCATAGTGTGTGTGTGTGCTTTGCGATGAATTGGCACGCTGTCCAGGGTGTCTCGTGCCCTGAGTCTCCTGGGATAGGCGCCAGGTCCCCGCGACCCTAAATACAGGATAAAGCGGTATAGAAGATGAATGAATTTACAGAGGTGGAAAGTAATGAATTACATTTACTGTAATTGAGTAGCTTTTTTGTGTTTTTCTACTTTTTAAAGTAGTTTTAAAAATCAGTAATTTTACTTTTACTTAAGTACGTTTTGTTTGAAGTATTGTAATTCGTTACATTTTAAATCATATTCGATACTGAGTAAAAAATAAATGAATGAAAATGATAAAATAATAAAAAATATTATGCTTTGTATAAATGCTCCGTTGCGCCGCATGTGTGTATCATGTCCTGGTCGCGCGCCGCTCCAGACTCCACTCCAGGTTTTCTGACATCGGCATCTTCCTGACCTTCCACACGGTCGCTTCCGCCCTGAGAGTGACGTCATCGACTAGCGCGACCATATATAAACCGGAGAGAGACGCGGGAAAGATGAAAGAGGTTGTGATTTTGGTGTTTTGACATTTGGTTGTGTATTCTGGTTTTGACTTTTTGCCTCCAATTGACTTTGATTATTGCTTTGTCCCTTTGGTTTGGTTGGTCTTTGTATATATTTGTAGATAATTTCATTGTTTTTGGTTTAGGGTGTCCGAGAAGGTACCTGTATTTTTGTTTGTGTGTTGTTGTTTTTTTGCAAGTAATCTAGCTACTAAATATAAATACCATTTTGTTTATTATTTTGGCCCGGGTCCACCCTGAATCTGATCCTCCTCCTGGTGTGTGTGTGTGTGTGTGTGTGTGTGTACAAACCTCATTATTTCATCAGTTAATGATTGGATCTAGTTCTTTCTGTCATATACCACCATTTCCATACAGTTTAAAATAGAACCCTGAACCATTCTTTTGCTGTATGGCCCTATACTGGGACGTAACACCATATTTAAGTGACCACTTTGATTTTCAAGCACAAGAAAGACAACAGCTTTATTATGCAAAGGTGTTCCTTCAGTTAAAAACAACTAGTTTGAGATTTATATCTGCTCATCTTTTTTGAACTACGCTAGAATGCCTCATCCCACCCCCGCTGTTAAAAAAAATAAAAAAGTAACTCGGTAACTTTTACTCTGAGTAAATTTTTTAATGAGCTACTTTTTACTTTTACTTGAGTAGATTTTTATAATGGTAACTTTACTTGTACTTAAGTAAAATTTCACTGAAGTAACAGTACTTGTACTTGAGTGCAAAATTTTATTCCTCTTTCCACCTCTGGGAATTTATTCATTGTGATCTCTCGCAATCACCTGCAATTCCACCACCATCCACGAGGGGGAACCATGCAGCCCACACTTTGAGTTGTATAGTATTTTATATAATATTTTTGCCAAATTATATAAAAAATTTTAGAATGTCAAATTCACTGCATTCTGGGCACTTTACTGATTTTTTATTTATTTATGTATAAGGAAACCAACAATTCAGACATTTTAATTAAAAAAGCTAATTTCTGATTCCTATTATTATTATCATCAGTATCATATTAGCAAAAATAATATACACGACTTGTGTTTTTTCTCTCATTTATAACCTTGTACACTAGTTAGAGTGGGGTAGAACACACATCAATTTCATTATTAATTTTTTTTACATTCCATTAAATAATGAGCTACAGATATAGATATATCTAGTCAGTAGCTTAAAATATAATAATTCCATAACACATTATCCTTCTCAGTCCCATACTTTAATATTTAATGTTCCTTGTGATTTCTTAGCACTGTTTGTTAGCACTACTGTTAAATACTGAACTTGATCTATGATGTTTGGCTTAGTGGTCCTAATCTAATTAGGACTGTGGGGGTCTCAAGAATGTAAAATAATTAATTTCAGTACCCCATAGGGAAGAGTTTGAACTTTAACTCTTCTTCTTCTTCTTTTTACTTTGTTCAAGCTCAGTGAAACAAATCATCACTTCCGGGTTGTATTACGTAACCAAGAATAAGGGACTATCTACAAATTATAGTATGGTCAAAATGTTTTGTTGGAAGCTATAGTGCAATGCAATATTATTATTATTATTATTATTATTATTATTATTATTATTATGTTTTTTTTATATTTTTGTTTCAAATCTTGTCATCAAATGATCAATCATCATTATTTGCAAAGTTGCTGTAGGTGATTTATTAAATGTTTTTTTAAAGTGTCTATTAATTACTTTTGAGTTTATTAACCGTTAATATCGCAACAGCCATTAAACATGCATTCAGCTCATTTTATCTATTAAAAAAACCTTTATAATTTTTTTAAAAAGCCTTTGTTTATCACATATACATTATTGCACAAAAATGTTTTTCTCTTTCCCAGTTTATATCCCAGCTTAGGAAGTTGGGGTCAGAGTGCCGGTCAGCTGTGTTACATGGCCCTTGAAGCAGACGGGTAGTTAATGAAGGTCCTTACTCAAGCGTATAACAGTGGCAGCTTGGTGGAGTTTAATATATACATAAAAAGACACATAAAATGCCCTAGTCATGCAAATAAGTATGCTTTTTCTGAAATGTTTTTTTTTTTAATGTTGGTGAATATATGCATATTTAAAAATTACTTATTTTAGGTATGCCTTTTATTGGGAATTTGTCATGCTATAAAATAGTTTTTAAAGAAATTCTATTTTACACACAGTTTAGACTTTCAGGCATTACTTGCAGTGTTGCATGCACCTAGAAGTATTCATCTTACTCACTCATTTTCTATACCGCTTTAATCTGTATTCAGGGACGCGGGGCCCTGGAGCCTATCCCAGGAGGCTTAGGGCATGAGGCAGGGTACACCCTGGACAGGGTGCCAATCCATCGCAGGGCACACACATACACACTCACACACTCAGTCACAGACTACGAGCAATTTGGGAAGGCTAATTAGCCTAACCTGCATATCTTTGGATGAGGGAGAAAACCAGAATACCCGGAGGAAACCCACCAAGCACGGGGAAGAACATGCAAACTCCATGCACACAGAGACGGGAATCGAGCCTGGCCGGGAATCGAACCCAGACACTATAGGTGCACGGCGACAGTGCTAACCACTACACCACTGTGCTGCCCCTCCTGGAATTATTATGTAATTATTATGAAATTAAGGTGCAAAGATTAATTTCATGCGAATCAGCTTATTTCAATCTGCTGTTCTTTGTGAGCTATACTTTGATTAAAAAGCACTTTTTTGGCATATATATATATATATATATATATATATATATATATATATATATATATATATATATATATATATACTACCGTTCAAAACTTTGGGGTCACTTTCTAACTCCATGATGGTTCCTGATGTTTATTTCTTTCTACATTGTAAAGTTTTGCTGAAGGCGTCCAAAAGCTGCATGAATCTCCTTTGAACAGTTGATATTGAGATGTTTCTGCTACTTCTGCTCTGTAAAGACTTCATAACACCTCTAATCTGAGCTGCTGTTAATTGGTCATTTCTCAGGCTGATAACTCTAAATGAACTTCTCGTCTGCAGCAGAGGTAGGTTTTGGTCTCGTCCTCCTGGGACGGCCTTCATGAGAGCCAGTTTCATTATGGTGCTTGACGGATTTTGCGAATGCACTTGACAATACTGTTCTTGCAAGAACTATTACAGAAAGGCCGACCTCTGTGTCTTAAAATAACAACTTTTGTGTGTTTTTGTTGTTGCTACGTAATTACCTAATTCCATATGTGTTATTTTATAGTTTTGAAATCCCCAGTATTGTTGTAGAATGTAGAAAATAAATCACTAAACAAAAACAAAGACATTTGCAAGTGATCTAAAACTTTTATATTCAAGGCATTAATATTACTGTATATTTACTGTGATTATTTGAGCCAACAAAAATTATGAATAAATAATAATAATAATAATAAAAAATTATAAAAGTAAAACCAGCCATCTTTAACTCTGCAGTAGTAAGTGACGACGCCGTACATCCGGGTGTGTAATTTGTAGACGGTCCCTTACTCCACAGTGTAGCGCGTTGGGCGACGCTGCTGCAGTAACGTGTGTCTGTAGTCAGGACTGTGATCTTTACACACCAGCATTTTATATGGCAAAGTACTGAAGCGGAAGCAATGGAGCCCACTCCCGACACGGCCGAGAGTAAAACAGTCGACATTTACAGGGACACATGGGTTCGGTTTCTGGGTGAGTATAAGTTAGCGTTCCGGAGTGTGTGGACTAAGTTACTGTGTGAAGATATACAGTGTATTTAATGCATGTTATGAAGGAAACCGATGTTATGTCACTTCTGGCTTGTACGTTGTCTCGGTTAGGGGTTGAACTGGATATAAACCACATCAAGGCAGTCACACACACACACACACACACACACACACAGTGAGAAGTTTCACACTAACTTAATTATATAAAACCTGCTTAATGTCAAGCAAGGTCAGACATGGGGTGCCAAAACTTTTTAGCACCTAGGAAACGTTCTGAAATTTTTCACTGACCAACACAGCTTTCTTATGTAGTTAACAAAATGCAAAAAAAAAAAAAAATTCTCATTTTAAACATATTTAATCCTTGCCATTAAAATTGAAAATTAATCTATTGATCTTTATTTTATGATCTATAAATAAAACAGAAATTCTGCTTGACCAGAGTATACACACTCAGCGTATGATGTGTATGTGTGTTTATATATACAAGTATATGTATGTATACAGGCGATCCTCTAATAGTAGGCAGCGTCATTGTCAACTTCTATGTCATAATGTAAGGTAATAATATACCTTAATTTGATTACCCTATCATCACTAGATGGGCGGAGCCATGGGTAAAACTTTAGTCTAACTATAAAATCATACAAACGCCAACGATTCACACACCATCAAGAACTTTTTCTCAGCTTGTCAAAACCATGATCAGACTACCTGCTTCAGTTCACGCCTGAAACACTGGCCCCCCAGGAACTCCTACAATGTCTTAAACATGTGGAAATGGTTTGAAGTGATGGGACAGGAATGTACGGGGGATGTGGAGATAACTTCCTGTAATGTGCAAGTGGTGTTGGTGAATGATTGTGTGAACAGTTCTCACAGACAGGTTGGTGAAAAGTTATGCGTCGATTTTCAAGGCGTATGTTGCACAACAAGGCATGAACCGCATAACTCGCACGCGAAACATTCATGGGAACGACTGTGGTGGGTCCCGAGCCACCTCGGCAGAAATCTCATCATGTGTACAGTACAGTACTTGAAGTCAATAATTTTCCTCCTTCCTTCCGGAAAAAAAATTAATGTGTATGTGGGTGCGCCCTGAGATGGATTGGCATTCTGTCCAGGGTGTACCCTGTCTCATCCCCTGAGTTTCCTGAGGTAGACTTCAGGCCCGTGACCCTGTATACAGGATTAATCTGTATAGAAGAGATACGTTTGCATTTGAAGTGGTAAAATGTTGCCATTCCTGTATGATCCTGTATATCTGGATCCAAATGAAATCCTACTGTAGGTATCGTGATAATATCATATCAGTAGGGTCCTAGTGATTTCCATCCAGAGTGGGTAATGTATGGAAACTACGTGAAAGTCAACACAAAATTACTCTACATTAATCTAGATGTTTATCATTGAGAGTGGATTTTCCCTTTAACTCTTTTTTTTTTTTTTTTTTTTTTTTGTACTGAACGCTGAGTAATGCTTTTAGGAACACTGACATTTAGTCAGGGTGACTTTGAAATCCGCCGTGTTACTAAATTAGGTACCGCAGTCTACATTATTCACCACGATACACATACACACACTCAACACACCACCTGGACAAACACAGTTCTCTTAATGCTGTACATTTTGTACCGTTTGGTTTAGTCAAAGCGCGGTCACGTACAATATTTGGTTAAGCAAAATAGCATACTGAGAGCTTGAGGGAAGCCCAGGCAATCACAGCTTCAGAATCGTAGCTTCTTTGAGGTTTAATTGGTGTTATGTCTATTCTATTCTATTCTCCCGTAGGATATTCCAACGAGGTGGGCGAGTCATTCCGTGCCCTGGTGCCCGTCAGCCTGGTGTGGTCAAGTTACGCACTCGCTACGGCATACGTGTCAGCTGACGCAGTGGATAAAGGCAAGAAGGCAGCTGTGGTAAGTCGAGATTAGAGAGAGATATGTATCACAATTTTTTTGTCTGGCAATTCATGTATCACCACACTGAGTCCAAAAAAAAAAAAAATTTCACTTATGTACGTTTGCATTTAATTTGGTTCAACGTTGCAGTTCCTCTATATTCCTACAGGTGGTGTGCTCTGAACTATTCACACACCGGCAGGTAGCAAAGCAACCTTGTGGTAGAAGCAAATTATTTAACAAAATCTTAACAAAAAAAAAAACGTGTAGGCTGCACTGTGGCTTAGTGGTTAGCACTGTCGCCTTGCACCTCCAGGGTCCGGGTTCAGTTTCCTCCGAGTACTCCGGTTTCCTCCCACTGTCCAAAGACATGTAGGTTAGGCTAACTGGCGTTCAAAGTGTAACAATATAATCGCAAATCTGTCGTATAGCTTTTATGTGTATGAGACAATGCATACAAGATTAAATTGTAAAAATGGAATTGGGTGGAAATTAACTTTACTGTATCTGCTGTGTGTTAAGGCTCACGGTGATCAGCCGGGGAAGACGACGCGAGTAGCTGTGGCCGTCGTGGACACGTTTGTGTGGCAGGCGTTAGCGTCCGTAGCCATTCCTGGCTTTACCATCAACCGAGTGTGTGCTGCTTCTCTCTATTTGCTGGGCAAAACCACGCGGTGGCCTTTACCCGTACGCAAGTGGACCACCACCGCCATCGGCCTTTCTACTATCCCCTTCATTATCAAACCCATCGACAGGTCTGTCTGTGTTTTTAAATTTAAACTTTCATGTGATTTTACAATATGCACAATCATATATGTTGGAAAAAATTATATTAGAACTGAAGAGAAAAGGAAATGGAACAATAGATTATAAAACAAAGCATAATTATTCATTTATACAATAATTAAAAAAAAAAAAAAAAAAAAATTTTAAAACGTTTGCAGAATTATTGGCACCCTCCACCAAAATAATTTGAGTTACAATATTGAATGTTGTTTTGATCTCTTTTGAAGGCATGCTCTGCTCACAGCTCAAATTCTGGACAACATTTGACTAATAAAGGAGTGTGTATGAGATTTTGTATGAGAACATATGGGGGTTGTTCAACTCAAACCGGGACTCCTGAAATTTCTTGTAAATGAAGGCATAGAACTGATTGACATTTCACGGGTTTCAGACATTAAGCAGGAAGTGAGAATGATCATGGCTAAGGTGTGCTGAGAGAACTTCCTACGTACCTTGATGGTGTCCAAGCACTATTGAAACGCTGGAATAAGTGTATTAGTGTAGCAGGGAATTATATAGAGAAACAACAGGAGGTTTTAACTCTCATAACTGTGTTCTGTTATTCTGCACAATTAATAGTCCTGGTTTAACTTGAACACCTCTCATACAGTACATTTGGTAGTGAATGATTACAATTTTTTGTATAAATTTTCCCAAAGGCAGAGAGGTTTGGAGACTGACCTGTAGATGATTGTGACCTATTGTTTTTAAAATAAATTTAATTCAGTCAGGTTTTGATTGTCTCCCCATTGTTCTTTTTGTGTGTATGTGTGTGTATGTGCATGTGTGTGCTTCTTTTTTTCTGGTTAAAGGTCTGTAGACTTCCTCCTGGACTCCAGCTTAAGGAAGATATATGGTGGAGGAGAAAAGCACGAATGAAGCCGAGGAAGATGATGTACAGACGTCCATGTAAAACCTCAGCAGCAGCAGCAGGGACAGCTTTCACACACACACACACACACACACACACACACACACACACACACACACACACACACACACACACACACACGTTTCCATCCTATCGTTTCACAATGAAGCACAACCTCATCAGATTTCTGGGGGTGAAGGATACAGCATACACACAGTAGTTTGATACGAGGCTCTCGATCTGAAATAACAGTTCATAACGAAGTAGGCCGCTTTTCACATTTGCCATAAAATACATTAAAATACGGTTAATCATCTGAATTAATCGTACTAAATTAAAAGTACAAAATTAGAATAAAATTTTTACACTCCTTTGAATTTTGGACAAGTAACACAACACTAAAGGTGATGCTGGAAAAGAAATTATGGCGTATAAAAATTTTTTTATCATTACGTGTGTAGCTGTATTACCTTCAGCAGTTAATAGGAGTTTGTCACCTTCTTGTCTCTTGCACAGGATCCTGATTCCTTAGTCACTCAATGACACTTTTTTTTTTTTTTTTTTACTTTGTCAGATATAGAGTGCTAGTCAAAAGTTTGGACACACCTTCTAATTTAACAGTTTTTGTTTGGTCTTTCTTTGAAGAATAGCGGAAATTCGAAAATTCAATGAAATAATAATTATAAGGAAATTACTGCATATTCTGGATGCTTTCCGCCTTGTTTTACAATGTAGAAAGAAATAAAACTAAAACTTAATGGAATTATAAGATGTGTCCGTACTTTTTCTTTTGACTGGTACTGTAGAGTCATTCTATATTTTATTAAATGAATTTGCATTTATTTTTCTAAATTTTATTACATTTTTGCTTGGTACAGTCAAGCCATATAAGGTTATTTTTTTCATGTTTGATTGAAAATAGTGAAAGTGAGTAAAATACGAGTTCACTTTCATAGTGAACATCATTGTGTTTTGAACAATATATAAAGCTTATGAACAAATTAAAATTTTATTTATTTTTATTTCATATTCCAGATCACAAAAAGGCCATGTCACACCAATCAAAAATATGCACACAGAAATAATTGGTGGATAATATTTGTCTAAGTTGTACCTCAATGCATTATATTGAATTTTTAATATGGTTTTCAGAGCAACTTATTGAGATGTAAAAGTTTGATCGTTCCCTATGCAAATAGACACCAAGCCATAAGGTGCAAATATTTACTTTTTTTGTACATTTTTATTTTACATTCTAACAAAAAAAGAATTTAAAAAAATTGTTCTAGCAAAAAGGTGGCTGTGATGACAAATACATAAATAGTGAATATTTTAAATTCTGTAGGTGAATTTAATTACTTTCTATTATCTGCAAATATTTACATATCTTATTTGGTTGTATGCACTTACGTATAACTACTGTGGAACTCAAGGGAATGAGTGTTTATTTGTTTACATGTTATTTTTAGGTTTCTGTTTAGTTTTTTTTACCTTTAAAAAATTGTGAAATGTTTTCACGTTATGGGGCATCAAATATATCCGTATGAAATCTGACAAAGTTAGACGGGTTGGTTTGTTCACACTCATTTGTTAGCTGTATTATGAGAGCATTTGAGAGTTTTCCTTTAAAGAACTTCGGGGTGATGCTTTCGTTTGAAAAATATTTTTTAATATGTAATAAAACGGAAGAAATGCTGTACCAAGTTTCACAATAAAGTGAATTATAAAGAAACTAGACTCCTACTTGAATCTTCTGGAACTTGTTTACTAGTTCAAAGTGCCACAGTCAATAGTCTTATATATATATATAAAAAAAGACTAAATATATATGCATAAATATATTATGACTCTAGTAGTTTTTACAAATGGATCTCCAGTGTGTATATGTACAGTAAGAATGCTTCTTGTCCTTTAAGAAAGAATTTTTTTTAAAAAGACAATGTGACCTCATATCGGAACATCAGCTTGTTACTCATCTCTTGCAGGTTGTGGCTCAGTAGTAGCTCATTTAAATAGATACTTAAAAAGCACATGCGGATAGATTGGTACCCCGGCTCATGTCCTAAGTCTCCTGGTATAGGCTCCAGGCCCCATGACCCTGTATAAAAAGCAGTATAGACGATGAGTGGGTGAAAAAGCACATTTAGTGGAGTAATGCAATAAATAAGAGTTTGAGAGATGAAAGATATCTGAGGTGGTTTTTCACTTAAAGTATTAACAAACTCCAAGACCAGTATTAACTTGTTTTTTAATAGTAAATACCAGATTTCATAGATATGACTTTTGGGCCAACCCATGGCATTGCATGTAACCTAATCCTACTACATCAAACTGATCATCCCTCTGTTTATGGTTTGAAAATTTAATTTCATGTAAAATGCTTAACATTCAAAATTTAAATAGCAGAATTCCAATACACTGATTTTTCATAGTAATTCACTGAGTTTCAAATGATCCTTCCTCAATGGTCAATTTAATATTAAAATTCCCCCCCTCATTTAATATTAAAAAATATGCTTAATTTAAAATGACCAATGATTAACTTTAAAGTATTATAATAATATTTTAAGCTTTAGGTTTTTTTTGTATTTCCCACCCAATCATGTTCCTCTACTATCTAACTTCTAACATTGTAACACCTGATTTCACCTAGTTACTCAAAAAGAAGTGATTAATGGTCGGTTCTGAGAATGTGATTGGTTGATTTGAAACAGCCCAGCCTCCGGTCCTGCCTTAAGTAGAGGAAGGAGGAACGATAAAGTTGATTAGTTACTTACGCCACTTTTTCCTCTGGTTGGCATGAAGATGATTAATTTAACACAATATGTTCTGGCGGTGCTTTTTGTAGCCTGTACCTTTGGAGAGAAAGGTAAAATTGCATAGTTATATTACTAGACTTTTTTTACTTGGTGAAAACTTGGCAGTTTTAAAAGAAACATCAAAAACAGAAAAATGTCACAATCAGTCCCTTAACCTCTTGGGTTTCTCTATTTCCAGTTTAGCAGGGATTGATTGATTTGCTTGATATATTCTACAATGCACGTAACTTATTTGTGACTTTAAAAGCCTTCTTCTGGTCATGCGTCTAGTGATCGAGTGTACGGATAATGCAGTCACTATAAAATGGAGGCCGAAGTTAACCTGGGTTGAAAAGTTGGACCTTTCCAAAGCTCGTCTGGGGAGTTGCCCACCCTCGAGTTTATCTGTGGAGGATGATGTGCTGCTGTTTTCTGTCCTGCTCAGTGACTGTGGTTTTAGAAGACTGGTAATGTGCTTGTTTTGTTTGTACATTTGAAGTTTTTCAGACATCCAGGCCAAATTCATTGTAGTAGTAATAACTCTCAGTAGCTAGCCTTGCTGTGTCAAATCTGAAAATCTGAGCCAATACATTGTGTGGACGTCTTCCATTTCGGCTTAAATGTACTTGTAGGTTACTTCCTCACAATGACTTTAAGGAATAATTCCTTTTTTAACTTGTATGACATTATTCGTCTTATTAGTCCCCCCATTGACCTTTTTGTTGAACTACTTGCGTTTTGGTTCATTGGTTTCCAACGCCGCGCAAAATGCTTGTGATGGTACGATTCAGCCGTTGCATTTTCTCTAGTTAAATACCGCAAACAATTTTTTTCCAGCTGTCCAATCTCATCATTACACTTGCTTCAAACTGTTCACTTTTCATGGCACTACTGTCAAACCCAGCAATTCACTTTTTGGTTCTCTAGGAAAACGGTCACGTTAAACACCATTAACTCCTCTAGCATTACCTCTGTTACTTTAGTTACAGCTACTAATTGCCCATAGGGATAATACACCAACCATCATTAACACCACAATCTCTCGGCACTATTTCATTATAAACTTGTGTGTCACAGGGTGGAGTTTCCCTTTAATGAGCTATGGAAACTTTCCTGTATGATTCTAACTAATTACCTGGTTGGAACTGGTTTTGTTCAGGTGAGTGAGGACAAAGTGACGTACACCAATGTGCTGACTTACAGCTTTTACCCTGAGCTTTTTTCCATTACTGAGCGAGTCGAGTGTGTTCATAATATGTAAGTATTTTATATTTGAATAATGTTTTCATTATGTAATGTATGGTAGCGATGTTGATTCACTGTGCTGGTGGATATTCTCGAACAGATCTAGCAATGCTGGAGTCATGGAAACCTTGAAAAAGGACTTTGTCTTCAATTTGGAGTTGATGAACAGTAAGTGACAGTGTTTAGCAGTGCTTCATGTAAAACTTGAAGTTGAAATTCCAAGCCAATGTCAAGTTGCCCAATTTTGAATCAATGAAGATAATGGAGAGCTGAGTGGTTGCTCAAAGATACCCCAGGACATTCACATGCAGTTAAAAAAAAGTTGTGTATAGGACTTATATCGTATGTAAGTGTAATGGAAAGTCCTGCAAGCTACCTGCTTCACATTCAAATCACAATAATCTGAGTAGGACCCCCTACTCCCATATCCTTGGTGATTAACATATCCATAGCCAAACTTGTAACCAAAATATAATGCTACCATATTGAAGTATTTTGAAATAATGCTTGGCCCTTTTTTTGCAACTGCATACAAAAATGAGAAGTTAAATAATGTAGATTTTCAACTGTTGTCCTAAAAAGATAATTAAAATCAACTAATCTAGTAGTGCCTCTCAATTTCTGATTTTTTTTTTATTTTTGTATTTTTTTTTTTTTTATAACTCTAATTCTGGAGTCACTGTGCAATAAGTGAAATAATAATCTATAATTTTTTTTTAAACGAAAAGCTTGGCTGCAGTCAAAAAAAAATCCAGTACCTTAAAATACTAGAAAATTTCCTAAGTTCAACCATGGTGCAGTAGCTTAGTGGTTAGCACTGTCACCTTGCACCTACAGGTTCCAGGTTCGATTCCCATTTCCATGGAGTTTGCATGTTCTCCCCGTGCTTGAGGTGATCAACGTGTGGCTTTACATGTCATTAATCTAGAACAAATTTTTCCAAAGTTTTATTTGTAGAAGTGCTAAAATATTCTGGGAGCTTAAAAGGCTCTTGCCACTTGAGTACGGTTTGAAGCTCCTTTGTTTTTAAACTGCTTTTTTTTTCTTTTTTTTTTTTTTGCATAAATCTTTTGCATTTGTAGTAAATTTTCATAGCTCTTACACTGTATGAAAATGGCACCGGTTCAGAACTGTTTTGTTCTCTAGGTGATTTTAATGGGCCTGCTCCATCCACTACATTCTTAGTCGGCACCAGGATTCCCATTCGGGCCAGAGTGGAACACCAGGGACCAAATTCTGTGTGGATTTACCTGCAGCGCTGCATGCTATCAAATACTCCAGATCTCGCTCAGGCCAGCCAACTACATAGACTGATTTCTGATGGCGGGTAAACGTTCAGTTCTGATGCTAGATTTAAGGTTCCTGATTTAATGACGTGTGTGTATGTGTGTGTATATATATATATATATATATATATATATATATATATATTTATTTATTATTTTTTTTTTTATATGTACACATGTGACTGGATTTGTTTTAAAGATGTCTCGCCGAAAGCAAAGAAGGAAATGCAACTTTCTTGCCCAGAAGGGAACCTTCAGAAATCCGCCTTTACTTTCAAGCCTTTAGATTTGCCTTGGGGGAACAAGTGAGGACTGTTCTGTATTTATACTATATAAAATGGCTAACGTGGGTTTTATGATTCTTTTGTAATGAGCAAATTTTTAAAATGGCAATTTTTCAGGTTTTCCTTTATTGTGACATATCTACATGGGATCGCCAGAGCTTCAATGTTGATAAGAAAGCCTGCCAATATTTGAAGGACCAAAACAGGTAATCTGCACTGGCTAAATGTTGGTTAATCAGATTACTTGCAACTAGGTGACTTCATAAACTCACTTCACTGTAGGGTTGTGCAGAACCTTTTAAACAAGCTCAAGAATCTCCAAGAAGTGTAGATTTGATTTCTTTTCTTCCCCATTCTAAAACCTGTAATTTGTTTTAAACATGCACCATATGGACAAGTATTTGACCAAACCTGTTAATTGATGAATTCGGGTGTTTCAGGCCCCTCATTGCCAGTGAAGGTCAATCTTAATGCTTCAGCATATCAAGACGTATTGGACGATACTATCCTTCCAACTTTGTGGCAACCGTTGGGGGAAGGCCAACATGACTGTGCTCCAGCGCACAAGGCAAAGACTATAAAGACACGGCCAGTCGAGTTTGTCAGCACCCAACTCATCAAACCGACAGAGCCTTGACCTTAACCCCATTCAGCAGCTTTGGGATGAACTGGAACGGAGATTGCAAGCCAGGCCTTCTAATCCAACATCAGTGGCTGACCTCATAAATGCACTACAGAATGAATGGGCACACATTCCCACAGAAACACTCCACAATCTTGTGAAGCAAGAGGGGACCAACTCCAAATTGAAGCATGTGTTTGGATAAAATGTCAATGCAGGTCTGGCCAAATACTTCTGTCCATAGAGTACATTTTGAGCTATTGAGGATTTCATTGAATGGTCAATAGTTCCAGCCTTCTGAAGTTGCACTACAGTAGAAATGGGCAAACTGAGGAACATTTTAGAAACTAGGGATTTCTCAAGTTCTTTGGGTACTTGCATTTTAAGCCTTTTTTTTTTTTTTTTTTTTTTTTTTTTTTAATAAATGTATGGTTCACAGGCCTGAATTGAACACTTTTCAACTGAAGCTATTTGGATGGAAGATTAATTGTCCTTGATGTTCTAGGTGGGAACTTTTGGATGATCCAGCCCAAAGTTATATCTGTAGCTGCTGTGACTCTTCCTGTATTCATCGAACCACCTTTGAGCCTGGTATTGTAACTTTAGTATCAGTGGTGTTAATTATTAGTTCAGTTGTGATTGCCTAATCTTTGATCTTTTCCGCAAGGGATGGATACACAGCAGGTTCTTGGGCCTTTTACAATGGTGGATTTTCAACCAAGTGAAGCTGACCAAGGTCTGTATATGTCAGGTTAATATTGAGGGGTGGGGGCGAGGGAAGAAAGCATGCTGTGCAAATTATGGTGTATCTTTAGGGATTGGGTACCGAGTCTTTGGGGTCAAAGGTATAGGTGATGGAGCATAAAGTTTTTAGTTCAGTGATCTGCTTTTGACTTTCCTCCAGGGATCGATACAAACCAGATTCTTGGGTCTTTCACGACGATTGCATCTCCACCCAGAGCATCAGGTGAGTACGTAAGCTGACAAGGTCTGTGTATGTTAAGTGAATATTTTAACCAAAGATCATAGCATGTGAATTGTTGTGTGTTTAGTGCCGGGAGGATTTCCTGTGTGGATTCTGGCGCTTGCTGTTTGCCTGGTGCTCATCTTGAGCGCCGGAGCCGTTGCAACGAGCTACTACTTGTGTTTTTGGCGGGGTGGAAGGTTGGGATACCGACCAAGTCGAGAACTTCTGAATAAATATTAAGCTTGTTGATTTAAAGGTTCTAAGATGGTTCTTTTGTGATCTTGTTTTGAGTTGAAAGGTGGGTGCAGGGTGATCACCACTGCTTATGTTTCAGCCACTAAGCCAGATAAAAAGCTTCATCAATTATTCACACCGGAGTAATGTCAGGGCAGCCCCATGTTTACAGCAGCTGGAATGTGAGGCTTATGAATACCATACCAGGCCATGCATTGAATCCACAAGGGGGCTCCACGTGTATTGTCTATCTCAATCATGCTTCTGTCTGGCTAAGAACCTGCAGGAACAGTTCAGGCAGCCAGCATAAACATGAGCTGGCAGCCCTCCATTCTCTGGGGACGATCAAGGCTGAATTTCTCAGCAGAAGGGTGTGCAAGGGAAAAGACAAAGCACAACGAAATGGGGGGGGGGGGGGGATTTAGGAGTGAAAAATCCCATCAAGTATGCATCTGGTTTTCCTTGAGATGATTATGTGAACATGTGGGTCAATGATGAACAGCATTTTAGCACTACATCTTCTATTTCATTTGCTTTAAATCAGACACTGGTTTAAAGGTTCCGAAAAAGACACCTTGTTCCAAATATGCCCAATTAGGTTAATGGCCCTTTACAGTGTAATTAGAGAGAACCTCCACTTCAAACTGGTTTCAACTTTTGTTCGGAGTGTACTTGTGTGCAAGATGAATAAATACAGAATTGGATTCCTTATATTTATAATGTTAAGTAATTCTAACTCCTTTTTGAGAATTTTTTTAACATCAACATTCCTTCTCCTATGCTCTGTTCTCTCCCACCCTCCCACCTCCTCCACCCTGCCTTGCCTTAGGGCTGCCTCCGTGGCCTCATTAGAATAATGGGAATGCTGCTGCGATGGGCAGGTCGGTGGGGAGAAAGAGCAGGAGAGAGTAATGTTTTAATTCGCCTGCACGAGTGTCGGGCTCCGGCTGCATCCAAACATTTATTATGAGGCTCCCTTGAGCAATATCACGTCGCATTAGGAGGCCTGAGGAGACAAAGAGCTGATGAATTGAATTAATCTGCAGAGCTCCGTGATAGATGGGCCTGTTCAGCCGGGCTGGGAGAATGGCCACATTGTTCATCTTTCACTTCAATAGCCACAGAGCCACTTTGATTTGAGCCTTGTATTGAAGTCCACAAGTGGGCAAGGAGGGGTCCCTTCTTACTCCTGCTTTAAACATGGCCACGGTAGATTTACACTTGCCCTGCTGCAGTCTACCATAAACTTCTCTACGATGGATGCTTTTGTTTCACAGGGTAAATTTATTTTACCTTCATTAGTTCTATGATTTATTATTTTTTTTCCCCATCTCAACATTCAAGTTGAAACTACCAAAGGAACAATATACTGTACCTCTTCATCTAATCTTCATTTACCACATCTAGAGTGCTTTTTCTGCGCAGTTGCCACAACCAAGAATCTCAGCATGCTGTTCTATAATAATCAAATCTGTTCCATAATAAAAAATAAAACGTTCACCCAAATGAGGATGGGTTCCCTGTTGAGTCTGGTTCCTCTCCAGAGTTTTTCATTGTCACTTTCGCCCATCAGAGTCAAGCTGACCGTTATAGTCCAGACATCCTTTTTCTTTTTTTCCTGTTCGTGTTCTAATTTATTTCCTTAAAACTGGTATAGTTGCTTTGACAGTCAAGTGTTAAACGTGCTACACAAATTTAATGGAATTGAGTTGCTGAAACATCAGTAGGATGTCTCAGACCATCACACACTGACTAAAAAGGTAAAGATAAAGGTGCTCGAGTGTGGCAGATGTCGTCTATACTGCTTTATCCTGTATACAGGGTCACGCCTATCCCAGGAGATTTAGGGCATGAGGTGGCGTACCCTCTGGATTAGGTGCCAATCTGGTAACGCCAATTAGCCTCCTGGGGAAGAAAACCCACCAAGCAAAGTGGAGAACATGCATACTCCATGTGTGTAGACCCGAGGCAGTAACCGCTATACCACCATGCGGCCGTCTTGCTAAATTATTACTAGTATTAAAGTCTATGGCCGGGTATTCGCTGCAATGTTTGTTTTTTTATTAATTTTTTTGTTTATCATTGATCATTTATCTGCTCTTCTATTGCGCTTCTGCCGAAACCTCTAACATGCATGGACATTCTAAATTCGGCCTGCATATGGTCACATTTCTTCCCATCCGGCCCTCGGCCCCGGAGTTTGACACCCCTGCATGCCTTAAACAGTGTAAATCCTGCAAACTTTGCGGTTATTCAGACGCTGAGGTTAAAAGCGTCGTTTCTACACCTTGTGTATTTGCTTTGCCAGGGAAAGAGATTCTGTGGTCAGTAGGGAAGAATCCGAGGTTATCCCAGTGATGCCAGTAATTTAAGAAAGTTAATTTATTGGGGTCAGTTTCTGGCTCGGACCGGTCCGTCTGCCTAATGGGCGACACTGCGCTGCCCTTACAAATGCACTACAAGTTCGAATTGATTTTTATGTCTGATAATATAAAAATAATGATTTACTGGGACACGGGAGAGGTTTGCTGCAAGTTCATTGTTGCATTAATTTTTAACAAGGTTTTAAATCATTTTCGCTGTCTCTGTAAAAAGTAGTGGACAAAAATGGAGGGGGGAAAAAAGCTTGTACACGCATAAAATGTTCGTGTATTGTAAATACTATAAATAGTATAACTATCTATATATATATATATATATATATATATATCCTGTTATACACTACCTTAAAAATAACACTTTCTCATTATTTCTTTCTACATTGTAAAGTTTTGCTGAAGGCGTTCAAAAAATGCATGAATCTCCTTTGAACAGTTGATATTGAGATGTTTCTGCTACTTCTGCTCTGTAAAGACTTCATAACGCCTCTAATCTGAGCTGCTGTTAATTGGTCATTTTTCAGGCTGATAACTCTAAATGAACTTCTCGTCTGCAGCAGAGGTAGGTTTTGGTCTCGTCCTCCTGGGACGGCCTTCATGAGAGTCAGTTTCATTATGGTGCTTGACGGATTTAGCAAATGCACTTGACAATACTGTTCTTGCAAGAACTACAGTATTACAGAAAGACTGACCTCTGTGTCTTAAAATAACAACTAACTGTTGTTTTTCCTTGTTACGTAATTACCGAATCCCATATGTTATTTTATAGTTTTGAAATCCCCAGTATTGTTGTAGAATGTAGAAAATAAATCACTAAACAAAAACAAAGAAATTTGCAAGTGACCCCAAACTTTTGAATGGTAGTGTAAGTCATGCTTCTCTGAAAACGTTACTGAAGTACATACAAGTTATTTCCTTGATTCTTCTTCTTCAGAAGACCGCCTGGTTTAAGTGTTAAAAAAAGCTTTGCATGAAAGGGGCTTCTAGGAGCAGAAACACCTTTTTAATGAAAGCGAGCAGAGAAGTGGTTGAAGTTGAGAAGAAGGCTGTGGATGTTTGAAAATTGACACTTTACTGTTGTCTTGAGCAGAAAAGCATCTCGCTGAACCCACATAGGGTTCTAGTTCATGACTTTCAGAAACTGGAGAACACGATATGTGACTATCAAAGTTGTGTCTATCTGTCTTTAACTTTTAACTGTCCTAAGTACCTCTTAGGCTCCATTGTTTCCAAAAGGCATATATATTTTTTCCTATTAATTGAATTTTCCAAAAGTCAGTTCCTGTATCATGTATGGATGGAGAGATGGATGGAAGGAAGGAAGGAATTACTGGCAAATAGTAATGTGTATCTACAGTACCTCGGTGCAAATATTGGTATTGTTCTACTTACAAGGTGCGGGTTAAATAAGATTAAAGAGATACAGTAGATTGGGTTAAAGATGTACAGTAAATTAAGTAAATATTATATACCAATGCAATAAATGTGCAGTAACTAGAGAATTGATGATGATGATGATGATGCAAAATGAAAAATTAATATAACCAGGCAACATCCATAAAAATTGAGCAGGATGTATACAGCTGTGGAAAAAAAAAAAAAAGACAATTTCTTGTTTTGTTTTTTTCCCTTCTTCTTACAGATGCATGTATTGGTGAGATGATAATTATTTTGATAATTATTTTTGTGAACTGCTGACAATTTTTTCCAAGATCATGCAGTATATGCCCAAATTGTGTGTGTATGTGTGTGTGTGTGTGTGTGCACGATCTGCAATGGGTTGGCACCCCGTTCAGGGTGTACCCCACCTCCTTGGGCTCCAGGCCCCCTGAGACCCTGTATACGGGATTAAGTATAGATGACGACAATGTAGTAAACTGCAGTATTTGCTACTGTACATGCCATGGTAAACTGTAGGACAGTAATTAACTAAATGCAGTAATAGACTGTTTGCACTTTTGCACGTGCACTTTGTCTCTTTTGTATAAAAACGTAGATGGTTCTCTATTTAACTTCAAATGTCAATCTGTCCTGTCCCAGCGAGCCAGCTAATTAGGTGTCTTAGTGAGCTAGTTATTGTTGTGTTGTGTTGTAGCACCCTGGTCCTGGAGGAACGTTGTTTCGTTTCACTGTGTACTGACTGTACATGGTTAAAGTGACAATAAAGCCGACTTGACTAGTATCTACTGCGCACTATAGTAAAATGTAGTATTTACTATAGTAAACTAGTATTTTTACTGTAGTTCACTATAGAAATCTTTCTTCTGTAACATACCAAAACACTACAGAAACTTCTGTATTTTCTACTTTAAAGTTATGTAATGGATTTTATTTTTTTTTATAAACTATAAATGAGTAAATGTGCAAATCGTTATTTAGACAAATTAAATTAAAAATATTCAGTTACTTAAGGGCTTTTCATCTTTCATACGTTTCACTTCTTTGTACAGATAAAGGTCACTATGTACCCGTAGAAATCTGTAGAGAAGTGTGAAGTACCTTGTTTAAAAGAGTTATGGGCAGTTAGTCACATGAAAAAACATGTACAGCGATACATTTGCTAGGATCTTCCTTGTCAAGCCTGTAAAGATCAGTCAGTCATATTAGACAAATATTGGCTTCTCTATTCTTTGAGAAAACAACTATCTCCACATGGCTTCGACAGCCTGTCATGCAACCAAACTATGAATGACTCCACTGATTCTTTTCATTTGGCCAAAATGGTGAGGGGGGGGAGAAGAAAAAGCCATTTTCAGAAGAAGAGAAATGTTTGACATATTGTTGCTGTTGAAGTGGCACAACGCAAATGCATCAAGGCATGTGGCAGCAGATTCGAAGCAGAATGCCAGCAGCCGTGTCTGAGGCCTCCACTAAAGACGTTTGCATTCTGAGATATGTCCAAACTGGCGACGTCCAAACAGATGAGTGCTAAACTGTAATCCGCCGAGTGCAACTAATGCCAAACAATTCTTCTTAAGCTTTAAACAAGGTCTTTTCCCCTTGATAATTTAAATCCACTCTGGAAAAAAAAAAAGAAAAGAGAAAGGACTTGGTGGTATTGATGAGGAATGTTGGAAAATGTTTAATCTTATGTAGTCACCATATGCTGGAAATAACAACAGATCAAGGGAACTCTATTGGGCATGGCAGGCTTCCTGCAGCATGTGAGGACCTTGGCAATGTTCCTGCATTCCTTAAAAAAAAAAAAATACAGACATGCATGGAATTAATTAGGAGCTCAGTTGTAAATGAGGAAGGATACAGAAACTCATCCTCTATAAAAAAAAATTAAAAATTATGGAGCGCTTGTAAGGCTATCTCAGAATAATGGTGGAACAATATAAGCAAATTTCTCATAACTATCAAATTTATGGCATCTTTGGTGGAGAAAGTTCAGGTGGAGAGTGAATGGAGTGGCATTACGTTGTGTTTTATACCTCACGCAGCTACAGTTGTAGTTTGTTAAACATTGATTGTATCTTTAAAATTCAGCTCTATAAAGGAGACGGAAGTAAAAATGTATTTTGATGATTGAACAAATTTGTGATGAAAAAGAAGCTCCTTAAGGATACTTACATGTATATTTCTTAAAATAAAGCACATTCCCACAACTGAAGCTTGTTTTGCTTGAAATAATGAATAGCTATTGATGAATTAAAAAAAACATACCATTGTTCTTTGAAACATGAAAACTGTTAGCATTGTGAAAATGCTTTAGTATGAGAACAATAAAACACTTCAGCGTTGGGAGACTAATCAGCATAATAATGTTTTATTGCATATGCAGCTGGAGATGTAGGCTACAATTACTTATCATCAATTTTACTGTGACTTTATTGTTCAGCGGAGGATCAGATCTTGCAAGAATGAGTGTAAACGGTAACGTTTGTAAAGATCTGAAAGTAGGAAATTCTTTTGGTTCATTATTTTAGAATTTTGTAAAATTTGTTAAAGAAATTTGTCAAAGTTCAAACTTGTTTTTTTCAAACAGGAAAAATTTTAAAGGCAGCAGGGTGGCATAGTAGTTTGGACTGTGACATCTCACCTCCAGGGTCGAGGGTTTGATTCCTGCCTTGTGTCTGTGTGCATGGAGTTTGCATGTTCTCCTCGTGTTTGGTGGTTTTTCCGCGGGTACTCTGCTTTCCTTCCACATGCACAGTAGATTTCCTTGGATGATGTCATGTCAGTTGATGATCCAAATGTCATTGTGTGTGAGAGCCCTGTGATGGATTGGCACCATATCCATGGTGTACCCTGCCTTGTACCCAAAGTCTCCTGGGATAGGCTCCAGGAAACCCATATAACCATGTACAGAAAATAAGCGATATAGAAAATGAATTAATGAAATAATTCAGAACTTTTAATGGATTTAAACATTAAACATTGGTTTTAAAGGGCACGTATTATGCAAGTTCAGTTTTTAGTAATTTTTGAAAATTTTGATGAATTTCAAATCAGTGCATGAACACCAAAATACATGAGGACAATATATTCCATTTAAGTATACTTTTTGTTTGTCCTTTTATTTTCACTTCTGTATTAGCCAGAGTTTAAACAAGTAAATAAAATTTTCCCCTATTGTGACCTCATACAAGAGACAAGAGTCAATCCGCCAGCTCAATGCTCAGCTCCGCCCAGCTGTGCACAACTTCGCCTAGCTCTGTTGCACACAGTAAATAAGGCTAGGTTAGCAGGTAACGTCTCTACTCCATGTCTACGAAAATGCGCTTCCTTGAAGGGGTGTTCACTAATTTTGCAGTTAATATAAAGCTACAGTTAGTGTGTTTTGAAAAATGACAAGGAAATCAAGCGTGCCAGAATGCATGATCTGCCTCTAAGGCTTGAAGCAAATTTGTTTAAAAGGAGTATAACATGTGACCTTTAAAACATAAAATTTGTTAGCACTGACAAGTTGCTGTGGTTAAGAGAAATACAATACTTTGCTGCTAGGCAACTAATCCGCTTTGATCTACGTCATCATCCTTTTTCTCCCTTATGTATCTATAACTGTAGCAGATCGGTGGGAAATGGCAGAACAGGAAACATTTGCAAAAAGCGTTTGAAAAACAGGTTACTTAAGAAAAAAAAAAAATTGGTTGGAATGCAAATTCTAAAAATTCTAATCATCTTGAGCCTTAGAAAGTATTGTGGCTCCTAACATGCACAGAAACCTACTTAGCTCATCCTGAAATGATTCATGACTTTCATATATTATTTTTTTTGTTGCCTCTATTTCATCATCCACATTTTTCAGTTCTCAATCAGCAGCTAGAAATGACAACACAGGACCTAGCAAATGAGAATAGCCGTGATCTTCCCACCCCTCACCCCCCCACCCCTTTCATTCTCAGTGCGTTTATTTTGGCGAAAGCAACGAGAGTGGGTTTTTTAGCCAGCACCGTGCCATTACGAAGTGCCTGTGAGTGGCTCTCGTGCCGTCCGAAGTGCTATAATTTTCCCATGCTGGATGATGGATGAGCCAGTGTCAGGCTCGGTTCATTATAATGCATGCCATCTATTCTTCTCCCAGACAGCCTCTTCTCCAGGAAATGCCATAGAGAAAAAAGAAAGAGAGGGAAGAGGGGAGAGAGAGGGAGAGAGCAGAATGTGATTATTTTGTGATTGTTCTTATGGACTGTGCTTATGAAAAGTAGATGCATTTTTCTTTCGAGATAACAAGTTTGTGTTATTCACTCCCTGGAGCAGTTTCAGGCCCAGCTGGTCATTTCATACTGGAATTTGCCGGAATGATTTGCAATGGTCTGAAAAAGTACAAGAGTTGTGAAAAACATTGGGGGTTTTTTTTGGAGAGAAATTTGTTGATATCAGAGTAATTAGTTTAAGATGATATCGGAGCTGCTGTGTATTGCAAAGTTGCGTAACAGCCAATTACATCGTATCTCAAGCCAGTGCATTTCTACTTTCATAATGAAATCTTGAACAGACCTGATCATTACACAGATGGGTCTTCCCTCTTTCCTGAAGACACTTTGATAGATTGAAATTTCAAGTCCCTGAGCCCTTCAACGATCCCTTTTTACACTCTATTTCTTACTTAAATGTTTGTAATCTGCTTGTTTTTGACATCCTTGCAATTTACGTTGGATACTTGTTAGAGTCGTGTACCAATTACTGTGCATTATGCTGCCTGGTGGCTACCTGTAATTAATCCTTTGGTTAACGTATCATGCTAGTAATGTAATGTTGGGCCCTGTTGTATTCTTGATTTTGATTGACCAGGAGGTAATGATTAAGTTGCTCTGACTATAGTTCTGGAAGGTGACATTTATTTAAAATACAGAAACATTCAGCATTTAATGCAGTCTCTAAGTTTTCCATCGGGGGACAAATCAAAAAACATTTGATTGAGGGATTTACAGTGTATTGATAACATCATATAAACTGTGTTGTTTCTTATGAACTCACTCACTCATCTATACCACTTAATCCTGTATTCAGGGTTGCGGGGGCACCTGGACCCTATCCCAGGAGACGTACGGCACAAGGTGGGGTACGCCCTGGACAGGGTGCCAGTCCATTGCAGGGCACACACACTCATTCACACATGACGGGCAATTTGGGAACGCCAATTAACCTAACCTACATGTCTTTGGACTGTGGGAGGAAACCCACCAAGCACTGGGAGAACATGCAAACTCTATGCACACATGGAGACGGGAATCAGGCTATGGGCAAAAAGCATGGCAGGTTCCTGTAACCTTCTTTGTATTGATGCTGCCACACATTTCCAAAAAGGCTCTGTTTTTGTTTCATCAGGTCATTGAAGCTTGTAGTAGCTTTTAATGAGCTTCAGGTGGTTATTTATGTAGTTACTGTAGATGAAAGAAAGGTCTTTACTGTGGCACGTCCGAATTGTTTGGCGTGAAGATCTAAATGTAGATGTTGTGTTTTGGCAGTTACAAAATATATTCTCAACGGCTAAGCTTGAATGTCGTAAAGAACAATAACTAGCACACTAGCCTATTATACTAGCTAGCAAGTGATGGGGATGACAAACAATTTTACACCTACTGTATAATCTTCGTAATTCAATAAGTCATTCAATGAATTATTATTAGGTCCCAAGTTTGATTATGTCCAAATATCCATGAATGCTAATGCTGGCTTTACGATTTATCTGACTCCACTTTTTCTTTCGTTTCAAAGATGATTAGGCGACATCAAAGGATTTACACAGCAAGACACCTGGAAAATCAAGCTGCAATGCTGTTAAAGTGAGACCTTTCCAGGCCTCGAGGACATATTGAACAAGGTGAAGAAACTACAGATGAATTCTGCTGTGTTGCTACAGAGACCTGATCAATAAATCCTGGGCTCAGCTCTTGCCAAGTCTGATGAATATCTCTTCCGTTTCCCTCTATCCCTTCTACTCCTTTCTTTTCCTCCTAGCTATAAGAAACGGCTCAAAGCCAAAAGCCACTTCACTCCGAGAGGTTATCAGATACAGCGGGGGTTTACAATGCTCGCCAAAATAACCATAATTTGGCAAACTGAAAACCGCTCACTGCATCGATCCCTCGGCTGACGTTTAGCATTTTCTTTTCCCGATCTGATGTAGCTCGCCTTGTTTTACTTGCACTGGTTAATGCAGTAACAAAGCTCCCTATTGTCTATAGAATTATGACATTGAAATATTCGTTTATTGGATTATGATCGCCATTTTTAAAGATAAAGACAAGTAATTGAAAATGGTTATATCTGTTCATTATTATCCCACATGGTTGACAACCTACTTTCAAATTTGCTCAAGATGACTGTAATTACTAACACTATCAGTTACAAATTATTGGATCTCCTTAGTGCGCTTCATTACTTTTGAAGGCCAGATATTAGAGTGACTCTGGCACAATTTATTAGTCATTTAAACTCTCTTTTTTTACTTGCATGTCATTTTTCTTTTTCAGTACAACTTAATCCTATTGCTATACTGTAGTATTAGATATAATGTACACCATACTTACCATTATAATAGATTTAATGTTGTTTTTGCTCTTTGTTTGCATTTCAAACACAATGTCATTAAATCTAATTAAGCCCCATATACAGTATTATTCCACATGATAAGCTGTAATGTTTATTGGATGGATGTTTTATCTATGTGCCACCCCGGTACACCGTGCAACGGATATACACCCGCCATTACCATGGCAGTTATTTACAGGGTCAGGTTGCCAGCTCAGCACCCAATTGTATCGGAGCCCTTTTGTATCTGAGGTAGCTTAGTGGTTTAGGCCTATGGTTCAGAAGGTCCCATGTTCAAACCTCACCACTGCAAAAAAAAAAAACACTGCCACTGTTGGGCCCTTGAGCAAGGCCCTTAACCCTCAACTGCTCAGACGTATAAAGAGATAAAAATGCAAGTCGTTCTGGATAAGGGCGTTTGACAAATGACATGAATGAATGAAATGAGCACTTAGGGTTGAAGGACCTTGCTCAAGCGTCCAACAATGGTAAGCTGGCGGCACCATGTGCTCAAACCTTGGACCTCCTCATCTGCCGTCCAACACTGGAACCCCCGAGTCACCCCTCGCCCTGTAATGTTCATTATTAGATAATTATTTGTTCCAGAGGTGGCACAGTAGTGTAGTGGATAGCACCGTCACCTTGTACCTCCAGGGTCCGGGTTTGATTCCCAGCCAGGCTCGATTCCTGTCACTGTGTGTATGGAGTTTGCATGTTCTTCCTGTGCTTGGTGGGTTTTCTCTGCTTACTCTGGTTTCCTCCCACATTCTAAAGACATGTAGGTTAGGTTAAATGACATTCCCAAATTGCCTGTAGTGTGTGAATGAATATGTGTGTGTGCGCAACGATAGATTGGCACCCCATCCAGGGTGTACCCCACCTTGTGCCTTAAGTCTCCTGGGATTGGCTCAGGATAAAGTGGTATAGATGATAAGTGAGTACATGTTCCAGATTTATTATTACCCTTCATTAAATAAACATATACAGTAGGTATGACCAAATGTGTCACTTCGCCAGTTTGTTGTTTATAATAGTAATTTTATTTTATTGTTAACAAAAAAAAGTTTATAATATCAAAAGATCTTGGTACACTTTTGCTTGCACAAGCTTTCAAGCTGATTCATATTCCCAGGTATGTGCATTTGTTCTTTTTATGCTCCAGTTTGCAGTCTATTAAAAAATCCTGATAAATTTCACAGCCAAAATTTTTTTTTATTTAATTACGGACTCATCTGACCACAAACCTCCACAAAATTCCGTTCCAGATCCAGTGACTCTTGGTGCTGCCCAGAACAGCTTGCTTTTACAGAAGTGGGATATACAGTAGTGACGATCACAAGCATCGGATTAACTGTGCAATTCTGGAACTTTAATATTGCGGTTCTTCGTTGCCTTCCACATCAACCTCCTTATTCATGCATCTAATTGCTGGCAAATTTTTAAGTGTTTCAAGATATTTTGTAAAAAAAAAATTCTGTTCTTCATTATCAATAACAGTATTTTAACTCCTTATATATGTTGTATGTCAGGTAACTAATTTGAATGTGCAGGTTAATGAGCATCTGCATCTGTTGTGGTCAAAGCTCTTGGGTTTTCCCCAGATGATGGATGATGCATGAAACCATCATGTATTTTTACCCAGGGGGAATCCAGAAAGAGTGGAAGGCAGTGAGTACTGAAAGCAATTAGTGTTATTTTTCTGTATATTCCTTAAGCCACAAAACTCACAGAACCTGCTTTTGTTTTATATGTTAAAGCTGTGAGGTGGGGCCTTCCTGCATCATTCATAGATCCGGGGAATTTAGACTCTGTGTCATGTTCCTCAAACTTTTCCTGAACAATTATTTTCAGTGCATGTCAGGGTGCATTACGAGGCTGACTGAAGCTACAGCCCTTAGATACTCTAATACTCTTGCCATGAAGGAGTCCAACACTAGTTAGTCCATTTAGTCCACTTAGGTAGGCGATATGTATCAAAGGAACTTCCACATGTATGCCAGGACCCAAGGTTTCCCAGCAGAACATTGCACAGAGCATCACACTGCCTCCTCTGATTTGGCTTCTTCCCATCGTGCATCCTGCTGCCAGCCCTTTGCCAGGGAAATGATACACTCGTGTTCCCAGGTATCCAAGTGATGTAAAAAATGTGAGTCATCAGACCAGGTCACCTTCTTCCATTGCTCCGTGCTCCTGTTCTACAGCCCCATACACAGCAATCTGTGACGCACTGTGTGTTCTGACACTTTTCTGTTACACTTTTTCAGCAATTCCTGTTACAGTAGCTCCTCTGTGGGATTGGACCAGATAGGCTAGCCTTCCTTCCCAATGTGCATCAATGAATCATGATGTAAAACCAGCCTGTCTTTGGTTCGCTGCTGGATTACATTTGGTAGCAACAAACAGCTGCATACCAGGAACTCTTTACAGAACCTGTTGTTTTGGAGATACTCTGACCCAGCTGTCCCGCCATCATAACCTGAATCTTGTCAACATTGCCAAGAGCCTTACACTTGCAGACGTTTCCTGTTTTTCTTTTTAAAATAAATTTCTTTACATATAATTGGATAATGAACTTTGATAGCAGATTTCAGCTTGTCTGAATTGTTGGGCGTTCCACATTTATCTGTTGACAATCTTCCACAGATAATCAGGTCAGCTAAGCTGACTGGGCAATCAAGCACAGTAAAACTATAGTCAGCAAACCAGTTAGTGGTAGCTTTGGCACTGTGAGCAGGTGGTAAATCCTGCTGGGAAAGGAAATCGGCATCTCCATAATTCTTGTCAGCAGGCGGAACCATAAAGTGCTCTAAAATCTCCGGGGTCGACAGACTTCTGACTTTAGACACAGTGGACCAACACCAGTAGATGACATGGAACCCCAAATCATCACTTACTGTCGGAACGTCCAGCTGGATTTTAAGCAACTTGGATTCTTCTCGTCTCCACTCTTTCTCCAGACTCTGGGACCTTGATTTCCAAATGAAATATAAAATTTTTAACTTAAAAAAAAAAAGGATTTTGGACCACGGAGAAATGATTCAGTTCTTTTCTCCTTAGCCACTCAAAAGTTGTAGCTCATTTCCTAAAGATGTCTGTGCATGGTGGCTCTTGATGCACTGACTCCAGACTCACTTTTTCAAGTTCTTTGATCAGCTTTGCTTTACAATCTTCTTAAGCTTGCAGTCATCATCAACACATTTTTCCCTTCCAGTAAACTTTCTGTGAATATGATTGTATACAGCCAGCCCTTTGAGCAATGACCTTCTGTGGCTTACCCTTCTTGTGGAGGGTGTTGATGACTGTCTTCAGGACATCTGTCAAGTCAGCAGTCTTCCTTATGCATGTACTGATCTAAACTGAATGCTAGATTGTATTTACATTGTATTTAAAATATAGTTATTTACTCAAACTGGAAATTAATTATTCTAACATTTTGAGAAACTGGATTTTTTTATTTTATTTTAATGAGCTGTAATCTGTAATCATCAAAATGAATGCAAAGAAATTGTTTGAAATATTTCACTTTATGCGTAATGAAAGCTTTTACTTTTTAAAATACATTTATGAAAATAAAACTTTTTTCCAATGTACAGTATATATTTTTTGAGATGCACTGTATATATACGGTTTACACCCTTGTGATCCACAGACACCTGCACACCTGTTCATTTATGCAGTTATCCAATCAGCTAATCATGTGGCACCAGAGACTGTTGTGTTAAATTCCCTGGAGATCACCAGCTTGTGAAACACTCAAACCAGGCCATCTGGCACCAACAAACATGCCATGTTTAAAGTCACTGAGATCACATTTTTCTTTTATTGTGAGGTTTGATGTGATGTGCCTCACAATGTACCCAGTTCATTTATGAACTTCTTCCTTTTCTGATTTGCTTCTACTGATTCAAAACATGCATATAGGTCCATTTGCTATACTCAGTTGCTACTGGGCATTAATAATGATGGGGCATCCGTGAGTGTGATTGACAATCATCCCATCCAGGATGTATTCCTGCATTGCACTGGGGTGTTTATGCATCTACCATAACACTGGCAAGGATATAGTGCCAATTAATTCATTCATTCATTAATCAAGTGCTCTAAGATGATTTGCTGAACAGTGACATGGTAGGTATTATTGCCACCTCATGGTTTCATGAGCTTTGGAAACTATCTGTGTGGTGTTTCATGTATTCTTCCTGTATCTGTGTGGGGTTCCTCAGGGCTCTCTTTTTTCCTCATCCTGTTCAAGAACACACACAGTGAATAATAATAATACTACTACTACTAATAATAATCTATCCAAGAACCTCTGTAGTCCAACAAGGGGTCATGGAGGCCAAAGGTGACCACTGTATTTATTTCCATCTTGTAGGACCGAGGTAGGACCTCCGGGCAAATTGGGAACGCCAATTAGCCTAATCAGCATGTCTTCGGGCTGCGGAAGGAAGGCGGATAAGCTGAAGGAAACCCACCAAGCACAGGGAGAACATACAAACTCCATACACACAATCCCGATGCGGGAAACAAACCCGAGACCTGGAGGTGGAAGGTGACAATAATTAACCACTAAGTCACCGTGCCGCCATAATAGTAATAAATAAAATCTAATTTAAGGCCCAATAACCATTGAGAAACAGGTACAGATGATGACAGATGATCAACTTGTGATGTTGAATGCTGAGTGGTTAAAACAGAACAAATGAGGTTGCTGTTAAGGTTGTTATGAACATGAACTACCATTTTTTAAATAGGGCCTTAAGGCACTTTGCAACATGGAACACAAACACTTATTCCCATTGCTTTAATTTAACACACATCATTTAATTTGATTTAATATAAAAAAAAATGATGGCTGGCTCAAAACTTTTGCCCAGGACTGTATAACGTTAATATACTGCAATAAATCTTTGATAGCATTAAATATTTTAAAATGTTTACTAAAGGGAAAGCTGCCCTTAGACTCATTATAAAAATGAATTGAAATCATCATAAGAACTGGTTTTTCAACTGTCATGCATTTGTTATTGAATTAATTTCATTTAGATTTTTTTTATATATATATATATATATATATATATATATATTTGATATATACTGTGTGTGTGTGTGTGTTTATATACATAATACAAAAAAACTAAATAAATACACAAATCCAACAGTTGTTATCTATGCCTTTTTTAGTAGTAGTGGTAGTAATAGTTAGTTTTTAGTAATAGTTTTCTTAGTAGTATTATATTTTCTCTAAAGATGTCAGTAGTCTCACCATCCTTGATGCTATCATGTGACTGCCAGGCATATTATTTTCATGTTGAAGTATATATGTATATGTATGTATATATAGTTATATGTTTATAAGTTATTGTAAGAATTATGTTAGCACTGTCGCCTTGCACCTCCAGGGTCTGGGTTCGATTCCCCGGCCAGGTTCGATTCCCGTCTCTGTGTGCATGGAGTTTGCATGTTCTCCCCGTGCTTGGTGGGTTTCCTCCGGGTACTCCGGTTTCCTCCCACAGTCCAAAGATATGCAGGTTAGGCTAATTGGCGTTCCTAAATTGCCCGTAGTGTGTGAATGGGTGTGTGTGTGTGTGTGTGTGTGTGCGTGCCCTGCGATGGATTGGCACCCTGTCCAGGGTGTACCCTGCCTAGTGCCCGAAGTCTCCTGGGATAGGCTCCAGGTCCCCCTCCACCCTGAACACAGGATTAAGCGGTATAGAAAATGAATGAATGAATGAATGTAAGAATTATAGCTGCAATGTATAGTAACTATATATATATATATATATATTCAACAAAAAAAGAAACGTCCTCTGACTTTCAACTGTTTTTACTTTCAGTACACTTAATGTGTAAATATTTGTATGAACACTAAAAAAGTCAACACCATAAGACATAAACTAAAAATGTTTCACAATGTGTCCCTCCTCCTCATGGACTGGACCAGATTTGTCAGTTCTTGCTATGAGATGGAGGGATTGTGTGTTCCTGGTGTGACTCGGGCAGTTGTTGTGGCCATCCTGTACCTGTCACGCAGGTGTGATATTCGGATGGACCCATCCTGTGCAGGTGTTGTTACACGTAGTCTTCCACTGCGAGGATGATCAGCTGTCCTTCCTGTCTCCCTGTAGCGCCGTCTCAGGCGTCTCACAGTACGGACATGGCAATTTATTGCCCTATAGCCACACCAGCAGTCCTCATGCCTCCCTGCAGCATGCCTAATGCACGTTCACGCAGATGAGCAGGGATCCTGGGCATCTTTCTTTGGGTGTTTTTCACAGTCGGTAGACAAGTCTCTTTAGTGTCCTGCGTTTTTAGAACTGTGACCTTAAATGCCTACTTTCTGTAAGCTGTTAAGATCTTAACGACCATTCCACAGGTGCATGTTAATTAATCGATTATGGTTAATTGAACATGCATGGAAAACATTGTTTAAACCCTTTACAATGAAGATCTATAAAGTTATTAAGATTTTTACAACATTATTGTTGAAATACACAGTCCTGAAAAAGGGACGTTTCTTTTTTTGCTGAGTATATATATATATATATATATATATATATATAGTTACTATACATTGCAGCCATAATTCAATCTGAGGTAAAAGGAAAAATAAAGGCATGGATACTGTCGATACTGTGTGTGTGTGTGTGTACATATAAAGAGAGAGAAACTTGTATTCTTGTATTGCTATACACTATATATTGATATGTACATATGATAATATTATGGTAATATTATTAATATAATATATTTTTTCATTCTCTCTCTCTCTGTGTGTGTGTGTGGAGAAAAGTATATGCCAAACCTGCAATTACATATACTTCAATATGGGGTTGTTCCCGCTTTTACAGCTATAACAGCTTCCACTCTTCTTGGAAAGCTGCCCACAAGAGTTTTCGAGTGTTTCTGAGGGAATTTGTGCCCGTTCATTCTGTAGAGCATTTATGAGGTCAGGCACCGATGTTTGATGAGTAGACCTGGCTCGCGATCTCCGTACCAGTTCATCCCAGAGGTGCTCGATGGGGTTGAGGTCACAGGCTCTGTGTTAAGTCAAGTTCTTCCACACCGAACTCATCAAACCATGTCTACTGTATACTGTATAGTCCTTGCTTTGTGCACTGGCAAAGGGCCTTCACCAAACCGTTGGCACAAAGTTGCAAGCACAGCATCGTCCATGATGTCATGAGAATGCTGAAGCATTACGATTGTGCCCTTCACTGGGGAAATATCTGAATTCAATAATTAACAGAAATACTTTTGTAGTTATCACTAATATTATTATAAAGTTCAGCCAATCTCTGCATAAGGTTTGTTCAAGCAGCAGGCTACAGTCCAGGAAAACGGTTAATGGTAAAGAAATAGCGACATTTCTCCTGCAGCAAATCCTATAATCAAATATTTAAGTAGACTGATGTAATCCCTTTAACGAAATCAGAGCACTAAACCTCGAGCCCGGCGCCTCGAGCCCGGCTTTCATCTCATCTCGAGCACTGCGTGCTACTGTAATAAACAGTACGCAAGGTCAAAATGGGTGCTCGCTGCTGGTGTTTGTGCATTATCTTAATATACACTGTTTAATACGGTAGTTTGTGTGTGCGCGCTTTGATCACGTGAGCGCTCCACTTGGTTAAATGGGAAAGCGAGTCTCTTTGGCAGGCTGGCGGCCGCCATTACATAGCTATGCGTGAATAGTGCGAGAATACGCCAGCTACTGTACACACACACACACACACACACACACTATATAACACAAACACAGACCACACGCCTGCGCGGGTGCGTGCACGCAGGGACACACACGCATGCAGCACGCGCAAAGAACCATTTAGCGCATTTGCATCCCTTTCATTCGTTACAATGTTACTGTTTCGCTCATGCACGCGCAATCAAATGACCCCCCCCCCCTTTCTTCTGTTCTTTTCTTGTGCACCAGCCCTGACATGTTGTTATGTCATGTTCCTATACACGTATCTATGTCTATTAGCTCTCAATTCATTTCAAAACATGATGTGCAACAAAGCAACTTGAGACAAGCCAAGAGCAGAAATCTGAGAGAGAGAGAGAGAGGACGTTTCGTAATGATCTAACAGAAAAAGGAAGGAAGATTTTTTTGTGCTGCTGTTCTGCTCTGTTCCTGTTGGCGCGGACAAGTTTTGTTTTTATTATTTTTTTTGGCGTTTGAGGAAGAAGTGTAGATGTTGTTGTTGCTTGATCGTGCATCCTCAACATGAACATCGTGACTGATCGCAGAGGCTTTTTTACATTTTATTTTTAGCCCTGCAGTGTGGTGCTACAAAGTGAAACAAGTCTAGGATTTGGACATTCCTTTCCTCCTCTCTCTCTCTCTCTCTCTCTCTTTCTCTGTGTGTAATGTGTGTGTGGGTTTGTCAGGACCGGAACGGTGTCCATGCTGGAGGAGGAGAAGAAGAAGAAAAAAAGGCAACGCAATTCTAGGCTATAAATAGCGCGTGCAAAAAAAAAAAAAAAAACCTAGGAAAGGAAAAAAAACCTCACACAACTGCTGCTGCACGGGGTTTTTTTTTTCGTGTCCATGTCTCGCGCGGAATGCCGTGGATCTCGGTAGCTCTCTCTCTCTCTCACACACACACACACACACTCTCGCTCTCTCTCACACGCACGCACACTCTCTCGCTCTCTCTCTTTCTCGCGCTCTGTTTATTGTTCCTAACCGAGACAGCTCAATAAAACGTGTCACTGGGATTATGGGAAACTTCTGCGACTTGGAGATGGTCAGTCTTTAGATCTTTGGATGGATTTTGTGCTTGGAAAACGAGACACCGTGGTGGATTACACAGCAGCGTGAGATTTCGGGATATATCTATCTATATATATTTATTTATTTTATATACAAATATATAAATATATATATTTATGATTAAAACAATCAAGCGGGAACAAGAACAAGAAGCAGAAGAGGCGGACGAGAAGGCGATCTGACATGGACGCGGTTCTTCGCGCGTTCCGGTTCGGTTTGAAAACGCACGGCTACACGCCACACCGCGCGCAACAATGATCCGGTTTCCGAGTGTGAAACGGCCCGGTGTTATTTCCGCACACATCCGGATCGGCGAAACAAAGAATCGATTTGCATGAGCACAGGATTCTCCGTTACACTCTGTGTCTCTTTCACACACACACACACACACACACCTTCAACACGCCTTTTTTTTCTCTTTCTTTCTAGAAAACCACAGGCTTTATAAACACCGATCCTGTTGTTGCATCTCCTTCTTCCTATTTTTCTCTATATAATTTTTTGGGGGTGAATACGGAACCGTTCTGGTACCGTGGGCTCGATCCTAATACAGATCGATCGAGGATTTCGACATGCCCTACACTGAGGAAGCCATCGGCGGACCACTATGACTACAGCGGCGAATTGGGTGGCGAACGGGGCAAGCCTCGAAGACTGCCATTCCAACCTTTTCTCTCTGGTACGGGTGACTATTGTCTCATCTTGTGTTGTTACTGTTTTAGTCTTCAATAAGCCTGAATAACGCGAGTTATATGATTAGTGCGCAAGGGTTCGAGGTGGAAGGCAGCACGCTTAGGATAGGGATGTAGCCTTCTTCTAGTGTACAAAGGTGAAAGCAGGTTTTCTTTTTTAGCTCGCTGTTATTAGACAATCATTAACAAGGGCCACGCGAGCTCGTAGCCCTTAAACCGAAATTAATAATTTTATAGCTGTTTATATATCTCTGTTTGTAATCTAGAGCAGTTTGAACCATATACCTACCTGGAGTCGTTTTTTTTACATTTTTATTAATTAATTAATTAATTAATTAATTTTTTTTACTAAATCTTATTTAATATTTTGAAAATCCCGTCCTCTGCTTGTCAACATACCAGACATTGTTTCAACACTGAAACATTGTATCAACACCGAAACATTGTATCAATGTTTACAAATAAAAAAGTAACACTTTTCCTTTTCCAATAAGAATTCCCAGGCAAATTCCCTCACAGTCTAGAGGTCATGACTTGCTGCACACCCTCCTGTAAGGTGTCAGATCTTTGCATACCCATTCTGTGATGAAAAGAAAAAAAAAATCTATATCATTTTTATTCATGCAATAAGGGTGTGTAAAATTGCATCATCACCCTTCATGCATGTAAGTACCTACGATGCACCGATGCTCTCCATGTGTCATGTTGTTATTACAAGAGCTGGTCTGGATTAAAGGGATTTGAAAGAAATCCAAAAGCAGACACGACCCACCCCCCCACCCACTACCCAAACACACACACACTTTGAGTCAGCGTCAAGAGATTTGTTTGATATGGGGTTGGGAATTCGTGAACGGCGAAGTGATCAGGAGCGATCAGGAGTCAAATACAGAAAGCTGGATCTGAGTCACTCGTGTGATCATGAGCTCTTAAGGTCATGGCCCTTTTGAAAGACTGAGATGGCTGAGATGTATGGGATGGCCCAGGTTTATTTTCTTAAGCTTCCTGTGAAGTGAAAATGCTCAGTGCCTGAGGAAACATGAGAGGTTTAGCCAGTGACTGACCTTTTTTTTTTTTTTTAAGAGTAGAAGAAAATTCCTTTTACATTTGTGCTCCGATTGAATCTGCCTTGTTTGTGTTAAGTGTTAAGTGCTAAAAGTAGCCAGATTTCAAATCATCAAGAATGCGTTTTCAAAGAAATTGCTTAACTGTGAGTTTATTTCACATTAAATGAAACACTCCCACATCTGATCCCAGATCAACTACAGTATAATATTCACTTGTTGAAAAATACAGTAAGTTTACTACAGGACTACAAGATTAAACATTCCTCCCCAGGGTATTAAATAACATACTACAGAATACATAGAAGAAAAAAACAAAACAATAACGAAACAAATAAAATCAGTGGTCAGAAATGCACATACGAAACCATTCAAAGAAACCTCAGCTGTTAGTTAGAAACAGGACTTCTTAGTTTAACGTAACTCGGAGCACATGGAAAACTCTGACCGTCGATAGGAAAACACGATGGAAAACACAAGTCTTTAAAAAGAGCATTGGTTTTCAGCTTGAAGAATGTTGTCCAGCTCCCGAGCTATTTTTTTCTGCTGTTAGGAAGAGAAGAGGAAAAAAAAATCAGAGCAAGGAAAAGAGAGCGAGAGAGCAAGAGAGAGCGAGTGAGTGGGAGCTGGGGAATCTGTTTTCGCTTTAGGAAAGTATTATGTGTGATATGTATTTCCTGAGCTCAGGCCCGGGCCCAGTTTAAAAGGGACTGTCTCTCTTTTTCTGCAGCTCTGCCCTGACTCATGTTGTAGTCACCACCGAAAAATGAAGCAAAGGGGAAAAAATACAAGGCTCAAAAAATGTACACATGTGTTCACGGGCTTCTGAAGACGTGCTATACATTAGAGACTCGTTAAAGGAAAGCTTCTCCCCAAAATGTTTATATATATAAAACAATTATATATACAGTGGTGTGAAAAACTATTTGCCCCCCTCCTGATTTCTTATTCTTTTGCATGTTTGTCACACAAAATGTTTCTGATCATCAAACACATTTAACTATTAGTCAAAGATAACACAAGTAAACACAAAATGCAGTTTTTAAATGAGGGGTTTTATTATTTAGGGAGAAAAAAAATCCAAACCTACATGGCCCTGTGTGAAAAAGTAATTGCCCCCTGAACCTAATAACTGGTTGGGCCACCCTTAGCAGCAATAACTGCAATCAAGCGTTTGCGATAACTTGCAACGAGTCTTTTACAGCGCTCTGGAGGAATTTTGGCCCACTCATCTTTGCAGAATTGTTGTAATTCAGCTTTATTTGAGGGTTTTCTAGCATGAACCGCCTTTTTAAGGTCATGCCACAACATCTCAATAGGATTCAGGTCAGGACTTTGACTAGGCCACTCCAAAGTCTTCATTTTGTTTTTCTTCAGCCATTCAGAGGTGCATTTGCTGGTGTGTTTTGGGTCATTGTCCTGCTGCAGCACCCAAGATCGCTTCAACTTGAGTTGACGAACAGATTGCCAGACATTCTCCTTCAGGATTTTTTGGTAGACAGTAGAATTCATGGTTCCATCTATCACAGCAAGCCTTCCAGGTCCTGAAGCAGCAAAACAACCCCAGACCATCACACTACCACCACCATATTTTACTGTTGGTATGATGTTCTTTTTCTAAAATGCTGTGTTACTTTTACGCCAGATGTAACGGGACATGCACCTTCCAAAAAGTTAAACTTTTGTCTCGTCGGTCCACAAGGTATTTTTCCAAAAGTCTTGGCAATCATTGAGATGTTTTTTAGCAAAATTGAGACGAGCCTTAATGTTCCTTTTGCTTAAAAGTGGTTTGCGCCTTAGAAATCTGCCATGCAGGCCGATTTTGCCCAGTCTCTTTCTTATGGTGGAGTCGTGAACACTGACCTTAATTGAGGCAAGTGAGGCCTGCAGTTCTTTAGATGTTGTCCTGGGGTCTTTTGTGGCCTCTCGGATGAGTTGTCTCTCCGCTCTTGGGGTAATTTTGGTCGGCCGGCCACTCCTGGGAAGGTTCACCACTGTTCCATGTTTTTGCCATTTGTGGATAATGGCTCTCACTGTGGTTCGCTGGAGTCCCAAAGCTTTAGAAATGGCTTTATAACCTTTACCAGACTGATAGATCTCAATTACTTTTGTTCTCATTTGTTCCTGAATTTCTTTGGATCTTGGCATGATGTCTAGCTTTTGAGGTGCTTTTGGTCTACTTCTCTGTGTCAGGTAGCTCCTATTTAAGTGATTTCTTGATTGAAACAGGTGTGGCAGTAATCAGGCCTGGGGGTGACTACAGAAATTGAACTCAGGTGTGATAATCCACAGTTAAGTTATTTTTTAACAAGGGGGGCAATCACTTTTTCACACAGGGCCATGTAGATTTGGAGTTTTTTTTTCTCCCTTAATAACGTAAACCTTCATTTAAAAACTGCATTTTGTGTTCAATTATGTTATCTTTGACTAATAGTTAACGGTTTTTGATGAGCAGAAACATTTAAGTGTGACAAACATGCAAAAGAATAAGAACTCAGGAAGGGGGCAAATAGTTTTTCACACCACTGTATATGTTTATATATATAAAACTATTTAAACTATTGAAATGTGTTCAGGGATTCTGGGGCTAATGTGTTGGTTATTACTGCATTTTTATTATTCCCGTTCGAAATTATAGGTTGTGTTTTACGTTTTTGTTAATTGTGTTTCCTTGAAAAAAACATCAACAATTTCAAACATAAGCGATAAAACTCGTGTTTGTACCGTGTGAGCAGGAAAACAAAACAGCAAAAACTTTTGAATGCACAGTATTTTATTATAATTAATGCAATGCCATATTAATGAGAAATTCATCACTGAAAAAAGAATGGAGACCTTGGTGCAAATGCTTGACACAAAATCCCACAATACAGTGCAGCTACATTATTGTGTAAACGTCTTGAGCCACCCCTCATTTCTTCATATTTTGCTTCCAAAGAGCCAGAGTTTCTTGTACTCTTAATATAGTTTTCAAGAATAGTTCTCCAGGCATGAATAACTTTTTTTCTGGCTCTCACTGTCATTTTTTCCCCCTCAAGTCTCTCATTTTCAGTCCAGTCCTTGTACCTGACCAGTTTCAAAGGACTGTTTTTTGTAGGTTAAGCCACACCTATAAACTATTCAAGCGTTAAAGAAAACATCTAACATCAGGCGTGAACCAGTGAGAAACAGGTACAGATGATCAAGCTGGTGATTAGTAGACTGGTGATGCTGAATGCTGAGTGGTTAACACAGACGAGAGGGGAAATGAGGTTGCTGCTGAGGTTGTTACATAAACAACAGATTTTTGAATTGTATCTTTAGGCATGTTTCAGTAAATAATTACTTCCCACTATAATTTTATATACATCATTTAATTAATATGAAGAAATAGGGGTGGCTCAATACTTTTGCACAGTACAGTATATGATGCGGTGTTAGGATTACAGTAGAGAATTGGCATCTAGCTATAAGTTGACTAGTCTGATGGGAGAAGGGGAGCAGTATTAGCATGACGCTTTGAAAGCTGATCTGTTTGCTTAGATGTACTGTATTATGTACAGAAGATAAGGCGAGAGCTCTGGAAAGACTAAAGTGCTGCTGCATTACTAATTACTATTATTAATATATTCATTCCAAACGGTGCCAATATTAGCAATGTAGTAAACAGTTAGCTAGGGAAAACTCAGAATTTCAAAGTAAATTTAGAAAAAGGCCACACAAGAGCATGTGTTAATTATTACGACTAATGTACCAGTCATTCCTGTTGGATTTTTTTCTCAAAGTTTTCTTTTTTTTTTTTTTTTTTAATAGTTTTGAGGATTTCTTCTGTGGTTTGATCTAACAGGGCTGTTCTGAGTGAAATGTTGGTAATGAAGTGTTGTCAAGTGGCGGTATAATGCGATCAGCTAAAAGGCGCTTATTAACCAAACTGTATTCAGACACTGAGCTGCGAGTAGGCTGGAAACAATTCTTTGACACAGCGAGCAAGACAAACAAAAAAGGGAAAAGGACATAGAGCTGAAAAAAATGTTTTGGAAGGAATTCGTGGAGGTTTGGTATTAGCCAACGGTGGGACAGGAAACATGAAGGGTTCATCTGTGTCTCCAGACTGCTAGGGCTTCCCTGGAGTGGCATTACAGAGGTACAGCAAATGCCACACCATACAGTAGATCCTTTCTAATAGCTGCTCAGACTGGTAAAGTTTTGTGCAAGATGGAGGAATATTCTCTGAACAGGTTATTAAAAAAGAAAATGGAAGATCAAATGAAAAGGGGATAAATCATCAGGTTAATTGCTTTTATGATGATTAGATAAGATTAGGTACTCTGATTACTATCTTGGATATTCTAACTTATTCATAGTAAACTTAAATACCGGGTGTCAAGAAATACAATCTGTCTGGATGTACTCATGTCGTCTTGCGTAGACACAAACCTCAGAGGTTAGCTGAAAGACGTATTATTTATAATAATTCTCTGTGGAATAATATTCCTCACTAACTCATCCCCCATGCAAGCACCCACGCCTCTAACAGATCACTACACTAGAAAGGAATTGATCCATTAACAAGGCTCGTCGCTTCTGCCGGGCAAAGCACGATGATTAAGAGGAAGCTTTTGGGGGGGAACAGAGGAATAAATCCTTCTTTGTAAAATGATGGATCTTGGGGGATCACGGAGAACCCGAGCCTGTCGAGGGGTTGAAGTATGTTTAAAAAGCATCAGTTCGTTCAGGTCCTCGGGTATGGGCGTGTGCATCCGTGTGTGGCTGATATTTAGGAGTCGATCTGAGTGTGAAATATGTAAGCCCTGCAGTGCCAGCTGTGCGTGCTATTCTTAGCCTGCTGGTGCTCCTGTGTGTGGTGCGACACCAGGGAGTAGTAGAAGAAGAATTGGCAGAGAGGATGGCACACACACACACACACACACATGTACGCACACACATGCACGCACCGCAGCCCAGATAACGGATGGCGATTGTCCTCGGCATCGCCGACAGTCTGCTGCCCTTCAAAGTTGTATTGATGGCTCTGAATCTGAGCATCTCATTGGATCGCGCCCTTCTCCGACTGCAGTGACTTCATCCACTGGAGTCGCCCTAGCTGGATTGCATCACTCCAAGGCCTCGTCTGCAATCTCCAGAGCCTAATCTGATACGAGGGATGATACTGTCGTGTCAAACTGTAATGAGAACTTTATGCATTGTGTGCTCAGCAGGACACCAGAAAGTCAATTGTTCCACAGTAGGAAGGTGTTGGTTTGAGGTTATTCTAAATAGTATTAAAAGAATTCCCTAGTTCCTTTTTTTCCATTCATAAACGTGTCTCAACTGAGATATGAGAGACTAAAGCCATTTTAAATGAATGGGAATATCCCAAATGATGTAATCCCTGAGATCAGATTACTGTCTGTGTTGAATTTCACGTTTTCCGTGTCCAAATTGCATTCCTCTGGATTCTCTAGTTTCCTCCCTTAGCTATCTTGCTAGATGAACTGGATCACTATAAATTGCCCACGGTGTAAATGGGTGTGTTAATGTCTGTGTGCATTGCACTGGCGCACCCATCTAATGCGTGTTCCCACCTTGTGGCCAGAATTCCTGGGACACTCCACGGCTCCACCTGTCTCTTATAAAGTGGTTACTGAAGAAGAATGAATTTAACTGTAAACCAGATCAGGTGCAACTACATCTCACACCATGCATGTTTTTCTGTCGAAGTTATTTTAAATTAGAAACACAGATCTAAGGGGATCGCCTAATTTCACACCCATGGCTGACGGAAAACCCCATGAAGAAGAGTAACATTGCTATGTTGACATTTATGAATAAGTTTGCTTTGCCTAATTACACAGTTTAAAGAGCTCCCCAAGGACCTTGACTCATAGACGCCGTGATAAGCGAATTTGATCAGCAACGTACCACGATGAACATGGGTGTAATAACCGAGTCATTAGCTCCTTAGGCTTAGCTGCTGGAGGTGCTTTCAGTCACAGTTTTAGCAGATGAACCAAAGGCCACACCCACTTCATAGGCAAATGACAGACTGCAGGTTTGGGAAGAGCCTGGGGCAGGTCCAAACTCGCTCGTTGACTGGTTTGAAATTCCCACACTGAGTTGCATTTCAGATAAATTTGCTCTTGTGTTACTGGTTTGGTAGACTTCTCCAGAATGAATATTTCAGTAATGAATATTTCAGTAAAAAAGTATCAGCTGCTTTTATTTCTATATTCTCAGGGATTGTATGGTTCACATAATCTAAACTGATAAGGGTGAAGCTCTCCATTAGAATATCTTAACTAAAGATTTATTTAGTCAAATTTCATTTTATGTCATATAAACCTCAAAACAGAAAAAAAGTCTTTATAACAACAAGTCTTTATAGATGGTTTAAAAGTTCAACATGCCTTTTGATAGTAAATAAAAATTTACATGCAAATCGTTGTCCTGATAGAGGAATGGAATCTGCTGTTATAGCAAAATGATCCATTATTTCTTAAACCAACTTTTTCCACTTTGCGTCATTGGCTGTCCTTGATTATTTTTCTGTAACATTGCAACCCATTATGTTTTATTTCCTACTCAGTAAAAGAATAGAAAGATGCTGATATCTGTATCATCAAACCTTGAATGCAGGTCATGTTAAAGTATCTATATGGCTACTATGGCCGAGTTCGTATGCCATTTATATTTGTGTTTAACTTACCCTTTATGGGTGCGCTCAGTTGTGGAATAATATACTCTACTCCTGTAAACTTCTGCACCAGCATGCTTTCTCTCTCTACCCTTTGAATCAAACCCAGCAAATCCCCTAAACATTCAGCACTTGCCCTGACCAGGGCTTTAGTTGAGTTACTGTTGACCAGTCTGAACTTAGTCAGATTTAGATTTTAGAGTCATGGAGTCATGAGACGATTATGTTTTTCCAAACCGAATGCACAAATGCGTGCCAGGTGTCAGAAACTATACTCTGAGGCATGTGAGAAGAACGCTGAGGATCAGGAATTAAGTCTCTTTGTAATTTGCAGTCAATCGAGAAAAAAAAAGGATCCCTAAACAGGCTGCAATGTTATCTGTCTGCTGTAACCCTGGAGACTGAATCTTGAAAATTGAATAAGTTGCTGAAGTCTTACAGATGTTATATGTTGCCTAGCAACTGTTTTTACTTCCCTCTCTTTCCCCTCCACCCTTCCTCTCTTGTTCTCTCTTTCTCTCTTCTTCCTTTCCATGCCTGTCAGAGTTAATTAAGTTACACAGGAGAGAATCTGGTAAAGGAGGCCCTGCTTTATTTATTTGCCTGGTTAATAATTCAGGCTAAACAGGGATAGTGTTTTAGGGTAGCCAGTCCTTTGAGGAAGCTGCTTTATGGACCTTGACTTGTATCTTTGTGCAAATGTTAGGGATCCAGGCAGATTTGTTTGTCACAATTTGGCTCATTTCCATGGACAGCCCCTCCCTCTGTGAAAGGTGAATCTCTTGACTGGCAGATCCATCCATCGCTCTGCCCAAGGGACGCCAAACTGCTCTAATTAGGTCGCATACTCTTACCTTGTAGGGCCACATCCCTGCTACACCTTGCAGCACTATATTCCCATTACAGTATGCCCTGTAGAGGTTAAGGCTTAGTGGGTCTGGGCTGCACACCTGACCCACAGCCTTTCTTTGTGCCCCAAATATATGGGTGTGACCGTAATTAATGTGACAATATAGACAGATCAGAAAATGTAAAATGGACACAACATTAGCATTGTTCTTCTTCTTATTATTATTATTATAAATTACTGATGACTAAAATAATTCTTATGTAGGAAACGTTATCCCCTTATTACATTAATCTGTCTTTTCTGTTGTTTAATGTGGATTTTTTGAGGAATAAATTGTGATAGAGCTGCATGCAGAAATACTGTGGCACTAATGAAGCAGTGATGTATGTTAAGAAGCTATCTGTGCTAACTAGCAAGCTGCAGTAATGTAGGTTCTGTGCTAAGTCATCCAGCTAAAACAATGTAGCTATGGTGCTAACCAAGCAATCTGATAGAGATTACGGCGTTAACTGAGGTAATGTAACTGTGTTGCTAACTGAGCCAGCTGATGGAATGTAACTGTGGTGCTAACTGAGCAAGCTGAGGTAATGGTTGAGGTAATGGCTCAGTTAGCATCATATTGTAGCTACATTACCTCAGCTTGCTCCAGTTAGCATCACAGCTACATTGCCTCAGAAACAATTACCTGAGTTAGTAGCTGTGGTGGCAGCTAAGGTAATAGGCTATGGTGCTGACTGAGCAAGCTAAGACCATGTAGCTATGGTGCTAACTAGATTAACTAGAACTAGGTGCGATTTTAATCGATTTTGCAATTTTAGTCAAACTTTTGTCGGTTAGAGACTATGGCGTTAACTGAGCCAGCTGAAGTAATGTAGCTAAGGTGCTAACTGAGCCAGCTGATGGAATGTAACTGTGGTGCTAACTGAGCAAGCTGAGATAATGGTCGAGGTAATGTCTCAGTTAGCACCATAGCTACATTACCTCAGCTGGCTCCAGTTAGCATCACAGTTACATTCCATGAGCTGGCTCATTTAGCACCTTAGCTACATTCCATCAGCTGGCTCAGTTAGCACCTTAGCTACATTACCTCAGCTGGCTCAGTTAGCACCTTAGCTACATTCCGTCAGCTGGCTCAGTTAGCACCTTAGCTACATTACATCAGCTGGCTCAGGTCTCGAACCTGAGAGCCAATTACCTGAGGTAGTAGCTGTGGTGGCAGCTAAGGTAATAGGCTGTGGTGCTGACTGAGCAAGCTAAGACCATGTAGCTATGGTGCTAACTAGAGCTGTGCGATTTAAATGATTTTGCAATTTTAGTCAATCTTTTGTTGGTTTGTTAATTTATTTGAATCGATGGGCCAGTTTGCGATTCAGAATCGATTCACACTTTTTCACAATTTTCTTTTAAATGTTAAAATCTCTAAAATTAGTGAATTCTTTAAAAAAGAGCACGTCTTTCAGAAAAACAAACTGCTTCCGTCTTTTGTGAATACTTGCAATGTTTTGCAAGATTATCACTTCTGAGCTGTTTTTGCACCAACAACACATACTGGACTGAAGTGTGGTGCAGAAGATTGACAAGAAAAAAGATTATCGCTTTGAATGAGACATTTAAACAAATGACAAAACCAGTTATTCTTGTACAAATAGTTAAAAAAAATCAAATGAACAGTCTACCTGATTCACGGCTCTAGCAATAATCAAGCAAGCTAAGATTATGTAGCTACTGTGCTAACTGACCAAGCCAGGGCAATATAGTTCTTGAGCTAACTCAGCCAGCTGAGGTTATGTAGCTGTTGTGCTAATCAAGCAAACTGAGCCAGTGTAGTTTTAGCACTGTTCGAGTGAGCTGAGGTAATGAGGCTAGGTAGTGAACATAATGACTTAACAAACGTTGCAGTGGTTGTAGTTGTGGCTGTTGTTGTGGTATTTACTGCTAGTTCATTGCAAACTATTTCTGTTAATTCCGTATAGATACAGAAATAATTACAGGTTTATAGACGTACATCTATCAGATTCCCATTGATGTACGAAACCACAGAAACCAATCTCCAAATTACCCGTGTTTTCTTTTCGCTTTAATTTTTTTTTTAAGGTAAAGCGGTTGCATCACAATTTTTAAGTTTTAAATATCAAATGTAATGTCTAGTTATATTGTTATGAAACAAACTTTTTATTGTTTTGAATGGTTCATACTGTTAACAGCACATATGCCTAGCCTAGTGAGACAAAAAAACCACACAACAGCATGCACAAACCAGATGTAGTCGATTAGCTTAACCTGAATTCAATGACATAAATAGTTTTCTTAGTCCTTTTAAACCAAAGAGAGGCGACTGAAACAGCAGGAAGTCAGTCTTCCTCCTTCTTAAGAAAAGACAGTTAGCTTTTTTTTTCTTGGATCAAGGATGAGATGAGGTTAGCTAGTTCCTCTTCTGCTTTTAGTTTGTTTTGAACAGAACAGAAAGAGTCAAAACAAGGTGATTTGTTTAAGCTCATAAAATCCTGTTCTTAACTGTAAGCAATGGTATACACACAAAACAAAATAGTAGTTTTTACATACTGCTAATACTTTACGCAAATAAACGACACTTTTAATGAGTTAATTTTCTTTCAATTTACACATTTTACTGGAGTGGAAATTTTATGCTTGATTTAAATATGATGATGCATTAGTTCTTTTTTCAGTGTTGAATAAGGATAAGGTTTTTATATTTATTTATTCATGTTTTAAGTAGAAGTTGAACTTATTTTCTTTCCACCGTGGTCAGTGTGTGTGTGTGTGTGTGTGTGTGAGTGTGTGTGTGTGGGTGTGATTATTCTGGACAATGATGTTTCTTAAGACCTAGACCTAAAAAACACTATTAAATTTTCAGCAGTGTAAGGGACATGTAAATAAAAGAAATTAAAAGAGGAATATTTGGAAAATGCATAAATATTTTATTTAAAAAAATCAATTTACCAATTAATAAATTATTTATATAGATCAGGTTGTATGTAACAATGGTTCAATTGTGTTAATAACCAATTCTCAAGACGTTTTAAATTTTACTTCTTATTATTGTGTCTAATGGCAGTTCCTATTAATAACAATTTTAAAATGTTTAATCTTATTAAATATTTATTACAGTATATTCAGGTTATACAGTTACAGTACTGTGCAAAAGTCTTGAGCCAGCCATAATTTCTTTATATTTATTAAAATTTTATTATGTAGATTAAACTAAAGAAATTGAAACAAATGTTTTACTTTGACAGGTTGCAAAGTGCCTAAAAATACAATAAAAAAATGGTAATTTATGAGACAACCTCAGCAGCAACCTCATTTCCCCTCTCGTCTGTTCCAACCACTCAGCATTCAGCATAACCAGTATACTAATCATCGGCCTGATCATCTGTCATCATCTGCACCTGTTTCTTACTAGTTCATGCCTAAAATTAGATATTTTTTCTTATGCTTGAATGCTTCATATGTCACTATGTGGCATTAAAAAACCAAATACATTCCTTTGAAAGTGGTCAGGTGCAGGGTCTGGGCTGAAAGTTTGAGCCAAAACCTTTTAAAAGTGAGAGCAGAAAAAGTTATTGAGGAAGCCTGGAGAACTGTTCCTCAAGACTATATTAAAAATACAAGATAGTCTGGCTGTTTGGAAGCAGAATATGAAGAAATGAAGGGTGGATTAAGACTTTTGCACAGTGCTGTATCATCTTAGAACATGATAAAATGTTTGAAGCGTATTTTTCTATACTTTGATATTTGTGCACCATTAGACTTCGATCATTCCTCCTTGAAAAACCCAGTCCCACCTTTAAAAGGAGAAATTTCCCAGATTTAAAGCCTCGTTTATAAAATAGCTTGAAAGACTCACAAGCACGTGAGAACAAAAAGTACATTTCACAGAAACCTTTATTGACGGCTCAACATCTACCTTTAGGCTTCCATTACGAGGGACTTTCTGTAAACACGTTTTCAATTGTTTTTATAAGTTTTCGAAAAGATTTAGTGTCAAAATTGTTGTGGTTCATAAGTACACAAAAGCTACAGCTGCTGTAAATAGAGATTGCATTCAAAACACCGGAGTATTACCTGTTTAAACAAAGATGAACATTAATGTCTATGCAGTATTTGCAAATGTGTTTGCTATGAAATGTAGAAAATTTATTGGATAGTATTTAAATGGAAAGAGTAAAGCTTTGTTTTGACATTTTTACATGTGCTTTATTGTATATGGAAGTATAATTCACTGATTTTCTTTGTGACTCTATGACTCACACACACACGCACACAGAAAAAAAAATCAGTGATCACTGATCAGCCTTTTAACTTGCACTAGTATTTGATCTTTTCTGACATACTGCCTGGGCGTCATGAATTTACAAACTGTGACGTGTTTCTCCCCAGTTATCTCACTTGTTTTCGCTTGTTTCATGGCAGTACGTCGGGAGCTGTAATCAGAGGGAGGTACTGACACATAAATACAGTACACACTCGTCCTGTATTCCGGTTCCGTGCTGATCTCAAGAACCTGTTATTCCTGCTTTTATATCTTTTAATTTCTTTTCTTCTGCCTATAATTGGCTGACACCATTGTACGTGTATCACTTCGAAACCACTCCCTCGTACAAGTGTAATTAGCGGCGACACACAACACCGTGCCGGAGTGCAACGTAATAGCGTGAAGCTGTATAGAAATGTCGCTGGGTGCAATTACAGTACGCATGCAGCGAGGGTAGGCGAATATACTGTAACAAGAGCGTCGTTATGATCCGACTGTAAAATTCCGTTCGGATGGTATTATTCAGTATATCCCCAGCGTGATAAACGGCTTCTCTCAGCGGCGTAGTAGACTTCGTGTATCTAATCATAAACTCACTGCTGTGACAGTTTACAGGCTCCCTCTGAAGCCAGCTCTTTGGAGAGCGCTCGTTGGCTTTTTTTTTTTTTTTTTTTTATGAAAGGGGACTTTTGTGTTTGCTTACCTGGTACGATAACAAAAGGACCGCTCGACTGTTCAGTCAATGGAGCAGCAAAGCACTAGGTTAGAGAGTGCCAAAGTGTGCAATAGACTCAATGAATTCCCTTAGGTCTGATACATTGGTAAGGGCATTAAAAAAAAACAAAAGTAAAGTTCTGTAAAAACCGGAATCAATCAATCCATCAAAACATTTGTCTGGTTCAGGAGAGTGCATCAACTTGCATGCATGTGATTGTGTCAGATGTCTTGGAGAGTTGTTGAAGACATGCATACTCCTCCAACCTCATGTTTGTCAAATGTATTGTAGGTCACAAAGAGGAGTAGACTCTGCAGAAACCTAACACTTCCTCCGTTTTCCGTCTTTCAGTTTCGGTTTTGGGTGGAGAGATTTGCTGTATCAGTTGTTCTCGTGCACGATGTTTGCAAATCTTGATACAAGTCCCCATCTCTGGTGCATGTTTACTTTTCCCATCAAAATCAGAGTTGTTGAAGAGTAAATTTGCCTAAATGTGACACGCCTGCTCTGGCAAACATGCACTCGTCCTGGGCTTTGTGTACAAATGATCTCAAATCATTAGCTTAAGTGTTTGCTTATATTATTCATAAAGAGCATGGCAGAATTATTATTTTTTTTTAATAGGAAATATTGTTTACACGCTCTGTGCTTCGCATTTCTTTTCAGCTCGACAACTGACCGCTTGAACTCTTTGCTTATTTGACACATTACACTAGAAGACTACTGTGAATGTTGCCTAGCAGGATTAGCCTCTTTCATCGTGCTCAGTCTTTGGCTCTCGGCCAAGACATTTGCATTTCCACTACGTGATTTTATTTCATTCCTAGGCCGATATTCGTCGCTGTGCTCGGTTTAGGGTCCGCTCTGTACATTTTTCTCCCACCACATACAGTAGCAAGCCCCGCCGTCCGCTTTAATAGTACACCAGCACATTTCACGGTTATCAGATCAGCCGTTCATGTGTCAGCGGCAAAATGCATGAAATCATGCAGATGCAGCTGGTTGATGTTCACATCAGACACCAGAATGGAGGAAAATGTGACCTCTGTGATTTTAACCGTTGTGTGGTTTTAGGGGCTAGCTGGGTCAAGCTTAAGCTTTTCAGAAACTGTTGCTTTTTTGGGATTTTTTACATGCATCAGTCTTCAGAGTTTACATATAATGGAGCAATTCTGTGGGTGGAAATACCTTGTTAATAAGAGTTTATCGGAAAATGCTCAAATTGGTTCAGGCTGCCATAAAGATATAGAAACTCACATAATCACTATTTACAATCATGGTGAGCAGAAAAGCATCTCAGCAACTCATTCACAAAACGCCAAACAATATAGTGGATGGATTAGAACAGCATAAATTGGAATCAGGTTCCTCTCCTATCAGCCATGATCAGGAATCTGAGATCATCATTATCATGAAGGCTTCACCTGTCCAATGTCCAGACACATGACTTGCTGCATGAATGACCAGGTCTACAGATGTTCCTATTAAAGTGAACAGTGTGTGTATGTTTAGATTTACAGTACCTGTAATCTACAAACATTTATTGGATCTGGGATTTTATTACAGTGGACCTGCCTCTCCCCATTGGCCAGAAGGGCTCGTTCCTGTCCGATATAGAGGACACATTGACATATCAAAGCATTGCCTAGAGGGGTCTTTAGAACTGCGCTGCTGCTAAGGGAGGGGCCTTAAGCCCCACTGTAGTTTGCCCTTGGGGAAACTGTAGCTGTGGTAGATGTGCACTCCATTAAAAAGCGGTCTTTAGGTGTGTGTTCCTGTACAAGAGAGTGGCCTTTAGCACCGTGTGCTGCTTTGGATTGGGACCTTTAGGGCTGTATTGCGGATAAGAGTGGCCTTTAGGATTGTGCTGCTAGATTAGAAAGGCTGTGCAGTTCTATTCCCAAATGGGCTTTGTTACAGTGTAGTCTTTAGGGCAGCTGGCTGCTGCATGGAGGGACCTTTGGGGCTGCTTGTGGCTGTAGATGGTGTCATGTTGGGTTTGCACCGCTAGTAAATTGGAGCTTTTAGTGCTGTGTACTGTACATTTAATAAACAAGGGCATTTAAGGCTGTGATTTTCTGTTAAAGATGGACATTTATGGCTTTGTGCTTCATGTAAAATGGGGCCTTTTGGGCTTTATGCTGTCATTAAAGATGTACCTTTAGGGCTGGACTACTTTAATAAAATACAGAGTGCTTTTGAGGCTGACTATTAAGGAAAGTACAAATCAGTATTAGGGTTGCCCAACTCTATTCAGTAGGGGCCTTTAGGGCTGTACATCCCTAGTAAAGAGGGGACTTTATAGATGCACAGGTCTACTACAAAGTGGCCTTTAGGTTTCTTAGCTTAACTGGTGGTTAGGGCTGTTGGCTGCTATAGTAAAGGTCCTTTAGGGCTCCTTGCTACACTGAGGGACCTTTAGGGTTGTTTATATCCAGTGTAGAGGGACATTTAGAGCAGTGTAACTTTCGTTAACTACAGAGTGGCATTTAGGGCTCTCTGGCTCTATTACAAAGCCTCTATTGCTCTGACTGCTGTAGAGTGAGACCTTTTAGGTTGTACAGTACAGTTGTAGTAAAGATGGGACTTTAGGGATGTGCACACATAGGAAGAAGGAGACTTAAAGACTGTACAGCTTTAATACAAAATGGCCTTTAGGGCTCTGAGGATCCATTATAAAATTCACTATAACTTTTGGGTTAGAGTTAGGGATGAGACACCCCTCAGGGATGTGCACACCTAGGCACTTAGGTTGAAGGGGCCTTAAGGGGTGTATAGCTGCAAGGTCTTTATGGCTATTTGCTGCCTATTAAGGCTGTGCATTAAGGCTCTAGTAGCAAAGGATGTTTAGGGTTGTACACATCTCACAAAGAGTGTCCTATAACTTTGTATAACTGTATAACTTTTCTGCTCAGTGGCCTGTAAGGCTCAGTTACAAAGGCTTCTAGGCCTACCGGCTGCTGTGCTAAATTTAAACAGCCTGCTGCCTCATTTTTATATTAACCTTGGAAATGTATGAAAGATAATGTTGAAGCAGCTTGTAGTATGTCATTATTAAGCCTGTTCACTTTATAGCAGTGTTGGCATAATACTGTATAAGAAAACCTTTCAAATTCTCTTCTAACACTGATATATACAGTAGAACCAGCCTTATTCTTCAAGAATCGCTGATTATAAGGATGTGGGGGGGAAAAATGAAAGGTTTGATGGAAAGCACAAGTTGGAGGAGGAGTGGGAGAGGCATTTTTTTTTTCAACAGAGATTAGCCAGAGACGTCTTTAAAAACAAGCTCTGACATCCATGTAGAGAAAATAATTTACTTATACGTTACATCACTATTATGGCACAAAGCGAAATGTTCTGTTTTTAAGATTAAAAAGTTGAACGAATCGGCGGTTGGATAGATCACAGCAACAGGACAGAAACTGTCACTCTGTAGAGAATTATTGTATTTCTGAAACAGTTATTCAAATGATTTTTATGGCAATTGATAAAAGATTTTTGAAAACCCTTAAAAAGGCTAATGTGGCCTGAGCTGAATTTGAGTTAGACATCTGGGGAACAACTGGAGTGTAATAATAAAATTGGAGTCACGAATGGTGCTTTTGAGGGACAGCTATTTTCCCAAAAACTATTGTTTTTTTTTTTTGCCTTGGGACAAGTTATCTCATCTAGACTGGCATTCTTCACTTCTAGTTTTAGTACATTTCCTGGAAAACAACAACAACAACAGCAAAAAAAAAAAATCTGAGCTCTAACTAGATAACATGTTGTAAGACGTTTTTAGTCCGTCAGAGACATAAATAGAAGTAAAGAAGTCCAACTGTGAAGATTTGATGGCCAAACTGTTGCATTGTCTACGCCGAAGTATCACTGGTTGATCTGTGATATTAACTATTCTTCGTTTTCAATTCTCCTCTGTCTTATCAGTTCTGTATCTTTCCCTGTGGCATTATTCCCAAACTCGGAGCTGTTACTGGGTACTCACACAGCGGTGTTTATATCTTCGATTTACACTCTTGTGTGATTAAAGCTAGGATGTAGATTATGTGTGTGTGTATGTGTGTGTTTATATATATATATATATATATATATATATATATATATATATATATATACAGTAATTGACAGTCTCTCTATTATTTTCTCCTTCATTTTCTCTTCATCTTGAACACACACACACACACATACTCATACACACAAACTCACTGAAACTTAGCAGCTGCAAGATGTTACATCTCAGGCCTGGAGTTCTCGCTTACATGTTGGCAGATCCTGATAAGGAGGCTCTCACTTTCAAAAACAGGGCCCACATGTGCCTAGTATATACGCACGCACAAATCATATGCGTAAACAAAGATTGTATGACACACACTGTGTACAACACGTGTGGCCAGGTTGAGAAGATTCAGCAGAAGTGTTTTAAGTCCAGGTGCTGCATTTCCTTTAGTTATTTCAACAAATCAAGTAACGGAAGTAAAAATTTGACAAATATTAAAGAAATGAAACGTTGGTACTTTCTACCATTTTCATTTGGCGTATTTGAAATTCACCTTGATTTAAATGCTTGTGGATTGAGAATACAATACATTCTACCTCTCGCTTACTCCACGAATAGGTGAATTGAACAACATTATGCCAGGATCATGGGCACTCATTTATGCCTGTAAGGTTCATATGCAAGCATGTGATGTCCGATCTCACAGAAAAGACAAAGCAGCACGAATTGCTGAAAAGTGTCAATTCTGGTCTTGATAGAAAGATACCAGAACACCCAGTACATCACAGCCTGCTGCGTAATGTATATTTGAGGTCCTGCTGCCAAATTCCCCAGATCTCCTCACTGGGACGTACTGGACAAACAATTTCCGATCCATGGAAACCATCCTCCACCCCCCCCCCCCCCCCCCAAAAAACCCCACGGGACTTAAAGGATCTGCCGCGAATGTCTCGATGCCGGACACCACATCACACTCCGAGAGGTCATGGCCCGAGGGGTCAGAGCTGCCCCAAGAGGAATCTATACAATACTAGGCGTAATAGAGTTAGCGCTGATCAGTGTAAAACAAATAAAGTTCATTGAATTAAACCTGAAACTTTAACATTCAAATGTAAATTTGTATATTTTTATTGCATAAATGACAGTTTTCAAGGTCTGAATAAAAAACATAATGTGATATCATAAAGTATGCATCTACTAAATGAAAAGGAATCAAATGGCTGTATTTAATAGTGACATTTACAGCAAATTAAGCGTTTATACAGGTCTATTTGGATTTAAATCAACTCTGAACATGTTGAATCAACACTGGGTTATTTCATTGTCTAGCCATGTCACCTAGATAGCAAAGTGAGAATGATAAACCCATTGCTAAAACTCTTTGTAGACAATAGATAAACCTTTATTATTCCTTATCTTTATTTATTTGCAGTGAGTGGATTGCTACTGCTGGTTGGGAAATCCATATCGTGTGGCTTAATCTGTTAGCTGATCACTTTCTAGCAAATCGAACGGATTCAAAAATGACGGCTTATCAGTATCGCAGCTTTACTTTTATGAAAACATTAGAGTTGTGCTGCCAGTGTTTCCGTGTCTGCAATCACAAATCCGAGTCCTGCTCGCTAAGGAAAGACATCACAGCCAGGACGTTCCACGTCTTCAGTTTTCCCGCAAAAAAACTGAGTTCTGAGTTTGAACATCGTACGCGCGCTGCTCTTTTGACTGCTCATCAATAGGCCAAGTGTCAGCCCGTGTTTGACAGGGCCCGGCTGCGGCACGGGAGTTCCGTACGGCTTTCCATCAAGCCGGGCGATGGAGACGTCAAATAACGAGTGATTCACAATGACAGGATTTCTCTCACTCTGTCCTACCTCGTTTTTCTGTCTCGCTCTTCTTCTCCTCTCACTTTTTTTTTTTTTTTTTTTTTGGTGTCAGTCTTCTTACTCTTCGCTTTTTAAAATGGTCTGTTCCAGATTTCAAGTCGTTCTAGCTGAGAGTCTCTTTAGCCTTCATGCTCCTTTCACTACTTTTGCATGTGTCAGTCTAAGAGAAGCTGTTGTTTCAGTATGCAAACTGTTATAGCGTTTATACGGCAGCAGAAATTTTCAGGAAACCCAGGAAACAAGGCTCATCGACACACCATTAATAGATATTTGCGCATTATCTCGAGAATCTTTTCCAAGAAGCACTTCATTGTTTCTCTTATCTCCCACTGCGAATTCAGTCTTAAAGATTGTTTAAACAAGCAGAAGTGCGTAAAGGCGTGAAATGGCCAAAAAAACCATAATTAAAGTGAAGTACTGGTATTAAAAACTCTCCAATTAAAGTAAAAGTAGTCATCCAAACACTGTTTGAGTAAAAGTAAGGATGTGCCTGACTCTGTGATTAAGCTGACATGGCAAATGTAAATTATATTACAATTAGTTCCGACTGAGTAACCTGACTGGACAAGAGGCATTCCATGAGTGATGATATTGAGCATTACAGCACAGGGACTGAACCCCAGAACCTAGAAGTTAGCTGATTCTCTGAAGCACAATAAGTGGAGCTATAAAGTAAACAAGCCGCGGCGCGGTGGTGTAGTGGTTAGCACTGTCACCTTGCACCGCCAGGGTCCGGGTTCGATTCCCCGGCCAGGCTCGATTCCCGTCTCTGTGTGCATGGAATTTGCATGTTCTCCCCGTGCTTGGTGGGTTTCCTCCGGGTACTCCGGTTTCCTCCCACAATCCAAAGACATGTAGGTTAGGCTAATTGACATTCCAAATTGCCCGTAGTGTGTGAATGAGTGTGTGTATGTGAGTATGTGTGTGTGCCCTGCGATGGATTGGCCCCCGCCTTGTGCCCTAAGTTTCCTGGGATAGGCTCCAGGCCCCCGTGACCCTGTATATAAGGATAAAGCGGTACAGAAAATGAATGAATGAATGTCCACAAGCCCCCATGTCGTATTTTTCTCACCATTTGGTAAAATTGTGTCAGAGAAGCAAAATAAACAAACCAGCAAATCATAATTTTTAAAGGTCATAATAAATACCATCTGTGGAACCGTTGTATAACAGCAATATCACATTAGAGGTCGTGCTGTTGTACTGAATATCAGCACTAGGTTTCCAGATGTATATCGAATGCAATACAACAGCACAAGTCTGAACTTGTATGATATCATCATATAAGTAAATATTATGCAGGTTGAAAATATGGGCAAAGTAAATTTATTTTGTTATCAACTTTTGATAAGTTATCAACTGTTCTGCTTCAACCAACTCCAAAAAAAAATGCCATGCTGGTTACTACAACTGTGCTTAGACTTGTGCAAACATAAATCGTCGTTGCAGTGTTCATTCTTATCAGATCATGCTCATTTTAAACGTCTGTCTCTCATTCTCATACTCTTGTAGGCGGAGTTGACGGGCATCAAATGGCGCTGCTACAACTTCCGCGGCGGCGGCGAATACGGACCCGTGATCTCGGCTCCGGCACAAGACGACCCGGTGCTGTGCAGCTTCACACGCTGCGTCCAAGCCAACCTGCTGTGTGTTTGGCGACGCAAACTCAAACCCGACGCTAAGGAGCTCTGGATCTTCTGGTGGGGTGATGAACCCAACCTCAGTGACATCATACACCATGAGCTCGAAGGTGAGGCTGCGTAATAGCGCACTGGCTTGTTTTTTTGTTTTTTTCCAGTGTTCGCGTTAAGGACAGAGGTTTTCAAGAACACACTAACTGCTGATGCACACTGGTTTTTACCTCATCTCATAAAAGTCCCTTAATGGATGTTGCAGGAGTGGCCTAATTTCTATTATTACACATGTTATGGCTGCGATGATGCTAATAATGCATGCGGCTTTTATGACGAGCCCTTATAACCTTCAAAACGGACTCTTGAGGAAAAAAGTGGAGCCGTATTATTTTCCAGATGCTCTTTCTCAGGATTTGCAGGACTACAGGGAGAAAGACAGATGCTATAGAGGGGGGTGGAGGGGTGGGGGGTTGAGAGAGTGAGAGAGAGAGAGAGAGAGAGAGAGGATGTTGGTATGCAGGCGTCTTTGATTTTGCATGGTGTGCGCCTTCTTGAGTGTTTCATTGAAAGTGGGATCAGCTGAATCTACACTATTTATAGAGCCATTTACATTATCTCATGGCTCACTGGGGATCTTGCAACTATAGACCAGGCTATGGGCTTCAGAGCGAGGCAATGGCGGAAGAAAAAAAGTCTGAACTGAAATGTTAGATCGTAGAGCATAGAATGAAATTCGACAAGCACTCAGTTCTTCTGTGTAAGTGTTGTAACGACGTATAACCTTCGCGAATCCATGATATTCATAAAGGTTCTTGGTTCTTCTAGTACTGAAGGTGTTTACTGGAGATTTATCTCAAGAAGGGATGACTGGTACCTGCTTGACAGTTCCTACAGGATTACAGGATTCATCAAAGAATTTTTATTGGCTTGTCAAACGAATGCGCCAAGTTCCTCTATCCATGACATACATGAAGGCCATGCTCGGCTTTGCGGGAACATGGTGCTGATCTACAAACATGTCGCTTTGGCTTATTGCTTCTTCCAACTTTCTGTGTATGTCACGTGCTAGAAGATGTATGGGTGAGCTCTTGAGTTTCCCATCGCTCCAGTGCTGGAAGACAAATCGACTGGCCTTATAAAGGAGGTTTGCAAAGGAGAAGATAGTTGGTGACTCATTATATTAGCGTGAGGCTTGCCTACTATGTGTTTTTTCTTAGCAGAGCCTCTCAGATTAGTGAGCATGTTGTACAGGTGGGTGGCTTCTCCAGAGTAGAAGCCTACCAGACTCCCTCTGTGCTGTTGGCTTGATTGTGCCCAATGTGCATGGGTTCTGGCTCTTTTCTTTGTGAAGCAGGATGGAAAAGCATGGTGGGTGCTTGTCTTCTCTTTTTCGAGAATACAGCATCCTTGACAGGATGTAGGCATTGACGGCTGGATCTTTCCACTTGCCTCATTCCTGCATAGGTTTGGAATCCTTCATAGGTTTTCGTATTCATCGAGACCATTCGAGCCAAGTTGCGAGTCAATCGATAAGCAAATCAAGTGCAACTGAGTCCTTATCTCTGGTTAAAAGAAGTCTATATTCCATTCACGGATAGGAAACTGGTTGAGTAGCTTATTTGAATATTTATGTTTGTCAGAGTATACAGATCTTTTTGCACAATGCACAACACCTGCGTTGAGTAAATGACAGAACAAGGTTAAGTCCAGTAATGTCTACAGTACACCGCTTTTTTTCCTGTCTGTGTGCCAGTTCATCGATTGTTCATCGAGAGTGGCAGAATAAAAGGCAGATAACATCGCTCTAAGTCATGGTTTTAGCCTTTGCGCGTGTACCGTTGCGGATTAGCCTGGCGTGCCGTTGTACCAGGGATGTCCTGCTTGTCAAAATATTGGATTCATAATGTAACGTAAGAGTAGCAACCCTTGGGTAGATTTTGAACATGAAATCTCCCCTTAATCGTTTTTTTTCAATTCATGAAAGAATCCTACGGATCTAATCTAGCGAAGGCAATGTTGAAGGCTTTTATTTAATTACACGGAAATAAGATTTAAGAAAAAGTCCAAAACCGAATAAACCTAACTCTGACTAAACTCGTCTTTGGACCTTGACCTTATTAAGTTGTTGCAAATTTGCACTTTAAGCAAATTGGTAGCAGAATTTTATTTCATTGCAATTAGCTACGAAATTTCAATACAATATATAATAACCGTTTTCTCTAAGTATAACCGTCATTTATATCATCCATAAACACCACAAGGCATCATTCTGGTGTCACACTGGTGTGTTTGTGTTTCTATAATGTCATTGATTAATAATAGATTTTTATTGGGAAAAAACAAACAAACAAACAAATTTTTTTTAACCGCACAGTATATTGCTTTAAAAATTTTTTTAAATCCAGTATAGTGCTTTCAATTAAAAACGAATTCAAATCATGGCACATATACTGTACACTACAGTAGGTCTTCGAAATCTTCCTGGTCACCCGGACTGCAAGAACAATGTGAGTCATTAACGACGAATTCCACAACCCTCGTTCGGTGCAAAAATGTATTCCAAAGTTCAACTGAGACGCATATAAAATTTCTGCAGCCCCATTTGGCTAAATCGAATTGGTATCTTTTAAAGGTATGCTGCATTTCCTACAAATGTAGGTCTTTTCTTTCTCGTTTCTCCATATGTCTATACGATTAGTTCCTGTTTAGCAACACGGTTAGTATCTGTTAACCATACACAATCTTGTTAACAGCATGTGCAGTTATCCGTATTATCCGCATGTGCGGTCCTGGACTTTATGCGAATGTCCGCTACACAGCAGTTGCCCATGTGTGCAGGAAAAACATGCAAAGTTGCATTTTTTTATATAAATTTTTTAATCGATTGCTATTTTTTCGTAACTGCAAAGGAAATTAAATGATCATCGATGAGTGTCTCATTTTGTTTGTAGTTATTTAGTCAGCAAGGTAGAACTTAGTTTGGACAGGTTAGTAATATAAGCCTGATTGGGCTAACAATGGGAATAAAATTGTGTATACTATTAATAATTTGGTACAAATAATTTCGTACGTTTAGTAAGTTTGAAAGAAAAGTATTGCGTTTCATGAAGGCAGAAAAGAGTTAAAAAAAAATTTTTTTTTTTAGAACCACAGTGTTGCTAGGTACAGTTATAATGTACGTCTTTAAACTGCTAACTCCCGCACAAGGAGGACGTTTTACTGCTAATCTTGTCAATATTTTTGTTACAGGGACTTTATTACAAGAAAAAAAAAACCCTTCAAGGTCGTACAGTGACTGTCGCTTCAGATACACTAGCTGTTCCTGCTAGACTGTTGCACCCGCACGATGTGATGTAAAAGAGAAGTGCTACTTTATGATGTAAGCTGCCGTTCTGGTATGTCATATGCTGAACTTGAGGGCGCTGAGTAGGAATTGAAAGGGTTTTTTTTTTATGTCAGAAATATCAATGTTACAAGATTTAGTCAAGTGCAGCGTAAGTCTAGCCGCTACCAGAGGGAAAAAAACAAACAAACACACAGCATGTCAGCCTTTACCCTTGTTTTCCCACACTCCTCTTTTAAGTGACCTTTGTTGAAGGGGTCAGGGGAAGGGCAGGACCATGAATGGAGCCTTGAGCATCACCTAATGGGGGGCTTGCACCCTGAGCTGACCCTCTACAGACTAGTGCTTATCCAGCTATTGAGAGGCTTAAGGAGGAGAGTCCAGGCCTGGTGGACAGAGCTGTCTGTGTGTGTGTGTGTGTGTAAGAGAGAGTGAGTGATAGTGTGCAGTCAAAGCTTAGAGATAAGACACTGCGTATTAGACAGGTTGGTGAGTTCAGGCCATGGAACGAATTAGCCACTTTGATAATTCGCATCGTTTTGTCTCGGGAAAAAAAAATCCTAGTCTTGTGTTTGGATTTCTCACATAAAATGTATTTAATGCCGTTTGTAGTTTTTAGGTCAAAATGTTCTGATGTGAAAATAACAGGAAGTTGTTAGTTTGTTCAGTGTAAGCACATCACTAATGAACAATATTTCATAATTTCATAATATTTTAAATTGGACTCCGGAGCTCGTCACTCCTGTAACATTTGTTTTTGCTCCACTTTTCATTGTAGTTGCTGAATAATTCAGAGTAATTACAGAATAATGTGCTTTATGATTAATAACTCTTTCAGTGCTCGAATAGATTGCTGCATTGTTACAGTAAGTCAGCTTTAAACATTAAACATTATTATACTACACTTGTTGTAAACTGTGGTCAAACGACGCTGAGGTTTTTATCAATAGCAAATAATTTAGCAATCATAAATATACTTTGAAAATCTGGAATAAAAGGAATTGCCAGGTCTTCCTTGGTGAGCATGATAGATGCAAGTTAATAAATTACTTTCATCAATACATCATTAAATAAATTACATCAATAAATTACTTTCTCGAATCCGATTGGTCGATGAACACTGTTAGTACTTCCAGATGTACATCTGGAGGTTTACAGTACTGTGCAAAAAACACTGTGTTTTTTAATACAAGCTTTCATTTGGAATTTTTTGTAAATACAAAAAAAATATATGTTTTTCATACATTAGTATTCTACTACAAAATTAAAAGTTAAAGAAAAATTTTTGTACGCCAGAAAAGAGAGCAGCACATTATATATATATAAAAAACAACCTGCTGCAATTTGCATTGAAAAAAAGAAAGCAACTGCTCAGAAGAACAGTGGGTGGTTCTGCAGGATGCTTAGTAAAAAAAAAAAAAACTTTAGTAGTTAATTTCCTTATAAAACTGCACCAGTCATATCTAAAGTGTTGAATTCTGTGTCATACCAAATACTGATTTTCTTTTATTAATTCCTGTTTGATGTTCACCGACGCTCGTATACCGTATAAACAGATTAAAAACATCTGTACGGTTTCCGTTTGAACCTGTTCAGTTTCAGTGCTTTGTATCAACCTGTCAATGTAAAGCTGCATCTTCATGTCAGTGGTTTTGCAGCTTTGTTTTCTTTTCCCTGTCCTTCCATAATAGCATTAATATTATTCCTTTATTCTGTGACTGACAAAGCATGCTCATTGTTATAAACAGGATACCAATTAACCTTCATCTTCTCTTCACTCATTCAGGTTATCGCTCTCAATTTTATAGCACGAGATAAGTCGATCTTATCCGCGTCTCTTTTATTAGCGAGATGGTTGTAAAAAAATATGTTCGTGCATAAGCGTAACCTAAATTATGGATCGTTTTTTTTTTCTTTTTGGTTGATAGAAAGTGAGAAATGTGAGCATGACGTCAATCCCTTATTTGATTCCTGTTTGAGGAAGATTACCTTGGACAAATGAGCTCTGCTATAACTGTTATTGCTTTTGACGTGCACTCAATATTGCAGCATCGCCTGCTCTTTTTTTTTGTTCTTCAACTGTCCGGTTTTGGAATCTGAACTTGGAAACATGACTTGCATAGTTGTACGAGTGGACAGGTGTCTAATTAATGTGTCTATTAAAGAAGGAAGCAAGTGTACATGCATTGAACTCAATTACCTCTCCATCCTTACCGTGATATATTTTCATTATAATTTGATGGTATGATCATTTCGGATGAGTAATGCACCGATGGAATACAGGACGAAAGTGTTTGGGTTACGGCGCAAGTGTCATTTGACTCATGCAATCGTATGACAAGTGTGCCACATGCTTCTGCAATCAGAGATGCTCAAGGTTGCCGGTGACGCACCAGGAAGCTGGGACGCACCCCCAAGAGCGTGTTAAACCTTTTGTGACTCACTCGCTGCACCGAATGAAAACAGTGAAGCAATATCGCAGCGGCGTGCTGGATTTTATAAGCCTCGTCTGAGCAGATGAGCGAGCCGAGACGCCTGTCAGCGCTCGCGCGTTCCTCGTGCCCTACTCGGACCAAACTTTTCCCTGAATAGCACAGTTCATAAAATATCAGAGCAAAATAACCAAATTTGAAAAAAGCTCAAGCGCAAGGGACCTGGGTTAAGTGTGCATTTAGAGACTACTGTATAGTCATAATCCTGCTCATAAAATCTTCCAGCACACAAATGACTTTTTCATAAACGACCTTGGTTGTGAGAGGAGGCAATATAGTAACCATGTAAAACTATATTACGTCTTCATGACAGCCAGTCAATTTTCTGCCCCTCCTGTAGATTCGTACCGGAGGTCAATGAGCCAGGTGGAGGATGAAATCGCGTCGTCGTCGTCGGAGGATTTATGGAAAGAATTTCGCGTCTTCTGGCGCTGTAGGCATATTTGATCCTCAAGTCTTCAGAGCAAAAAGTCTCTTCGAGGAGCTCGCTGATGGTGCTACAGTGAAAAACCTGGGATATAAATGAGATACTTTCACCACAGGGTTCCACTGAATCCCAAATATCTAAGCTGGAGGTTTTTAATGGAACGTAATATTAAAAGTATGTTAGGCTCTGCGTAACAGCGCAAATGTTTGCATCAATAGCAAATCATAAATACACTGGAAAATATGGAATAAAAAGTGAATTGCCATTTCTTTCTCAGTGAGCATAATGAATGCAAGTTGTACATCAATGGATTGTTGAAAGTAATTACAACAATATGTGATAATAACACAAGATGATTTTAAAAGACATTGTTGAGGGGGGAAAAATGATTATGTTTTAATACTAAGTGGAGACACATTGTAACCCTGAAATTGAAATCTGAAATCTTTCCAATAACAGCACATTTGATTCCCTTTCATAATACAGCATGTATTTTTAATGATCCTTTATATTTTTTTTTCATTAAGGATTGTCACATTGTACATATTATCTAACCACAATGTTGTGGAAAAACAAGTTAGTTCCTGTTATCACGTACATTATAACAGTTATAAACAGTTATACCCTTACGAGCCTCTTGTTTTTTTTTCTTCCACAAAGAAATTAAGCCAAAAAAAAAAAAAAATGGTTACCGAGAAACATCTGGCCCTGAATACTTCCCCACAGTAGAAAAGCCTGTTCCAAAGCGCTGGCACTGTGGGCTCCTTCCAAAAAGTTCAATAAACATCTCTTTACAGGACACTTCTGGAAAGTCCCTGATAATTAGCGTTTACATTTTATTAATATAAACCTGCAGTTTAAACGCCTTGAAGGGGTAAATAAACTGATGAAGAAAATTTATCTACATTTGTCCGAAAGTGATAATGATCATGATTCCTTGTAAATATTACGAATGGTCAATTCCATTATCCAGTTATCATCTGTAATGCGTTTCCTATGTAGGGGTCATATGACCCGGAAGCCTATTTCATGAACCTTAGGCACCAAGTGCGGTAGACTCTGGATGGGGTACACAAGTATACTACAGGCATATACACTGCGAGCAATTTGGAAACACTAACATGTTTTTGGACTGTGGGAGGAAACCCATCAAGCACGGCGAAAATATGCAAACTCCACACACACACACACACACACACACACACACAAGACTCGAACCCCCCCAACCCCGGCGGTGCGAGGCGACAGTGCTAATCGCTAAGCTCACCCATGTAAATGATCACCATGCTGTTTCAATTACATAATCAATCCATTAATTAATTCATGTTTTCCTATTTGGCAACCCTGTGTTACTGAAGCAACTTAAAATGAAGCAATGTCGTGAAGAAAAAAGGACCAAAACGATGTGAGAGGCTGATAAAGTCATACAGGAAACGATTACTACAAGTTATTGCTGCCAAAGGTGGATCTACATGCTATTGAATCATTTTTGTGAAATAAATAATTACATGGCAAAAAAAAAAAAAAGAAAAGTTGTATGTTGTTCGTCTGAGGTTGTATTTGCCAAATACAAAAAAACTAAATGATTTTTGATGTTTTTTACACACATACAAAAAAACCATAGAATTAAAAGAGGGTGCACTAACTTTTACACATTATCTAGGCTAACAGCAAATAATGGCACAAATTATCTCATTACCAGGATGTTTGACAATATTTATCACCGTCAAAGTATAAAAAAAAATAACAAATACGTACTGTATAACAAATGATTGACAAACACTATAAATTTAAGACGTATGTGCGTATGTTACTTTGTATAAATTGCATCATTTAGTGATTAGATAAGTGCATTTTCTATTTTTTTTATTATTTGTGTAGAATTCCTATCAGAGTAATTTTTGAATTTCCTTCTTGGGACCAAATTTTTTTTTACCTTTGTTTTAATTCTTCTCTGATTTGAAAGTTATGAACAAATAGCTGTCAAGGCCTTTTTATAGACTTCCTACAGTATATTACCTTCTGCACACACACTTTCCATGTTAATATTTCTGGGATTATAAAACACATATGTGATCATATCAAGACTGGTATTAATTCATTAAGCCAATAGATCTTCGATTTCGGTGACAGTCGGTCGATAAATAACTTCCTGATCCTTCAAGAGAATTGAGGAATTTTGATTCCTAAACATTGTTGTAGATCACTTTAATGAATACTATTCAAGTTGGTTACAAAACATGCATTTTTCTATTACAGTATAAAGCCATGCTGCTAACGTTCTTTTTAGGGGTACCGCCTCACTTAGACACTTTTTTACTACCTCACAGACTCCTCATTTAATTTTTTTTATTTCATTTTAAGAGACACTTCTTGTAAACAAACTTGCACTGGCCATATCTCAGCAACCCGGACATGATACAGTAATAAACTCGGCATCAAAATTGAGCTTATTGAACCACTAATCTGAAAATATGCGTAACTCGAATCATGCAAAACATGCCTTATTACATGACTTTATGTGAGAGGACACATTTTCTCTTCGATTAATTACAGTGAAATTCACATATGACATTTTTGCCTTTTATCCAGCGTATGAGTATCACAGACATTTCTTTTACTGGTTGACCTACACCTGTCTGTTCCCTTTATCAGTTTCCTTCTTATGCTGTCATTTTAAACTGACAACCTCCCTAACACTTTTCTGCTTGTTTCCACTGTAACGGATTGGCACCCTGTCCCGGCTGTACCCCGCTTCGTGCCCTAAGTCTCCTGGGATAGGCTCTAGCCCCCCCTGCGTCCCTGTATACAGGATAAAACGGTATAGACGATCCGTGAGCGAGAGTGCCCTAATTGAAATTCATGCCCTAATTGGTTGATTTCTAACAATAACGATTAACTTCTTTATTATATGTAGCATCAAATATTTTATATCTGTTTAATTTAACTGTGAAATAAAGTTGAGAGAGAGAAAGAAGCTGTACATAGGCCTCTTTTCTTAAGTGACTAAGACTAAATAAAGAAAGAAAGAAAGAATGCTATGAAGAAAACCTGTGAAAACATTCCTGTCTCATAATTCATCATTGAATTACATCATTACATTACATCATTATATTGCATGATGTTTTTAATAAAGAAATGGGCATTAATATAAAGGATTGGCATATTTTGTGACAGGTTCATTCCCTCACACTGCAAACAACCAGACAAACGGCCTGAACTTGACCTCAGCGCTATGTCATTTGTCAGTTTACAGGAAACTAATGATCAAACCAGACTGATGGATTGGCACTAACAGGCTTCCACTGAAGCCGTGCTTGTATTCATTACTAACAAATCCTCCTTACTTTTTTTCCTTCTTTCTTGACTTTTACTTGCAGAATAACACTACACAATAGTTTCTAGTATAGTAACATAAACATTCTGCTCGACAGTGCTCCTAGAGTGTAGTATAGTAACATAAACATTCTGCTCGACAGTGCTCCTAGAGTGCACAACTAAGAGTTGGGGAAAAAGCCCTGCAGTGTTTTTGCTTTTACATGTGCAATAATTTCTCTTTTGCTCGATAAATCCGGGAGAACCCCAGACTAGAGCTGCTGCTCCTTCAAATCGAAAGGAGCCAGTTGATGTAGATTACAAGAAAGCTCACAGCTCAGCTCTAGGTAGCGAGGTTTTGGGCCCTTCCCATAAAACCGAGACCCCGCGCCAGATCCATTACCTGCTGCAGAGATTATGCCTCACCGTTGGCTTGGGAATGTCTGAGGAACATCCAGAAGGAGTAGGAATCTGTATTTGAAAAGTTATATAACAAACATTGTTGCTGATATTAATATTAATATTGGATTTTATGAGTATAAAATATAGAAAAAACATCAAATATACAGTATATGAACCACATTTTGCTCACCGTAGAACTATAAACTGTGAACTGCTACTTTGCACATTATTCTGCACATTGTCTTCCCCATAACTGGACACGGTTTCTACATTCTGTCAACTCTATTTTATTATATTTTCTATATTTTCTATAGTCTTCTATATTTTTTTATATTATAATTATACAATTGTGTACAAAATATACAATTACTATTTTAATTGTATTGTTTATTATTTTATTATTTGTACATAATGTTCATTTTAAATTCTTTTTACAGCTTTCTATATTTTTCTATACTTTTTATTTGTTTTTCATATTTCATACTTTAAATTCGTATTGAAAGCTCTACTTTTCTTATTTTTTATTTCAGCACTCATATAAGCCTTTCACTTCATATCATACTGTGTAGGACTGTGTATGTGACAAAATTTTAATTTTAATTTCATTTGATGGATAAATAAATATTGAATGAATGGAAGGATGTATGAATGGATGAATTAAAAAATGCACGGATAGATGGAATGCATGGATGGATGGATGGATGAATAAACAAGCTGATGGATGGATTGATTGATTGATTAAAGTATTGATGTATAGATGAAGGAATTATTTATTTGATTGATGGATTGATGGATGGATAAATAGATGGATTGGTGGATGAATGGATACATGAATACATGGATAAATGAATGAATTCTTGGGTAATCAATTTAAATATCTCAAGTAAAATAGTAACACTATTTGTGTGTATGTGTGTGTGTGTGTTGTCACTCTTGTCAGTAGAGGTTTAGGACATACTGTGCTTCTAGTCTGCACTGTTTCTCTAACAGCAACTGTAATCTCTCCAGATCTGTGCAGTTGTTAAATTCTCTCTCTGTCTGTTCTCACATTTCTCACTGTGTGCTCATTTTCAAGTATGTCTCCGCTCCCTCCCCATCCCAATACCCCTCCTCCCTGAGCTGTTGGGGACATAACCATTGTTTCAGCGAGCTCTCTGTCATACATCATGGCCTAAATATAGATCTTGGGTAAATCGATGTGTGAGAGGGAGCGCTGGAGGAAAAACACAAGACTCTTCCTCTTGTTTATCACGTCACCTCCCTGTGCACCGGCTGCCACATTTGCTCTAATGAGCCACAAGTGGGTTGGCACTCAGAGTGACCTTTTTTCCGGCCAGGGGTGAAGAGTAGAGGGTGAAGTACATCGTAAAACACTTTGCATAGCTGGCCCTTGGTGTCCTTTCGAAAACAGAAAATTACTTTGTGAATCAGACCAGTATTCATCTGGTTAATCTGATAATTGCTGATGATAGTTACATGACTTTGAGTCTGTATTTGGCCAGAAATGTTCTTATCCGGCTTCAATAACCTAAATCTGTTGGTTCTGAATTTTAATATTGCTCTGCACCAGCACTGTTTATGTATGTTGTGTATTTCTTAATAATCCGGCTTAATGGCGTGTCAGTGTACTGTTTTTACACATTTGTAGAACCTTTCCAGCGTCCATGCCCAAACCTGTAACCGATCTGAGATCTTTTTGCTGCTCGGTTAAAAAAAAAAAAGTTAAATTTTCCCCCTCACAGGAAATCAGGACACTGAATCCACTTCCTCAAAGAGTCTGGCAAAACTTCAGAAACTTTTAAGTAACTTCAAAGTGATAAATCTTTGGCTAATTTTTTTCCCCCAGGGATCCCAGAAATCAGAATAAGGCGTGGTTTATTTGAGTTAATCATGTTCTCGGCTGATTCAACAAGACCTTCCCGGTATTTTATCCAACGCTGTGCTATTGCAAAGCTAGTAAATATAGGACAGAATTGAATTTGCGTTATTGTGTTATGAGAGCAAATTTTTCATCAGATGGAGTTCCTGCTGGTGCTTATTCCCGCTCTCGGGAGTAGTAGTATCGATCCCGTGGTAATTTCACCTGCACGGCGTCAGGAAGTGGAAATCTCTCCTCTGCAGTGTCATTGATTGTGTTTTTTTTTTTTTTTTTCTTTTCTTTTCTTTGGAAAGGCTTTGGCTCTTTTAACTGCTGTTTGAAATGTTATCATTACCTGCAAAGTTGGAAGGCAACCTAAAGCTCAGACTAATCGATACATGCACAAAGCGCCGATCAGGATGGATTAGCCAAACATCATTCAAGAGCCTATTTGACAATAGGATAACTATCAGCAATATAAATCGTCTGCTGATTACTTTGATGTTGCCACAAATCTTTAGTATAATCAAGAGGTTTGTTCATCTCCTGCATATTGGTGCTTTTGAGCAAGTGAAACCATTCCCTGCTGCCAATTAACACATCTCTAAGAAGGGATCCCTCAAGGTTACTAGCATGCTAGCAAGCTTCGCAGAAAGAAGTGACCTTTCTTTAATGAAGAGCTCATGTGTTGAAGTAGAGTTTTTGCTAGCTCGAAGAGTGTACTTGGCCTCATGGACTTAGGAGGCTAACTACTTTTTCATCTTTTTCATATTTACTTTTCGTTTTTTTCCTCGACAGTACTCAGGTTTCTCCGTGTTGCCGACTTTAGTCTTTCTGCACAGCATTAGCAGTGTACAGCTTGCTAAGAATAGAAGAATAGAACATGGAAAATGGAAATGATGTTTAATAATTAAAAAAATAAAAATAAAAACTAAACACTGTGCTACATATATTTATATTACATTGGTCACAATGATTTCTATTTCTCCTCTACATTTTCCTTAATATTTATATATTCAGACTACATAACTCTACAGTAGAATGTTTAAGATGATGTGTACGTCTTTTTATTCTTTTACTTTCTTTTTTTTTAATATTTCTACCAGAGAAATTTTATTCTTTTACTTTCTTTTTTTTTTTATATTTCTACCAGAGAAACGCTCTTTGCACCCTGTTTAGTTGCAACTGATTCCGTCTCTCCAGTCAATCCTCATTTTAGGACAAATTGGCCGTCACAGAAAAGCTAATACTTGCTAGCAAACAAGTTTCATACTTCATAACAAAATATAGTCTATGTATTATTGTTTTCATGAATTCCAGCAAACGTACTATTTATACAGTTATAAATATATATTAGCTTATAATTAGCCTTTAAGCATTTATAATTAACATTAAGCATTATTGCGACCACTGTTATTTTATCTAGACTACTGGATGTTTCAGCTAATAGCTAAAGGCCAATTAACCACTACTGTGTAAAACAGTGTTACCAGAACTAGCTAAATATTAATTTTAATTAATTTAAATATTAGCTAGCTACTACTGTGCTGGTACAATTAGCTAAAGTAAATACGTTGCTACTAACTAGAACTAATTTAGCTATTTCTGTGTGATGTAACATTAAGCAGCTAGACGTCCAATAGCTACTAGTGTATGAGGTAAAATGAGCTAAACTAACTAACTAATTAGCTAGAAGTCAAAAAGCTGTAAGGGAAAATTAGCTAAACTAATTGCTTTATTAGCTAGAGGTCAAAGTAACTATTGGTTGAGGTATAATTAAGTAAACTAGGTAAATAATTATCTAGAGGTCAACAGAGTTACTACTTTATCAGGTAAAAATAGCTGAACTAGCTACTCTATCACCTGGAGATCAAATAGCTCCTATTGTTTGAGGTAAAATTAGCTAAATTAACTGCTTATTAGCTAGGGGTGAAAGTAACTCCTATTTGGGGAAAAAAAAGGTAAACTAAAAACTAAGTTAGTTAGAGGTTAAATACTGTAGGTCCTACTGTTTGAGGTAAAATTAGCTAAACTATCTGCTTATTATCTAGAGGTAAAAGTAACTGCTGTTTGGTGTAAAATTAGGTAAACTGGATAATTAACTAGACTTTTTTTAATTAGCTACACTATCTGCTTAATAAGCTAGAGGACAACATAGTGTTTGAGGTAAAATTAGGTAAACTAAATCATTAATGCGCTAGAGGTAAAATGGCTACCAGTGTGTGTGTGTGTGTGTGTGTGTGTGTGTGTGAAAGTGAGCTAAACTAACTGCTTAATTAACTAGGGGTCAACAGAGTTACTAATGTTTGAGGTAACATTAGCTGAACAAGTTACTTTATTACCTAGAGTTCAAATAGCTCCTATTGTTTGAGGTACAAATAGCTAAACTAATCACTTAATTACTGTGGCTAGCTGTTTGTTTGAGATAAACTTAGGTAATTTGGATAATTAATTAGCTAGACATCAAATAGCTGTGTGTGGAAAATTAGCTGAACTTACTGCTTAATTAGCTAGAGAGCAAATAATGACTATTGTGTGAAGTAAAATTAGCTGAACTACCTGCTTTATTTCTCAGAGGTCAAATAGCTCCTATTGTTTGAGGTGGAATTAGTTAAACTACTATTTACTGCTTAATTAGCTAGAGGTCAAAGTAACTGCTATAGTTTTAGTAACTACTACTGTATAAAGTACACAGTAGTTTGAGGTAAAATTAGCTAAACTATCTGCTGAGTAAGCTAGAGGATAACATAGCCACTACTGTTTGAAGTACAATTAGGTAAATTGGATACTTAAATTGGATACTTAAAACACTGTGTGTGACGTAGCATGAATTAAACTACTTAGCCAAATACATGTAGCACAGTGCTGTGTATATGTAATGTAATGTAGCTAATGGTAATGAGATTTGCATTAAGTATAAATGAGATGGCATTAAGTGCTTTTTTGCTTTTAGGTACAATATTTTTATATTGTTGATATTTTTCAATACAAATGCACAATTGTATAACACATTTTGCCAATCAATGGAGAATGAGTTAAGGTAATCTTAAAAAGATTTTTTTTTTCCTTCTAAATCTCTAATGACAGAACGCCATTCCTCTAATGTGATACACAACCTGCATAGAAAACTCAGCGAGACAGAGAGAGAGAGAGAGAGAGAGAGAAGGAATGTTCTTGGAAAAGTGAACAGTTTGGGTTATGTGTGTAAAAATGACTCAGAGGGAGAAAATGGAGTCTGAGCACGAATGAACACACTGTGTACATGTTTGACTTCACTTTGATTTTTCTGTCTAACCTGTTGCAAGGCTGCTGTGTGTTATAAGCACCTGAGCTTGTTTCAAGGATCCAAAGATATATATATATATAGAGAGAGAGAGGCAGAGAGCTTAAGACTCGCAGTTCCCTGTGTACACTTTCACTTTATAAAGAAAAGCCACCAACTGAAAGAATGAACGCTTTGTGTGTTAATATCTCCATGCCAAAGAGGGAGGAGATTGGAGGAGAAGCACATGTTGACTGGGGGGAGGCAGGAATACTTAAGAGAGAGTGAGCGAGAGAGTGAGAGAGACATATCTGCGGTTGCACAGTGTTTACAGTACTTGTTGTACTTTTGTTCTTGGATCTGTGTCATAGTCTCATGAGAGGAACGTAGCTCATAGTCTCTTTGTTTTCTGTTGCGAGACAGTCCGCTTTTCACTGCATCAGAATAGGAGAAATAAAAAATTAATCAGCAGATGTCAAAATGAAAACGTCATTGTTCTTGTTAGTTTATTGCACAGCCCTGTTGGCTTCTCGAATCTGATTGGTCAGAAGGCATTAGCTGGGCAGGCTGTAATTTAGACACACCATACTTTATGGGGCAACTTTGTCGCCTTGCACCTCCAGGTTCTGGGTTCGATTCCCGCGCGGGTCCGTGTGCACAGGGTTTGCATGTTCTTTCTGTGTTTGGTGCGTTTCCTCCGGGTGCTCCGGTTTCCTCCCACAGGCCAAAGACATGCAGTTTAGACTAATTGGTGTTCCCAAATTAGTGTGAATGAGCGTCTTGAGTGGTGTACCCTGCCTTGTGCTCCTGGGATAGGCTCCAGGCCCCATGTGACCCTGCGAATGCTGTATAGAAGATGAGTGAGTGAGAAATGTGCTGTTTAACAAATAATGTTAATAATGAGCCATTCAATAATAATAATAATAATAATAATAGTAATAATAATAATAAAACAGTAATTGTTGGCAAGTTGTTGTACTGTATATGTGGAATAAAATAGCATTTATAAATATTTGCATGCTAACAGTAGCTCTGCTTTGTGCTGCATATCCCAACACGCTGTTGTTGATTATTTTCCTGTAACAGCACACTTCATTCCTTACATGTCTGTTCGTTAAAACATGCTCGCAGTATTGCTAGTCATTGCGTTGTATTCTTTCGGCTGCTCCTTTTAAGGGGGTGCCACAACTGATCATCCGCTCCATACACAGGTACAGGTTTTATGCTAGATACCCTCTCCTGATTCAACACTCCCACTTGGGTTTGGGCATTGGCCGGGAATCAAACCCGGGCCTTCCACACAGCAGACAAGACACCTACCGCTGAGCTAGCAATGCCTCTGCCAACATCACCAGCTGGCTCGCAACAAACAAAAAAAAGCTACAAAAAAAAACAACAGAAAAAAAAAACAACAGAACTCTTAAATAAAAAAATGTGCTTAAAAAGTAGGGTAAAAAATTACACCACCATTGTTCTCGGTCCCACCGCTCTTCTTCTCCTTCACATAGTTTTCAAGGTGAAATTCACCCAAGAGTCAGTCGATGTTGGAGACTATTTAAAGAAATCTGATAATGCAAGATTTTGCATTTAAAAGACGTTACTTCAGTTTAAGTGTTTAATTGTAGAGATGCCGCCTTGTTCTGTGTGTGTGTGTGTGTGGGCTGTCAAGGTATGCTGGATTGTGTGTGTGTGTGTGTGTGTGTGTCCTGTGTGGTTGGCCCTTAGCCTCAGAGGGTTATGTGTTACAGTAGTCCATGCCCAGAGTTTCTATGTGTCTGGCCACCTCTCCTTTCTGTGGAAAAAAAGCTCTCTCTCTCTCTCTCTCTCTCTCTCTCTCTCTCTCTCTCTCTGGGGCAGCCAGTAAATCCCCAAACTGCTTATTACCCCCTTTCCTGAAGCCAGTCCCAGAGCCACACTTCTATTAACAAAAGGCTAGTTTTTTTTTTATAATCTCTTTACAGTAAGAAATTTGTTATCCCCACATTCCCTTTCTATAAACTGCTGAATTCCTGATTTATTCTGAATCACCACTCGTGTTGGACAGACATTCAAAACATAGCTCACAAAGCTACAACTTAGTCGAATGTATCATTAAAATGCCTTTGGGTAAATGTAGCTTCACGCTACATACTTTACAACAGAAGCAGCTTAACTACATTAAATCCTCGATTATGCTTATCTCTTCTGCTAATTACAAATAATAACCCAAAGACGCTGCCTGAAGAACGTTCTGTTCCTTAATTTGTAGACTAAAAAAACCGCCTTAATGTCAGTCAATTAACAAGTCAACCTTTATTTTAGCCTTTTATATTTTTATGTTCAGATTTGACATATATGTAGCATTTTTCTTTTGCTGGGATTAAGTTTTAATATTGTTAAGGATATATCCAACAGCACATTCAAGTGTGTATTCAAATCCACATGCTAACTAGGAAACCTGTATTGGCAATTGCATTTCCCTTAGGAGACATGATTCAAATAAATTTGCAAAACTTGTATTTGCATTAGCATTTATGAACACAGCGATGTACAAATGGATGCCAAAGATCAAATGCAAATGTTTGACGTCCTTTTCATTGTGTCTAAACTCGTCTGATGCTGCCGTATTGAGGAAAAAAAAAAAAAAAAAAAAACTTAACTATGATTGTTTATTTTGTGCACTTTGTTGTCTTAAAAATTAAACGGCTTTTTAATCATGATTGCATTGAGTATGATAGACTTGTCAGATAAACCTTATGGGCGGAAGTTTGCATGTTTCGAAGGAAGTGAGTCCTGAGTTTTTTCCCACTGTTGCCTGGTCTCTGGTTTTCTTTGTACTTTTTCCATAGTCTATTTGTGTCGACCCTTAATAAAGAATTTAAGCACGATCAACATTTAGAAGCCTTGTGTTATTTTTAGTACATTTTATTTGTCTGTAGGTATGTTGTGGAAGGCGGCGCGGTGGTGAGGTGGTTAGCACTGTCGCCTTGCACCTACAGGGTCTGGGTTCGATTCCCGTCTCTGTGTGCATGGAGTTTGCATGTTCTCCTCGTGCTTGGTGGGTTTCCTCCGGGTACTCCGGTTTCCTCCCACAGTCCAAAGATATGCAGGTTAGGCTAAATGGCGTTCCTAAATTGCCCGTAGTGTGTGATTGGGTGTGTGAGTGTGTGTATGTGTGTGTGCCCTGCGATGGATTGGCACCCTGTCCAGGGTGTACCCCGCCTAGTGCCCGAAGTCTCCTGGGATAGGCTCCAGGTCCCCCGCGACCCTGAACACAGGATTAAGCGATATAGAAAATGAATGAATGAATATGTTGTGGAAAGTCCACAAAACAGTTTATTACTTATAACAAATTGTGACAACTACACTTCTCAATCATCCTCAGTTCCTTGTAAGAGAAAACCAAGAAATTTGTGATTATAGGGGCGTCTTGGTACTGCAAAGTGCTGGGGGCCTAGAGCCTATCCCAGGAGACTATCCCACACACTCACGACTGTCAATGTAAGAACGTCAGTTAACCTAATCGGCATGTCTTTGGACTATGGGAGGAAACCCACCAAGCACAGAGAGAACATGCAAACAGACCTGAGGCGGGACTCGAACCCAGACCCTTGCAAGAGGTGCAAGTTCACAGTGCTAACCACTAAGCCACCTGCGATATGTAATCATTTAATGAACCAGTGGTATTTAATGAATTCAGTGGTATTTATCTAGGCTAAGAGCGAATAATGGCTTCATTAAGAGAATAATAATTATTTATCACCTTAAAAAATAAACAACAACTTTTTTATTTGATTTAATTATTATTTAATTATTGACAGACTCTACATAAATCCAGATGATGTGTATACTGTATAGGTCCATTTTCTGATTTATATTTTTATACAATTAATTATATAGCATTATTGACAGGAATCGCCTGTTTTTTAGCTTGAATTTATTAAGTTTTTTGTTCAAAATGCATGATTCAATTTTCTTCCTAGAAAAAAAAGAAGAAAACTAGAATCGGCTAAAACTGGTATTCACAGGTTAGACCTTAAAAGAATATCAGAAATTAATGCATTTCTACATTTAACCATGTAATTTTAAGCTGTGTATATGAATATGGAGCGTCTGCTGTGTGATCATATATATACACTCATTCACACACTACGGGCAATTTAAGAACATCAGTTATCCTAACCTACATGTGTTTGGACTGTGGGAGGAAACCGGAGTACCCGGAGGAAACCCACCAAGCACGGGGAGAACATGCAAACTGCATGCACATAGAGACACGGGACTCGAACCTGGACCCTGGAGGTGCAAGACAGCAGTCCTAATCACGAAGCAACCGTGCCACCTATAGTACCTTGTTATAATTGTACTTAATTACTGAGCTCCACTAATAGTTTTTAACAATGAATGAGTTCAACGACAACCTATAAAGTGGGTCGAATGTTTTTCCCCTTTTGTCTCCGACGGATTTACACAACTTTATTCATGTCTTTTATGTAACTGGAACTGCAAGCAGATACAAGCCGTCGTTACCCGCAGGCTCACCGCAGCTCTGTGGTACGGCTGTAGTAACTGTAGAATCAGGTTCGCACTTGTCTCAGCCTTGGAAATGGCTAGCAATAAACTTCTGTGGAATATTGTGAATCTGGGAGGTTAAATAGCAGGTGTGTGTGTGTGCGTGCGTGTGTGTGTGTGTGTGTGAGTTTCCGATCTCGAAGAAATAAAGAAGTCTAGACTTCCATCCAGAGGCATGGCTGAGCTGTGTGGATGGTGGTATAGCGCACGAAAACAACATGAGTTAGAGTGTGCCACGGGCCTGGAGGGTAATTCCAGCGCCTGCTTTATAGTCATTCTTGGCTGCCGGTGAGATTTAATTTGGCTAATTAATCTTGTGTTGGACTCACTTTGAAACGATGGCAGTGGGGCTCTGGTTATTAGGATATTGGGCGCATGGCGAGAAAAAAAAGGCTCTTTTAAATATTTTAAGACTGTTTTGTGTGCTTGATTTTAAAAGCATTAAAAAATAAATTCCCGGCTTTTAAATATAAGAGCGATTGGGATTTACAGCGGGTGCCCACGTTTAAGTGTATGGTTTTTATTGACTGGTTTCTTTTGGCGTATAGAAAATGGATTAAAGATTCGAAATGTTCTGCTTATGTCATCCCTGAGTGCAAAGCAATCATAGAAATGGGTCATTGTGTGTGCATACTGTATGTGTGTTTGTGTGTGTGTGTGTATACATTCATGCTGGCTGAGCTAGAGCAGACAAGATAAGTGACTGTCAAATGATGTAACCGAGGTGGATCACTCCGCTGGCCTTTCTCTCTTTTCTGTCCTCTCACGATTGTTGGAGCTGGCAGAGTTACAGGCTTTCTGTTCCATCTCTGTCTTCCTCTCTGGAGCAACATTAAACAGATACAAGCTCATGGAAATAATTTGAAATCTTCAAATAAAACTGCGGAGAACATCCCCCAAAATAAAAGCTAAGCAGAGAAAAATCCACAAGCAAACCTACAGTAGCTATCTAGCACCAGAGACAATCCAGACAGCTAACAGTAGAAGGGTATCTCAAAGATCTTCAGCTTCCATTATATACATTAATATCCTTAAAGATTACACTGGAGTGAATCTCCAAACAAAGCTAGCTAGATGTCATTAAGGAATATATACATTTGTTTAAGGCTAGTTTGATATGAGTTTTGAAACCAAATGTAGATTTGCGCAACACAACTTCACTTCTACTTCAGGCAAAAACCAAAGTACGGCCAAAGTTCCATTGAGTTCTGTCCAGCCAGTTTTGCAGGATGCTGTGACATAATCTGGCTGGACAGACATACAGACAGACAGACTGGTTTCGGGTCCTCCGATGTATGAAGCGTAAAGACATCTTTGAAGGAGCAAGCTCTGACCAATGTACAGACAAAACCTTTCTTTTATTTAATTGATATACAGTAGACACTCTAAGAACCCAAGTAGTGCCGTCCAAGTCCACTAGACTCATGCACACACTCCATGGTTTGGAACACTGCCATTAGCCTAAAGAATCATTTCCAAGTTGCATCTGCTCTTTGCTTTGAGTCGTGTCAGGCAGACAGCATGTACTCGGTTGTAAACACAGTGGCATTATCTCTCTGAACAAGAGGGTGCACTTGGGGTTAGGTACTGAGTGCAAGAAGGAGCCCGTGGGCAGATTTAGGACATGGGAGGTGAAATTGGAAGCTTTGCTTGCATTACGTAGAGCGAATATATTAGTGCTGCCATTATATATTTGCGTGACTGCATACTGTTTCTTTCACTATGTTAAATGCCAGGTGATGTTGCCATATGCATATTTCCTCCTCCTGATTATACAGTATACTGTACATAGGGTGTATAGGGATGTAGTCAAGTTGGTAAGCCTTAAAGTAAGCTTTATAATGCCAAGAATAAATGTTTATGTAATTGCTTGCGAACTACCCATACACCGACTTTACTGAGAGTAAACGGCAAGTGTTTGCTTTGTGTCAGTGAATTTGTAAATGCATGGCGATGATACTGGAGGTGAAATGTATAGTACGAGTGCCATTCCATTTATTCCGCTTTAGAAGGTTTTGGGGTTGAATCCCAAATAGTGTCAAATGGACAGCTAGTATGCTAGGGTGTAAACAGATGGTCCAGAGGCAATTCAGAACAGCTTAGAAGCACTTACTAAGGAGACAGAATGTTGTTTAAGATTTCATAATGTTATCAGATGTGTTTTCTTGCTGAAAGTGCTTCCGTGACTGGTTTTGAATGTGGGTTTCGGCAGGATCTTTCCAGTAATGCGGAGTGTACCGGCCTATACTTTCACCCAAGCTGTGGCCAACAGATGTACAGTGTAGTTAAACGTCCTGTGATGTACTGTATAGTTAAACGTCCCAGTGCTGTTATGCTCTATTATCGCGACTCGTGTTATGGCTCTCGTTCAATCAGGTTACAGGAAGTATATAGACTATACATACTGTATGTCTATGACATTGGTAGATTGTTATTTTAAAGAAAAACATTTTTTTTGATTGATTTGCTTGTTAATTTGCTTAGACGATGTGAATCGTCTGCAACACAAGGCCTTGTGGATTAACTGTTACTATAGAAACCGATGACATATTAGAATGTGCTGGGATTTGAGTTACAGCTGTCAGAGAAAATGAATCAATACCCTCAGACCAATCAGATTTTATTATAGTAATACGTCAATGGGTTTAGAGCTGCTCAGGACAACAGTGCGGATTAAAAGCGCTCCTGATTTGAAATGATTCAGATGACGAACTTGTAAATATTACAATATATTTCCCAATGATTGAACAGCCAAGAATTTCGCTGAGAGTTGTCAGACATGTTTTGACTGGTCATTGGGCTGTTTTTTTTTTTATGTTGTTGCTGTTAGTCAGAATGACCTAGGTATAGTTTGTGAACATGAAAAAAAACAACAACCCTAGTTTCATTTATACGAGTTTCAAATATCGACTCGAACAGACTTTACAAGTCGAATAGATCTAACCTCAGCGCTTAAGGATGCATTTAAAGCTCAAGCTGCGCTCGTGTCTGAAAGAACAGGCTCCTGTAACGTGACACCAAAGAGAGAGAGAGAGAGAGAATCTCAGGAGCTTTGTCTGAGTCACTCCAAAAAAACGATGTAAGAGCCCTGACTCTCTGTAATTGACTCCAGATTTGTCTTTCTCTCCTCTTTCTACCCCTCCTTTCTCTCGTTCTCTCTCTCTCCTTACCACCTTTTCTTTTCTGCAGTCCTTTTGTGAGCGAGGACACCGTACGTCCATGTCCCGGAGAACAAAATTAGTTTTCATTTTATATCACTCACCCGAGAAAAGAAGCCTTTTTCGCGACTATACTGCAGCCCGCGTGTCTCATAAATGCCTGCGTTCATAAAGCAAACCACTATTTTCGTCTGTTATTTTGTTGTAATAGCGTACGCTGTCCGTCTATGGTTTTATAAAGTTTATTAAAAAATAATGCTCGGGAAAATATTTAGCACTAGAAAAAAAAAAAAGCATTTCGAAACGAACGGAAAGGAAGAAGGTTTTATGCTGAATGTGATTAGGGATTGCAATGAATGCGCCTCTCATATTACGTACTCTCTCTCTCTCTCTCTCTCTCTCTCTCGCTCGCTCTCTCACAGACACACACATAACTATTTAAAGCTGACACGAATATTACAGAATTCTGTATCTATATACGACCATATAGTAAGTCAATTGCGAAAGTTTTGCCACCCTTGAACACATGAGTGAATTATTACGCGTGATATTAAGACCTTTTGTGTGTTAACCAAAATTGATGAAAGTCTTAGATCTTTTCTGCTGCAATATTCCCACACCACCTTTTTCAGATCATGAGTGCAAAAGGGTCATGGCTAGAATGTGTTTTGTTTTTGGCTTGATTATTCCCTTATGTTTCACATTGTTGCCTTGTTATAGCGTAAGATACAGCCCCAATTTCGTTGCAACACTTTGCAATTCTGTGTGAGTGTTTATAGATGAAGTGTAATGCAGTGCTTTGTTTTTTCTTTTGCGTTCAATAAAAAGTCAAGGGGGCACAAATTTTTGTAACTCGCTCATATGTACACTACCGCTCAAAATTGCAAATTTCTTTGGTTATTTCTTTTCTACATTCAACAACAATACTGGAGATTTCAAAGCTATGAAATAACACATATGGAATTAGGTAATTATGTAACAACAACAACAACAACAACAACAGTCGGTTATACTGTAATTTTAAGACATGAAAGTCAGCCTTTGTGGAATAGTTCTTGCAAGAACAGTATTGTGTCAAGTGCATTTGCAAAACCCATCAAGCACCATGATGAAACTGGCTTTAATGAACACCATCCTGGGACAGCAAGACCAAAACTGACCTCGTTCATTTAGAGCCACCAGCCTCAAAAACCACCAATTAACAAGCAGCACCTCAGATTAGAGCCGTTATGAAGGCATAATTAGCAGATACACTTCATCTCAACATTGGACCGACCATGGAGTTCGCAAAAGTCACGGATCAGTACGTGGCTCGGTTTTGAAGTCATGGTTTGGAACGTTTTTGGTTTACTGAGGGGAAAAACAAAAAAGTAAATAAATAAAAGACCAAATTTCTATTTAAATTGTAAACATATAAACTGGCCATAATTTCCTGACCAACTTTTGTACAACTCAGCGAACCGTTCTTTCATGTCAGAGTGAATATGGGGAGCAAATCCGTCATGACATAAAACGCCACCACAACAGAAGGGACGTCAAATCACAGCATCAGAAATAAACAAGGAAGAATTCTTCCCTCTAAACGTGTAATACTTTATATCTGACCCGCCACATCAAATAAGGTATTGAGTCGTATTTTAGGAGATTTGGATTATGCGTATCTTCAGATTCCTGGTTTATTATTGTATCATGACCGATTGCTGAAATGTGACCAGTGTGGGTTTGTTTACGAGGAGATCCTTGGAAACCTCCATCAAAAGCCTGTATTTAGAACATTTGAATAAGGATTATGTGATGTAATAAGAAAGGGGGATCCCTCAGGCTCATTTTGATACCAGGCTACCCGTAAAAATAATGCATGGTTTTGCATGTTAATGCATGTTAACCAGCCAGGATAGCGTCCACTAAAGTGGTTTAATACAATATTCATGAGTACAACTTTACCAATTCTGTTGAAGGATCAGATTTTTGTTGAAATTGAAAATTTTTTATCATTTTAACCTATTGCACTCTATTGGGCGTGGCGCAAAACCGACCTTTAATATCTGACTTGATACGACAGCTGCGATGGATTGGCACCCTGTCCAGGGTGTACCCTGCCTAGTGCCCGAAGTCTCCTGGGATAGGCTCCAGGTCCCCCGCGACCCTGAACACAGGATTAAGCGGTATAGAAAATGAATGAATGAATGAATTGATACGACAGGTCACATGTACAGTACAAGTATTAGTTTTAGATTAGTCAACATAGATTTGTTAAAACTAAAACCATGACTATACTGCACAGCTTGCAGTTTAAGAAAGTTCTCATTCAAGTTGCTAAAAAACACAAACGAGGAGGTGTTGGGTTTCTTACTTCCTCTGTCAAACACGGCCGTAGTTGGAAATGACATGACAAATTAGAGCTTGGGAAGAATACAGAGTTATATTTTAAATCAGCTTGTTGGTTTTACTTTTGAAAACCTTTACCTGTCATTGCATAAAGATCGGAATCACATTATGGACCAGTCCAGTCCAGTTATCTAATCGCAAGTGTATTACAGGTATTACACGCATAGTCAGGAAACCCCATATGTAGGGTTTTTTTCTTTTCTTAAATAACTGTCGCGGTGCTGTCCAGCGGTAGCTCGGTGGTTAACGCATTGCTTTATTGATCTCAAGGTCCCAAGTTCAAACCACACCACCACCATTTCGCCACGGTTGGGCCCTTGATCAAGGCCCTTAACCCTCAACTGCTCAAATGTATGATGAGATAAAAACGTCAGTCGCTCTGGATGAGGGCGTCTGCCAAATGCTGTAAATGTAAATTAGCAAACATCATCTTAACGGTGTCATCTGTGCCCTTGTTGTTAGCTTTGATAAATATAATTGAATCCTAAATGGTACATTTATTTAATAGAGTTTAAATTGCAATTACGACGCGTGTCAAAATGATCACAACATGATACAGTAGTTCTTCTAGAAGTACTAGTTCTTCTAGTTCTTCTGTGTGCTATAACGATTTATTATCTCAATATCCGTGACTCTAAAGACCTTCCCATTTGAGTCTGGTTTCTCTCTGGGAAGAAGCACTATTCAAGAAGCAGCAACAAAGTAGGAAGTGCAGAAAAAAAAAGGCCCTGTCCACTACAGGTGAAAACTTAACCCACATGTGACCTCAGGCTTCCTCCAGAGTGCTTTCAGTAGGAGGTACCTAACGATCTCGTCCTGGGTGTTAGCGGGATCTCTTGGCTTCAGGCACTCGGATAACTCAAATGTAAACTCTCGCCCTCTCGGCTCTTCTTGCACTGGGATCAGGTCATGAGCTCAATGGCTTGTCTGCCCTTGAGGGCACTTCACAGTAGCCATGTCCAATCCACTCATTTTTTAAGCTGTTCTTGTGCTGCCCTTTTGCAGCAATAGTGAGTGCTATCTCAGTTCTGAGTAATTATTCATTATTACAAATAGGGACATTTTTTTTTTTCTCTTCCCACTGTGTCAGGATACCAGGGATGGCGCTTTATAGAGCTGGCTTGTTGCGAAACGGCTGAGTCAGAGATTTCAGGTGACTGAGTGGCGTGCAGAAGGTTGCGGAGGACGAACGGGGGCTAGAGTGAACAGATGCTCGTGGGAGTGGCAGCTTGCCGGGTTCTTTGCAGTGAGGAAGAGAAGACGAGAAGGGAGGAGGGAAAGGGGACAAATAGATTGCACCGGGGAAGGGCTGAAGCGAGGAAAGCGGGCGAGGGGGGGGTGGGGGGACGGCACACGGAGCGGTTCGGCACTTGCTTATTTGAAGGGGGTAAGACGAGAGGTGGAACTCTAGAGTGACCTTTCACCTCGACAGCCCTACCCCCTTCTTGAAACATGTTTAGAGCTTAGTCAGAACAGCCACACCATCTGGAAGCGAGTAATGCAGCATCGTTCATCGTCGGTGCAACATATCTACAGGCTATATTCAGTAGCGGAGACTTAAATCCAAAAGTTACATAAGTGCTTTTTTTGGGAAGTCTCTGTGTGTGTGTGTGTGTATGTGTGTGTGTGTTTCGACTTCATCTGTGCAGCTGCTTGAATCGATTTTTTTTTTTCTCAGTGCTTCCCATTCAGATTATGCAAATTACCAGTGTGTAAGTCACAATTCTGAGGTTGCCAGATTGTTCTTAAGTAGAAAACCAGCTGTGAATGCAAAAATTTGTCTTTAAACCTGTAAAAAATAATTTGGGATAGAAAATGCAGACTGAAAAAGAAACGCTGTTTATGACTTCAATCAGGAATGTAACAGTAGAACATCAAAGCAAAAGGCATTTTTTTATTTAAGAAGTAAAAATCAAACAGACTATTTGAAAGAGCAAATGACAAATAATGTTTATATAACTCTTGGTTATTGCCATCTAACATCATTTGGCAGTGTATGAAATGTTATTTAACCTTTTATTTCTTTGTTAATTTTTATATACACTATATGTATTTATATCAAAAAGCAAAATATCAAATTTGTATCCGGGGATATGATTTTATCATCATAATTTCATTTGTTGAATGAACAAAATAAAGGTTTTTTAGTTTTTTGTGCCAACATTTTAAAATATGAAATGACCGTTACTTGCTATCCGAAATGTATTTCTGAATTTATCTCTTAAAATAAGTTAAAGATACTTTAAATTGTCTCATTATCAAATTGTCATGATCAGGTTAAGTAGATAAAGTGTCTATCAGTGGCGGTACTATATCTCACTTGTATGTGTAATGGGTTACTTGTACAAACACTTACACCTTATAACCAAAAATGGCATTTCTGCTTCTAGCTTGTTTATTATAATGCCAACGGTGCTATTTTATACTCTGTGTCTGCAGGAGATCTCGGAAAATGAGCGTCATCAAAAATAACCATTCATCAAATATGTACAGTAACAGCGCTTGCACAGCTCCTTTTAGTAAGCAGGGAAAAAAAAAATCGTCAGACTCTATGCTCCATCATATGTAAGCAACTAAGAAGATATGAAAATACCTATTAAAGGTCACTCACTCATCATCTATACCGCTTTTATCTTGTATACAGGGTCACGGGGGTCATGAACCCAAACTGGTGCTAACCACTAAGCCACTGTGCCCGCCCATTAAAGGTCCCATATTTTTATTTTGGTAACGAATTAACACAGATCTCAGAGCTCCCCCAAAGTGTGTGTTAATACACCAGCTGAAATCCCGCTGAGATAATGCATTTTTTAATATCGCACTCCTCCTCCAAAAATGTCTATGTAAATGAGCTACTGCTGAGCCACACCCGTCAAGAGAACAGCAGAGCTGAGTACCAACCCTGCAGAGGGGAACCTTCTTATATGAAGTCACAGTTATGCCGCTTTTCCACTGCATAGTCCGGCACGACACGGTTCGGTTCAACTCACTTTTGGGGGGTTTTCCACTGGGAACAGTACCTGGTACCTGGTCCTTTTTTAGTACCACCTCAGCCGAGGTTCCAAGCGCGCTGAACCGTTACCAAAACGTGACGTGTAAACACGGCTGGTCACTGATTGGCCGGAGAAAATCGTCATTACTGCGTCACTGAACTTGCGACACGAGACACAACAGAACCGCTATATTTAGAACAGCCAGAGAAGGATCGGACGCACCTTTTTGTATTAACCAAAAATTTTCTTTGGCTGCCATCAGCCTCTTTTGAAACAAACTCCTTCGTCTCGCTGTTAAAAACAACCACATGCCGAGAATGAAGAACACCATGCCGTCGATATGCTCCATTGCTGTGTGTTTGTTTGTGGCGCGTTTACGATGATGTCACAGCAGTAGCGGCGCCGCGACTATAACGACACGTGAATAATCCCGCCCACTCTAAAGCGTTACTAAACTGCAGTGGAAGCGCAAACCGAGCCGAACTGCGCCGAACCGAAGTGAGTTGAACTGAACCGTGTCGTGCCGTACTATGCAGTGGAAAAGAGGCATAAGAGTGCTTGGTGCTTTTTAGCAGTACCAGCATCACGCTCTTTTATGCTTGCTTCCCAACATCCTGGGATGTCACGCTTCCACACGTGACAATGTATACCAGACATGTGATCTAACTTCCGCGATCGAACATGCGCGGACATACTCACGTTCGTATCTTCGAAAGTTTGCAACTCAAATTTGCGTACTGTACTGTATATAGAAAATGAATGAATGAAACGGTGCCCTTTTAATAGGAATGGAAACCCAAGTGTGAATAGTAAGACTAAAAACATGAACAAATGTTGCTGCCTTGCAATACGGAAAATAGTGCTACTAGAGACGCAAGATTCACACTTCTAAAAACAGAAATGCATACAGTATGAGTGCAAGTAGCTTATTGAGACACACCTTTTTTTACGCAAACTCTTCACTGTGTACACATTCTCTTGTGAGACTACTAAATAACTTTTATTTTGAGTTATGTCGAAGGTCCACCATGTGCATAGCACTAGATGAGCAGAATTATACAGTAGTATAATGAAAAGAGACAGCACATGGGGAGCTGTGTGTCTTAGACATCCATTCATTTCTGTAAATATATATATATATATAAAGTCAGAGTGCTTGATTTGCCAGTCCGGGTGAGCACTGGCACTACTGCATGCTTGCCAACGCTAAACCTCCCAGGCTTGGTGCTTGCAGCATGATCGCTTTGCTGGTTTAAACCCTGTTGCAGTTTGAGCTCTTTATTCACTGGCTAATGAATCATACCCAGGCAACTGCATGACTGCAAGCTTTTCTCAGTCTTAGCCTCTTGAACGGGCGCCATTGTGGAAAGCGGGCCCAATTTTGTCAGCAAACATGATACTGATTACAGGAAGTGGCCTGGAGATGCGACTGCGATCTGTCGTTGAAACGGCTCGTCTTTTCCTAATTAGGTTCTAGGGCGTCACAATTTATCATGTGTCAAACATTATTGCCGTATTGGCCTATGCAGTACTGATACCGCAGAAGCCTGCAATATGCAAATGCGAACGTGCAGTGATGGCAGACATTCCAGTGATGTCTGCTTAGATTGTGGTTTCACCATAATCTAAAAAAAAAACTACTTTTTCTTAAAGCAGACAGATCTGATGACAGTTTCATATATATATGTATGATCACAATGGGCTATTTTTGTCCATCTAGTCAAGGACCTTATGAGACATAAAATAACTCAAAAAAATTATACCAAGCATAACAATAGCAATGGTATCAATATACAGTAACCACCAGAACAATATCATGTGAAAGACCTTTTGTCTTTTAGAAGTATAACGTAGGTCTTTGAGATACGTCCTACCCAGCTGAGTGAGTTGATAGAAAATTGCATGCCATGTCAAATACATTTTCAGAGGGATTTCTCACCTACATCTGCAACCAACTATCTGACCATAACAGGAAATGTGCTTCTCATTTTTTTTTTTTCCCTCATGTCAGTTTTCAACAGATCTTACTGTACCTGTTTCCTGTCGAGTAGACAGCTTCTTTAAAAAAAAAAAAGAAAGAAAAGAAAAAAGTCCACAGCTTGCTTTTGGGATATTTTTGGATGCGCTGGTTTGATAATACTGTTTTTCATGTGAGAACGTTTTAGGCCAGGCGTGTCAAACTCATTTTAGGTAGCCAACTCAAGTGTGTAGGACTACGGAAAAAAAATCTTAATGACCAGATATTGTTCTATAGCACAAGTATTCACCCCACTGCATTTTTTGCATACATTTTGTAGTGTTAAAACGTGAACGTGAAATGCATTTAGCTGGTATTATGTGCTATGAATCTGTGCAAAATACAAAACAATGTAAAAGTAGCGACTGTATTAGTATTCACTTGCTGATTTTTTTGGCTACTTATTTATTACTTTTTTTTTTTTAAACATAAATTTAATTCACTACACAATTTGAACTGAGAACATGGATTGTAAAATAATTACAACCTTAATTACAAGCAGGTGGAATGCAGCCCCTGAGCCATATGTCTACCACCTCCTCTTTTGGGCGTACCTCACAGCTTAGTCTTAAGTCCTGTATAACTTACATTATAATCATTTAACATTCATTGGAACTTGATAGGTAATGTTGAGTATGCTCAGTTTGTGTGAATTGAGCTTCCAGCTGTGCAGGTTATTATATTCAGTTTTCAAGTCCTTTAAAAATATTGTGCAAAAATATTTATCCTGATTAGCGACGTCATTCTTCTGTCTTATGCACGATTTCTTGCAGATTGTGTTGAGTGATAAAAATTTGTTTAAAGTGAAATTGAGTAGAAATGTCAGTTAGAAGCACCAGTTCGAAGGCCCCTACATCCTCCCTTCTGTGAGAACTGCTCTATTATCCTCCTGTTAATCCCTCTAATAGCGGTCTTGCACCATTAGCATTTGAGGGGCCTCTTTCTTTCTTTCACTCTCTCTCTCTCTCTCGCTCTCTCTCTCTCTGTGAATCTAGACATTTATCAGCTTGCAAGCTCCCTGATCATTAATAAATCTGCAGGCACGTCAAGCTCAGATGTGTAGCAAAGTGCTAACAAGGTCCGATCGGTTCATTCAGTTTCAATCACTATTTAATATAAGACTGAACAGCCAAGTGGTGTCTAGATTAGTGATAGGTGATTTGTGGATTTATCATTTCTTCTGCACAAATCATACAGTATTTTATACTAAGTTTGTTGTTTCAGTTAAAATTTTGACATTAACTTTAAAAAACAACAACAAAAATTATTAGCTTGATTATTATATTAGCAAAATTATTATTTGATTATTAGCTATTGTTTTGCTTTTTTGCCAAAAATTTTATGTAGAATAATCAAATTGAACCTCTTTTATTATTATTATTATTATTATTATTATAAATTTTGTTATTATTATTATTATTACTTAATTACTTACTTACATACTTACTTATTTACTGGCCAAAGGTTCTTATTTGTCCAAGCAGAATTTTATAAACTGAGTATTCAGTATTCCTGGTTGTCAAAATGTTGTGGTATCATTAATTTGGCAACAATCCAGAAGTTACATTTACATTTACAGTATTTGGCAGATCCAGAATGACTTACATACTGTAAATGCTTTGAAGTTTCCGTATATTTCCAAAAATATAATAAATATGTCCTTACATTGGTTCTCTAGGTTACTAATTAGAAGTTTCAAACACTGTTTGCCAAAAACACCATATTACAGTAAAAGCAATTTGGGAGCTACGTTGCACCTCATAGAAATAAAACAGGGAGGTAACATCGCATTAGCACTAAGAGATGCGTGACATGAGATACACATGCTGTGTGCGGGAAGCTGTTGTGTCCGTTCCGATCTCCGATCGGAATTTTAAACCCTGTTAGAAATTTAATGGACCAATGGATGTAGTTGGACGTTGTGCAAAAGATTGTTAATCAGCATAACTGCTCTGAATAAAGTTTCAAGATTTGCATTTGGAACATTGTGTCATTCGTTCAAACATCTTTTTATCCAAGTCGTTCTAACTGTCAAAAGCAAATTTGTCTTAATATCCTCCTGGCGTTAAAGGTCAATGCGACGTTCTTACAACCAAATTAAGGTCAGCCACAATTATAGTTCCTGCTGGGTGTCTACAAGATAGGAAGTTTTAAACAGTTTGAAAATGTTTCAGTTAGACATCAAAGGAAAGTTAATTTAGACCAAAAATACAAGTATTTTATATATATATATATATATATATATATATATATATATGACTGTGGGAGGAAACCAGAGTACCCAGAGGAAACCCACCAAGCACAGGGAGAACATGCACACAGAGACGGGAATCGAGCCTGCCCGGGGAAGCGAACCCAGACCCTGGAGGTGCAAGGCGACAGTGCTAACCACTACACCACCGCACCGAGTCCAAAGATTTGCAGGTTAGGATAATTGGCATTCCCAAAATGCCCGTAGTGTGTGATTGGGTGTGTGAGTGTGTGTATGTGTGTGTGCCCTGCGATGGATTGGCACCCTGTCCAGGGTGTACCCCGCCTAGTGCCCGAAGTCTCCTGGAATAGGCTCCAGGTCCCCCGCGACCCTGAACACAGGATTAAGCGGTATAGAAAATGAATGAATGAATATATATATATATATATATATATATATATATATATATATATATATAAAGCTTCTGGTGTCTATCTACCAATATATATACCCCAGGGTTAAACGAGAATGTGATTTGCATGTTTAGCATTCAAAGAAGGTTAACCATACGTTTTACAACAAACTGTTTGCTCAGCATTATATGGAAATTTTAGAAATGTTAAACCAAAATAACCAAATTTTCTGAAACCAAAATGCCTTTTCAAAAGAGCAATTTCTGTGAAACTATGACTAAAAGCACTAGCTGGTTCCTAGTACAGTTTATCAGTAGAAACATCATCTTTCTATGATTTGAGACTTATTTTTACATCTTAGGGAAATATTAGAAAATATAAAACCAGGACTATTGTAAATACTTTGAATGGCTTTTTTCCCCCCCGACTGCTTTACTTCATAACATATCCATAAAAGCATATGATAACATTAGTATTTAAAGACTCGGGTTAAAGAAAAGTTGTTCTGGGCGAACTGTGAAGTGTGTCAGACTGTTAAAACGAATTCAAAAAGCAGCAACACATGTGCTTTGGCCCAAGCATGCCCCCACCTCCACCGCTTAAATAGACTTCAGGAAGCGCGCTGGCGTCAGCTCTAGGGCTTCTCCGGTCAATAGCAGCTTTGTGTGTGGCGACACACCCCCCACCTTGAAGCTCCAGCTAGTGGCCGGAGCGAGGAAGTGCTCAGGGAGAGGATCCGAACAGCCCGTTACGACCCACTTCCATCAGCACATGTTTGTGTCAGGAGGCAGATGACACATGATATGTATTTTGAAAGCGAGAATAAAAACGAACACGGCGTATGGACTGATATGACCTGAGCCATAACTAGTTTTTACTGTAAATGGGAATCAGTGGCATGGTTTGACCTGATGAGAAGTAAGCGCAGTGGCTTGCCGTGTTGGAATGACAGGAAATAGTTTTTTTTTAAATAAATTTTTCTTTCTATCAGTTTATAGTTTTCTCATGCCCCGCTAACTGAGAATGTTAATAGAATGCTCGGTCAGTTGCTTTATAGTGTAACATTACAGGTTCATTAATATATACAGTACACTTACTCAGTCACTCACTCATCGTCTACTATATCGCTTTATCCTGCATCCAGGGTCGCGGGGGAGACTGGAGCCTGTCCTAGGAGACTTACTGTAGGGTACAAGGTGGGGGGTACATGCTGGACAGGGTGCCAATCCATCCAGCACATATATACTGTACACACACTACGGGCAATTTGGGAACACCAGTTAGCCTAATCTGCATGTCTTTGGACTGTTGGAGGAAACACACCAACCCGGGGAGAGAAAACAAACTCCATGCACACAGACACCGAGGTGGGAATCGAACCAGGACCCTGGAGGTGCAATCTGACAGTGTTAACCACCAAGTCACTGCCTAATGAACAGATATGAATTTCAATATTTTCATAACTCTTTTAAAGTAATCATTTCTCATCTAAAAAGTAATTAATGTGTAACTGGTAGAAGTGTCATGACATGGATAATTATTCTGATATAATATCCATCAGCCACTTATTTACTTTCAGTAATTGCTGTATACAGGTCAGTGTTGCGGTTTTTTAATCTACTAAATTTGAACATTTGTAAATAAAGCACATCTCTTAAAAAATAATAATACAAAAATTTCCTTTAATACAGATTATGAAAAAAAATACACAATTACAGTAAATCAACTGCCATAATATTATTATATTATATTATATTATATTATATTATATTATATTATATTATATTATATTATATTATATTATATTATATTATATTATAATAACCCTTGACCCAATTTTGGATGGATGGATGGATGGATGGATGACTATAATAATTAAAAATATATATTATAATTGATTATAATTATTAATAATAATGTCAGATAACCATTGTAACGTTTGGATGACGTTCACCATCTGGACAATGTTGTTTTTTGAAAGTCATAATGACTTATGAACACAACGCTGCAAATGCAACCTCAAAACAATGAAATTGTAACCTGTATTTGGAGCATTTATGCCCTGACCACCTCAATGTACACAACATCCTAACACATCCATGGTCCCTTGAGTTCCTAACAGAGTTTGGGTCTCGCTACGGCCATCGTTTTGGTGTTAATATTGTTTTCGCAGTCGTTTCTGCAAAATTATCTTATGGTCACGTGTTCAAAGTTGTTCTGATGCCATTTCATTCATTCATTCATTAATTTTCTATACCGCTTAATCCTGTGTTCAGGGTCGCGGGGGACCTGGAGCCTATCCCAGGAGACTTCGGGCACTAGGCAGGGTACACCCTGGACAGGGTGCCAATCCATCGCAGGGCACACACACATACACACACTCACACACTCAATCACACACTACGGGCAATTTTAGGAACGCCAATTAGCCTAACCTGCATATCTTTGGACTGTGGGAGGAAACCGGAGTACCCGGAGGAAACCCACCAAGCACGGGGAGAACATGCAAACTCCATGCACACAGAGACGGGAATCGAGCCTGGCCGGGGAATCGAACCCAGACCCTGGAGGTGCAAGGCGACAGTGCTAACTGCCATTTCATCAAAAAAAAAAAAAAAAAAAAAAACCAACCTCGTCCTAATGTCTATAATGTTGCCAATTTAACGTCACCATAACTGTAAGATCACATTTTTTTTAAATTAAAGAGATAAATTTATGGCAAATACAATTCAATCAATATATTGTATAAACCCAACATCTTCCCTATATGTATTCCTTTAAAATAGAATTATAGTGCGATATATTAGCATGTTAACTAGCTTGTTTTTACAAAGAGATCTGATCCAAGAATGTCCTGCTGATTCTCAGATCCTGATCCTGATACTGGATATCAAAGCCATCTCTAAACTCAAGAGTACACTCTCGCTTTTAACACCCGTGCACACGTTCCGAACGCATTCCTCCTTTTTTTCTTCTTCTTCTTTGAAGCGCGGGACTCAAACAGAGAGCATGGAAGTGAAAATCAGTTAGAGGCTTGTCAAAACGGAAAGGTAAAGATAGTGCTTTTGCACAAACGCCAACTCAAGCTGCGTCTACCAATTTTGCAAGCACAGAACTCTTACAGATAGTGATCTGTCACTCTTTTTTTTTCTTTTTTTCTTTTTTCCCCTCCCACACAAAAAATACACAAACCTCAAACAAGAAAAGGCGGAACCAGTCCGCGAAACAGAGCCATTCTTTTAACCGTATCTATTAGTCGAGGAAACAAGATATTGCCAATGACACGTCTACTCGTCCGAGACGTTGGAGATGTAATTTGCACACAAATCACTTCTGCACATTATAATATCTTGTCTGTGTTATTTATGCTTTATGTGACTTCAGCTACATACGCAAACCCACACACAGACATGTGTGCACTTGCAAATAGTATGTACGAGGCACACTCGCCAGTGCGAGCACCACAGTTTAATAACACAGAAGTGAAACTGTGGTGCAACCTCATTCGGCAATGCTGCCTGTCGCGTGGGATTATCCATCCAGCTCGGTATGAGGGTGCTTTCTCAAGATGCACTCAGGGTGATAAACAGCCTGACCTCCGCAAAGAGGGAACTAAAAATCAGTGGATCATTTGACTGTGTGGTTGAATTCATAACTGGGTTTAGACCTAAGAAAACACATGCACAAAAATCCAAAAAAACTTTGACAATAATAAACAATTATTGGGAAATTCAGCTGGTTCAGCTGCACAGTCGCTCACCCACTCATGGACTGTTACACTTCATCCTGTATACAGGGTCGCGGGGGGCCTGGATGAGGTGCCAATCCATCTCGGGGCACACACGCATACAGTACACACACTCACATGCTCATTCTCACAATACGGCAGTTGTGTTGAAAACGGCAGTTAGCCTAATCTGCATGTCTTTGGCCTGTGGAAGGAAACTAGAGTACCTGGAGGAAACCCACCAAGCACGAGGAGAACATGCAAACTCCATGCACACAGACACCACGCGAGGCCGGAACCGGAATCTTTTTTTTTTTTAATGAAGCAAATATTGCAGACTTATAGAAAACTTTTCGTGCATGCTTTATTGAGTCATAAGGCTGTTAAAAAGCACAAATGCCAAAATATTTTGTCGAAACTGTGTTTTGGTTATGTAAGTGTGAATTTTGTAGGATTTTCGAAAGAGATCTAACTCCACCTCCCACAGTTTTGGCACCGTGGATAATTCAGCCTGCAGTTGTGTTTGTGGTCATTTAAGAATGCAGTTTATTATCAGTAATAATATGTTTGTTCATTTTGAATACAAATATGGCAAAATCGTGCTTTGATTGAAAGTTTGTAGTGAGCCAAACAAAAAGAAAATTAGATCAAGGAAAAAAAAAATTAGGAAAAACCTTTTTAAATACCAAAGATTGTTAAAGATAATGAAAAAGGTTCTAAAGGTTAAGAAAAATACAGAAACTTAGGTTTACAGCATCATCAACCTTATCGTCCACCACCAGTTTAAGTTATGGTTCATAATTCCAACTCTCTATTATACTGTAGTATAGGTATGCACCATCTGACCAACAGCTTCCCACACACAGCATGTGCATCCTACGTTTCTTATACACAAATCACTTGTGCATATTTTAAGCTTTGTACAGTAGGGTTATGCTTACACTGCAGCATCCTACATAGTTTTGCTAAATAAATAGCATACTGTATACTGTAGCATATACAAGGTATAAAGCATGAAACACTCAGGATGTGAGCGAAGTCAAGATGTTAAATCAAGGAGATTGACAAAATGATGATATTATCCATGGAGTTGTGTTTAATGTTAACTCAGGGCCGGTTCAGGATGGAGCGGGACGACTTGGCATTAGGGGAGGAGAAACAGGGAGTAATAGACAGAGATTTGGGCTTCAACATTCTCCAAAAACCCTTTGAACACATTTAAGTCACTCAAGGAACCAGTGAAATATCTTCGCTTCACTGACTTATGACAGAAAGAAGTGCTGCAATTGGCTATGTGCCATCGTTTGCTGAAACCTTAGAAGATTAAAGCTTCTAAAAGAAGAATTAAGGAATTCCTTAATGGTAAAGGACAGACTTTTGTCAAAGCCCTTGAATTCAAGCTAAAAATCTTGACTCGAGGCGACGCGGTGGTGTAGTGGTTAGCACTGTCGCCTTGCACCTCCAGGGTCTGGGTTCGATTCCCCGGCCAAGCTCGGTTCCCGTCTCTGTGTGCATGGAGTTTGCATGTTCTCCCCGTGCTTGGTGGGTTTCCTCCGGGTACTCCGGTTTCCTCCCACAGTCCAAAGATATGCAGGTTAGGCTAATTGGCGTTCCTAAATTGACCATAGTGTGTGATTGGGTGTGTGAGTGTGTGTATGTGTGTGTGCCCTGCGATGGATTGGCACCCTGTCCAGGGTGTACCCCGCCTAGTGCCCGAAGTCTCCTGGGATAGGCTCCAGGTCCCCCGCGACCCTGAACACAGGATTAAGCGGAATAGAAAATGAATGAATGAATGAATGAATGAATCTTGACTCGAGAGTTTAATTTCAATTTTCAAATGGCAAATTTTTTTTTTTCGGTGTTCCAAAAATCATGAACCTGACTGTGTGTGCATCCGGATCTATAGGAAGAATAAAGGACTTTATATTAAATATTGATTGTTGTATAGCGATTTCTTAGACAAAAAAAAAATCACACCTTATTCTTGTTATCTTAATCGTTATAATAATAATAATTAAAAAAAAATAATAAAAAAATTAAAATGTCATTAAAGCATTGAAGTTCACTTTTGTCTGAATCCTTTTGGCCCCTACTTTGTATAACACTGAGGCATCGCTACAGTGCTAGAGCGGAGCCAATCGCTTGGGGCCCCAAAGTTTTTGAAGAGGAAGACTGAGGAGGCTTAAGTCCATGTAAAAAGTCAAACCTTAACGTGCACGACTCCGCCAAATCCTCTCATTGCTAATGTACAGTACAATGCAACTACAGAAACCCTGTCTAAAGAGCGCTGTGTTTTTTGTCTCACTAACAAGAACATACATGTCTAGAGGGTAGAAAAGAAACAGAAAAGAAGAATAGAAGAGCTTTCATATTGTAAGTAGTGGAGGTAATTAAAAAGAAAAGAAACAACTAAAACAAACAACAAAAGTAACTAGCGCTAGTTAGTTTGACGCTATTTTGGCAGGTGAGCAATAAAGAAAAATGAAGATCAAGAGGGAAAAAAAAGAAAGATAAAGTTGCAAGAGGAACATGATTGGCTGGTGAAGCTGTGATTGACAGGAGAGACAGAAAGCATGCCGTCCTTGCATCCCTCAGGTTGGCTCCTTTATCACCTGGCACATAATAACCGAGAACGATTATACTGTAGTTAGAGGAATGCTAAGCATCATGCATCAGTTTCTCGTTTTATTGTTTTCTCGACTGGAGAATCTGAATTATGTCCATTATGTTGTTTTGACCCGTTTATTGATTACAGAGCTTCAGGAGGGGAAAGAAAAAAAGAGAAAAAAAAAAACATGGCTTCTTAGGAATTCAGAACTGACAAAATATTTACATTTGCCACTACGGCGCGGTTGCTTTTTCTGCGAGCTAGTGGTGTATTTATATCATAAGTAGGAGCGTGAGGCGTTCTGTTGCTAAGCAGTTTTGCCCAGCGAAGTTTGATCCCATATGCTCGCTTAGCTCCATTAAGCTACTAGGTTTGTGATTGTAGCTTAATGCGTTGTGTTGAATGTTAATTCAGGGCCGGTTCGGGATGCAGCGAGATGACGACTTGGCATTAAGGGAAGGAGAAACAGGGAATAATAGGGAGAGAGAGAGAGAGAGATCATGATGAAAATCTACTGTGGAGGGAGAAAGAGAAGTGTGTGTGTGTGTGTGTGAGGGATGAAGACAGAGGCAGCAGGAGTGCTGGAAGCAGCGGAGGAAGGAGGGAGGGGCAGCGTTGAAAAAAAAAAAAACGAACGTTGAGGATCTGTGTGTTCTGGCTGGCCGTGTTTCCATGGTTACAGGGGAATTCTGGCGAGTAAGGAAATTTCATTCACTCTGGCGTGGAGAGGGAAAAAAAAAAAATGGAGGGAAATATCAACAAAGCGCAAAGAACGTGACAACCCTTGAGCCACCTTCAGAGATATGCGCGTGCAGCAACCCTTTCCTGGCCCCTCCTGCCCACCCGCTGTGTGTGTGTGTGTGTCTGAGTGTCTGAGTGTGAGTGTTCATGCATATGCTTTTATGCATATTCACCTAGATGAGGTATTTGTCCAAATGTATGCTAATCTCTGTATATTTATGCAGACCTCGGCGTTTGCTGCTGCGTGTGTTTATAGTTTTGTGTGTATCTTTGTCAGGCTTTATGTGCCTGCCACCACCCTTTAAGCAAACACACACACACACACACACACACACACACACACACACACACACACACACACACACACACACACACACACACATACTCAGCAAATGCCCTCCAGGTATAGGCTGGACAAAAAGGTCTAACCACCACACACACACACACACACACACACACACACACACACACACACACACACACACACACACACACACACATTACAATTGTCCATCAGCATCAGTTCTGTTCTAAAGATTTCAGCTTTACAGTTTTTTTCCCCAAAGAATGAAAAGTGGGCGGAGCTAACATTAGAGGCGGTGCTATCTGTTAAACACGTATCGCATTACAACATGCAAAACCAGGCTATTATTAGTGCTGTCAATCAAGGTAATAATTTTAGTCTACTTAATCACAGTCATAGTCTGTGATTAATCACGATTAATCGCGATTATAAAATATTCACATTTACTTGTATTATAAACGTGCATGACAAACTGCAAACATGCAGTTTTATAATATCTCAAATAGCAATATTTAACAAACGTTATGGTAAAATCTCTCTGCAGCGGCGGGGTAATATGGGGGTGTGGCAACCCACCAGCGGCGGGGCTTGAACCTGGATCCTCAGACCCGAAAATTAACCTAATCTATTCTATACATCTAGAAGCCTTTTATAATGAAAACCTGCCGTTCATCACATCTGGTGATGTTTCCTCAATCATCATAATATTCATCATATTATTATATACCATTATCACACACAGCCAGGTGACCGCTCTGTGGTTATGGGAAGCCATTAGGGTCAAACTTAATTAATTAGCTGATTAATTAGCGTTAAACAAATAGACACGTGTTAAACATACTAGATTATTAACGTGCGTTCACGTGTTAATATTGACAGCCCTAATTATTACTATTATTATTATCTGTTGAAGCAGCATAGAGTGACTTACTGGTCACTTTATTAGGAACACCTGTTTATTAATGCACTTATAATAATATAATCAGACATGAAATCGTTCCGATTCAGTTGTTGGTACCATGACAGGATGTGATCCTTTGGGATTGTCACATTCCGCAGTCTTTAGATCATACGCAGATATGGTGCAAGAAAATTAGTAAATAAATAAATAAATAAACATCCAGTAGGGTTGAGTTAAGTGACAGAATCATAGTATCTTGAGGTCAAAGGACAAAGGTGAAGGGCAAGACTAGTTTGAGCTGACGTCAAGGCTGAGGCAAATATTCAACCGCGCTGAGCTGAAAAGCATCACACCCCACGGGTCCGCGGGAATGAAAGTTACTAATTGTGTGTGTCTGTGTTTGCAGTGGTGGAAGAAGGACTGTGGGAATGTGGGCTTTCCTATGAGTGCAGGACACTCCTCTTCAAGGCTGTTCACAACCTACTGGAACGGTAAAGTTGTAATGTGCAAACACACACACACACACACACACACACACACACACACACACAAACGCACACAACCAAGCACAATTACACACTTTCCATCATTCCTCTATAACCCAGAGGAGTTCACATTTATGATACGTTTCTTGTAAATTGCTCTGTAATTCAGCAGTGCAGAATTTCTGGCCCTAGTGGCTTTAAACTTCCCACACCCTGTGACTCACTAGTATCAACACCCTTTGAAGTAATTTATCGCTCTTCTGTGTTGTTTCCAGGTGCCTCATGGACAAGGACTTCGTGCGCATCGGCAAGTGGTTTGTCAAGCCTTACGAGCTTGAAGAGAAGCACCTGGGTGCCAGGTGAGTCCTCGCCTAAATTGGCAAGAAGACATCCAGTACCTTGGAACATGAGCTAAACAATAAAACAGGCAAAAACATTACAATAAGAAAGAGGTATCACATGACAGACCTTGTGGTTGTACAGAAACAATAAATGCGAGGGAGTTCACTCATCATAACCACATATTTATTTACTAAGGATGTAGAAATTTGAAATATCCTGAAATCTTGATATGCACACTGATTCAGATGGAGCTTTCAATTATTTGCAATTTAGATAACAGAATTTAGCTGCTGTCGGAAATATGTGCACAACACACAGGTGCGAAAACCATAAACATACGGCTAATATACATATAAGGCGTTATATTTCACTCTGTTATGAGTCACAAAAAGTCAGTTTTTTTGCATGTACCGTGCACAAGCTGTGTTTGCGCAGACTTTCTCTCTCTACAGGCACCCTCTTAATATAGCTCTCTTAGCGTGTCTCGCACAACCTAACATGTGACAAAACCAGCTAAACAAAAACTGGAGGAAGTTCATTCTGATTGGATGTTTCAGATAATACATCATGCATGCATGTGGTGCATGCGATCAGCTCTATACTACACTAAGGCAGTTTTTCCGTCTCTTTCAATTAAGTAACACATGCTATATAACCTTCTTTTAGAAGCTTTAAGGTTTGAGCAAAGGATGGCATGAAGCCAATTGTAGCACTTTTATACGTCAGTGAAGCGAAGATACTTCACTGGCTCCTTGAGGGACTTAAATGTGTTCAAAGGGTTTTTGGAGAATGTTGAAGCCCAGAAAAGGACATTTATTCTGCCGTTGAAGTCACTCCAGCCGTAATAAATGACAGAAATGCGTCGCTTAAGGGCTGTGATACATTCTGTGATTTGAATCTGTGTGATGCTCTATTGGAAGAGGGGTGAAGCAGAGAAATAACTTTACACAACTTGCACAAATTGCATAATATGCATGAGCGATTTGTGTACTAGAAACATGAAATGCATAAATGGTGCATACCTGTACTACGGTAACAAGCTGTCATCGCGAATGGCAGTGAAATTGAAACCGGTAGAAGATGAGGCCGATGATGCTGTAAACTATAAACACAAAGATTTTTTTTTTTGTTGTTAATTTTTATAATTTTTCATCTTCAACAATCTTGTGCGCAACAAAACTCAAAACCGTTTGTATCTAATTTCCTACTTTCTGTTCGACTCACTAGAACAATCACAATCTAAGCATTAGTTTGCTATATTTTTATTAAAACTTAAAAAAAAAACATACTTAAATAATCACAAACACAACTGCAGGCTGATTTATCCATTGTGACAAAACTGTGGGAGGTGAAATTACAGCTTTTTGAAAAAGAAAAAAAAAAAAATCTAAATTCACACTGATATAACCCGTACAGTTTTGATGTCATATTTTGCCATTTGTACAACGTGCACAAAATCAGTTTATAATACTGTACATCTTGCTTCGTTTAAAAACTCAAAACTGTAAAAAAATGGATTTATCTCAGTTTGCTGTCAAACAGTTCATATATTATATCTTATACTTGGCTCAAAAATGTTTAAATATAATAATAATAATAATAATAAAAATAATAATAATAAAAATAATAATAATAATAATAATGTGTTTTAAATCATATAGAGACAAAAAACATATTGTTCCATTAATTTTATTTAAAGATAGTTATGTCACAAATAGATCTTTATACTGTAGGTCTTTAGATCTTAATATTTCTGTATATGAGGAATGTTGAAATCTATCTATCTATCTATCTATCTATCTATCTATCTATCTAGTATTTTACTTTGATCATTTCTATAATATATTTATATTAAACCTATAAGTTTATTACAGCTACTACAGACTTGATATCCCCAGACATATGTTGTAACTAATAATAAACAAATATGAGCCTATCATATTCCATACGATGCATGTTGTAAAGATAAACATTCTAAAATGATGTGACAGTAATGTCAGTGCTAATGCTATTCTTAGCATTTTGTCTCCAATGCACAGAAATTTCACTCGAAATTGAATCCAGTTTAAAAACGAAAATGCATATAATTACGGTTACATTCCTCTGGTATGTTTCGCACCTTTTTCGCTCGAACATTGTCGAGATCAACAGGAGCTCATCCCTGGAGATGAAACACTCGAGGTGTCGTCTTTGGAGTGAGAGCGTTCCCACCTCTCGCCGCTCCTCAATGACAGTCCTCGGCAGCGTAGTGTCAGAGCAGTTCGCACCATGTGGCAGAGGAGTTTGCGAGCGTTTAGTCGTTCCCCAGAGGCACCAGTGGCAACAAGTTCGCAGGTGGGGTGCCACTCGTGTCAGAGTGTGTGACGAGAATGACAGTGTGCGAGGGGGGGGGGGGGGGGGTGCCAGACGGTCCAAGTGTGTGAGAGTGGAAGGTGTGTGTGCTGCAAAAGAGATAATAGAGTTAGATTAGTAGCCTGTCAGAGCAGCTCATTTGAGTGAATGTGACTTGTTTGAGTTGACCCCTTATTATTAACTATTATTGACTGGGTTCTTGTTCATGTTTTTTCTTATTTCTTGTTTTGTAACGTTGAAATATGTTGCAAACATTTTTGTGGCCTTAGATTTCTTCTCTGGAACTGGCCTGGATTTTTTCCAGCATAATACCTGGGGGGGGGGGGGGGGGGGGGGGCGTGGGAACAGACATACACACAGAGGAATACAGTTTTCATTTTCACACATTTTTTTTTTCATGCATGAATTCAAAAAGTCAAACTCATATATTCTAGAATCATTATCTGTAATTTTTTTTCCTGCATATCCCAGTTGGGAAGCTGGGGTCAGAGCTCAGGATACAGCACCCTTAGGGTTAAAGGCCTTGCACAAGGGCTCAACAGTGGCAGATTGGAAGTGCTGGGACTCGAACCCCCGACCTTCTAATCAATAACGTTTGAACCAAAGTGAAATATTACAAGCCTTTTTTTTTCAATTATTACATCTTTCAGCTCACAACAATAATAAAAAAAAAAGTCAGTATCTGAAAATATCTGAATATTTCATGATACAGTAAGTAAGAGTAAATTATAGTCCTATTCGTACAATATAAATACCATGTATTTCTCAGTCCAGTCGCAGTAAATGAGGAAGACTGCTGACTTGACAGATGTCTAGAAGACAATCTTCGACACATGGAGAGTAAGCCATCAGAAGGTCATCGCTCAAAGGGCTCGCTGTTCGAGGAGCGCTGTATCAGAGCAAATTCATGGAAAGTCGACTAGAAGGGAAAAGTGTGGTAGGAAGTGATGCACAAGCGACCGGAATGACTTAACCTTAACAATATGTTGGAACTGTATATATATAACAATGGAAAATACATGCTTGTTGTAGAGATGTTTATTTAACCTTTACAGATGAAAGGAGTCTTCAGTGTCAGTGGACGTTTTCTTGCCATGGGAATATTTTCAGCATGGTTTCTTTATAACGTGACGTGAAGTGAAAACAGGCTTGCACAGGGATACTGGAAGATAATTACCTTCTGCACGTTAATGGTAACTCTTCTTCATGTTAGATAAAAACAGGACGGCATGATGGCTTCGGGCGGCACGGTGGTGTAGTGGTTAGCACTGTCGCCTTGCACCTCCAGGGTCTGGGTTCGATTCCCCGGCCAGGCTCGATTCCCGTCTCTGTGTGCATGGAGTTTGCATGTTCTCCCCGTGCTTGGTGGGTTTCCTCCGGGTACTCCGGTTTCCTCCCACAGTCCAAAGATATGCAGGTTAGGCTAATTGGCGTTCCTAAAATTGCCCGTAGTGTGTGATTGGGTGTGTGAGTGTGTGTATGTGTGTGTGCCCTGCGATGGATTGGCACCCTGTACCCCGCCTAGTGCCCGAAGTCTCCTGGGATAGGCTCCAGGTCCCCCGCGACCCTGAACACAGGATTAAGCGGTATAGAAGATGAATGAATGAATGAACGATGGCTTCATGTGTGTGTGCTTGGTAGGTTTCCTTTGGCAATCCAAAGGTTGACTGGTGTATCCGTATGTACTGATGATTTGGCACCCATACAGGTTATTCCCCACTTTATTGAGTTGTCTATGTTTTATTTCTATTAGTATCTGATTATTTATAGATAATAATACAAGACCATATTAGGCGCTCGATTAAAGGGCTACTTACAGAAATATGAAGTTTCATCCTGATGCAACTTGTTTTGCATGATGCTATTGCTATAAATGACACGAGCATTAGAAGTATGCCTTTTCCTCAGGAGATCCTAATGATATCCTGAGAGATTTTGCTTTGTTATTGTGTAATAAATAGCACAAACACATGATTGCGGTTATCTTCCCACACTTGTTTACTGATAAGACTGAATCATTCATTGTATCGTTCTCTCTCTCTCTCTCTCTTTCTCGCTCTCTACACACACTGCAATAAAAACATTTGCGACTGTCGCATGCTTTTACTGTATGAGCACTACTGCTTCTGTCCGATTTCGCCCTCTTGTAGCCTATTGATGACTGTTACATTTGATAACAGTATAAAATAAATATCAGTTATCACTTAAGCGAATTAAGTATGTCGTATCTAAAAGTGCATGGAGATCATGTTTTTTTTTTTTTTTTTACAGTAACAAAACATTTTCTGAGATAGGAAGGGCTAAGGAACATGAAAGCTATTTTTTTTAAGCGAGCTGGACTGGCGTAATGGTTAACGGCTGAGCAGATGTTGGAGAGCACAGAGGAAATGGTATTGCAGTTTTTTTTTGGACTCATTCTGTCTTTAGAAAGACAAAAACATTTCCAAAGAAAGAAATAAAGAACAGAGAACACAAAGGCATTTTAGTGATAGCCATTCACACAACTAATAACATTAAGGGTAGTAAAAAGAAATCCGGGAGTGATTCAAACCATCACTAAGCACTGGCCCTGAATTAGAGTTCCCTTCATGCCAATGTGTTAGGGACACCAAACATTGACTGGAATGGCCTTGGAATGCAAGAATGACATGTTTTTTTTCGGTTAGACCATAACACTAACCCTAGGCAGGGTTATCTCAGTGGTTAAGGCGTTGGACAAGGTTCAAACCAGGTTACTACTATTGGGCCCTTAAACAAGGCCCTTAACCCTCAACTGCTCAGATCTATAATGAGATAAAAAAAAATAATAAGTCACTTTAGATAAGGGCGTCTGCCAATTGCTGTAAATCCTGTAAATCTTTTCAGCAGCTTATATAACTGAATATGAAAAGGGACAGTATGAACACATATGGTGCAATTCCTAGCCAAAACTGAACCACTGGGATTGCAGCGTAGTGCTGGTTTCAGGATTGAAAAATAATGGGAGGCTTGCACCAAGAATGGAATCGAGTGTCCAACCTCAAAGGAAGAAAGAAGAAAAGCAGCAACAAAAACAGCAATTTAAAGACATACATATAATAGAAGGTTTATAGGGCATATCAAGTTAAATAAGAGTGTTTAATTTGATACAGAAATCCGTGTCTGTTAGCACCAGAAATTCAAAACTGGAATGACATTAGCAATGACGTACTGTGGGGTCAGTATTGTCCTATAATATGGCCGCCTTCCACATCCGAAAAGTTCAGCTACAGTCTTGTCTTGGTCTTGATCTTCTAAACTTAGGGCGATCAGCAGTGGAACCAGAAATGCTGTTCCGGGCAACTCCAAGTTGTGCCAAGTTGAAGAAGCATTCCAATGGCCCTCTCTCTGAGCCATAGAGTGAAGACAAAATGCACAATCAGATCGATTAAAATGCTTCCTCACTTTTGATACCAAGGCATGCCAGCTGGGCATAATCACATGGGACATTTTGTGGATGTGCCCTTGAAGATATAAGCTACTGTAGGTTAACCGCGATAGGAGAAACTGTCTACTGAGCATGACGTGTGTTTGTAATTTAACAATAACATTGTAGATTAGATTTCGGGTTTTTGTAACAATACAATTTATTTTTATCGTGTTGCATTTGTTTTGTCCAGAGACGTACAGAGAGTTAGTTTGCGCGACGGACATATTTACGTCCTTAGTCCTTAACTGTCTGGACAGGATTGAGGTGGCTTAATTTGGACTACTAGTGTGATTTTATTTTTGGAAATACAATCACATAAAACTTCTGCAACAGATTGATTAATAAAATAAAACAGTCTCGATCTCTAGTTTCGACAAGGTGATGTATCTTATGACAAAATGCCATTTCTGTCTGAATATAGCTAAATATGTGGGCATTGCAATACATTGAATACTATTAGTCACATCAGCATTCAGTTTCATTTGAGTTTTATATATATATACATTCATTCATTCATTCATTCATCTTCTATACCGCTTAATCCTGTGTTCAGGGTCGCGGGGGGCCTGGAGCCTATCCCAGGAGACTTCGGGCACTAGGCGGGGTACACCCTGGACAGGGTGCCAATCCATCGCAGGGCACACACCCAATCACACACTACGGGCAATTTAGGAACGCCAATTAGCCTAACCTGCATATCTTTGGACTGTGGGAGGAAACCGGAGTACCCGGAGGAAACCCACCAAGCACGGGGAGAACATGCAAACTCCATGCACACAGAGACGGGAATCGAGCCTGGCCGGGGAATCGAACCCAGACCCTGGAGGTGCAAGGCAACAGTGCTAACCACTACACCACCGTGCCGCTTTTATATATATATATATATATATATATATATATATATATCAAACCAATACAATAAGAGTTTGTGTAAATGCACAGTCTGAGGAGGCGATTATTTAGAAATCAAGGTTGCCAGACTCAGTTGAAATTTTTTTTTTCTTCATTCTTTCAATCAGGTTTAAATCCTTCCGAGTGAACCACAAATGATCTCAGACTGGATTTAACATATCAGGATAATTATTTGTTTCTGAGCCTGGGAGAAGCAATCTGGCAACCCTAATAGAAAAAACATTACACTGTGATAGTATACAGTAAATAAATGATGGAGTGACTGGAGCGTGAAATGAAACGTGAATGAAATATAAGTGCGAGGATAAGAATGGAGGATAAGAGGACTATCCTTAGTTTTGTCTCAACAACACAGCAGGAGATCCAGAACATGTCTCTTTTTCTCTCATTGTTTCTCTCTCTCTCTCTCTCTCTCTTTCTCGTCTCTGTGCATTTGACTCGCTTTGAACAATTAGGACGCTGATGTTTACCCCTTACGGTAAGGGTGCGTATGCTGGAAAGTGAAATGAAGACGCCTTTTGGCGAGGGGTTGATGCCACTGTCGGAATGTTTATGTGCGTGGAGAGTGTGTGTGAGCATATATGCAGGAGTTTTCTTTGTGTGCACGTCGTATGATTGGGGAGGGATTGTGTGAATATCAGAACAGCAGTGGCGGGAAGCTGAGATTTGCTGCGCTTCCCCGCTGAGCCACTCGAATGGGGAGAGCTCTGTCATTAGGGTATGTAGAGGAGGGGGATGTTAAACCCACCTGATTCTTCTCTGCTTTGACAGCTTTGTCTGTGCCACACTATCAGCTGCTGCGCCTCCTGCAGGGTCCAACACAGAGCCAAGCAGTGAATTATTGAGCAGCCTGAGAGAGAGAGAGAGAGAGAGAGAGTCGAGAGAGACACACATGCCATTCCTTAACACTGAGAAATCTGAATGTGCCAAAAATATGCACACGCCACACTCACTATCTGTCTGTTTTCTCTTCTCTCTTTATGATCCTTTTTTCTTTGACACTAGAAAAACTCTTATAATCCACTCTTTATTAATTATAGATTTCTTTATTAATTAAACATAAATCGTCTGCAAGAATTCTATCATGTATAGTGTACAACTTTATTCAAAGAACGCTTTTGTTAGCTCTAAGTGATGTACAACAGACGAGTAAACATTTAATTGACAATGAATGAACAGCCAAATAGGTTATGAAATAATTATTAATAATAATAAAAAACATGAAAAATGAGAATCATTCCTAAATATAGAGATAAATAGACTAAAATAAAACAGACCTGAATGTGATTGAAAAATAATTAAATATCAAATGAAAAAATAATGAAATTCATGTATATATAAATTTTTTTTTTTTTTTTTGAGTCTGATTGTTAAATAAATTTTACCTGATTAAAATAGTTTACTGATTTTTTAACCTATTTTTGAGTAATTTTTTTCTGTTGTTTGTTAAAAAAAATTTTCTTTCTTTTTTTCTTAATTTTTAAGAAATTTTTTTTCCTTTTTTTTACTCATTTGTTTTCTTTTTCTTTACCACGTTTTTTTTTTTAGCCATCTTTTGTAAAAATATTTGTACCACTTTATTTTAACAAGCACATATTAATTGAGGTGTTATTTTTGTTCAGTACACCCCAAATAAATTTTTTCTTTTTATAAAAATGGTGCATAGTATTCAGAAACACTAGTTTGGGTTCATAATTGGTGATCTTGTTTATTAGTGAAATAATGACTGATAAATCGGTAAATTGGTTTGGTGAATTATTACATGCGTTATCCTGTGCATGATTGAACTACCTGAGTTGATATCCTATAGGCGTATAATTAGCAGTACATAATACCTGCATGTGCTCTAAGTACATCCTATATCCTACTATTTTAACATAGCAATTCTGTAAAGTGAAAATTAAATGATGTTTAGTTAATACAATGTAGTGATGTTTCTCATCAAAGACAAGACAGTTGAGCCAAAAGTATCATGGCCATGACCGTCACACCCACATGAGGGTCTTCCTCAAATTGTTTCTACAAAATTGATGCACATCACTGTATAGAATGTCTTTGAATGCCACAGTGTTGTTACAGGTTCTCCTTTCTGGAATTAAAGAGCACAAACCTGTTCCAGCATGACAAGTGGAGGAACTCGAGTGTCCTACACAGAGCCCTACATTCAATCCCACTGAACACCTTGGGGATGAATTGGATCGCTGACTGCACCCCAGGCCTCGTCACCAACACCAGTCACTAATGCTCTTGTGGCGGAATGAATGAACATCCCCACAGCCACACTACAAACTCTAATGGAAAACCTTTCCAGAAGAGTTATTTTTATTCTAAAGGCAAAAAAGGGACACTGACATGCTTAACACAGACATAAATTATGGTGTAGCGGTTTGCATCTTGGCCGCGCACCTCCAGGGTCGATGGTTCGATTACCACGTTGGGTCTGTGTGCATGTTCTCCCCGTACTTGGTGGGTTTTCTCCCAAGACATGACATGTCCAAAGACATGCATATATATATATATATATATATATATATATATATATATATATATATATATATGCATACACTACCGTTCAAAAGTTTTAGATCACTTCAAAATTTTTTGTTTTTGTTTAGTGATTTATTTTCTACATTCTACAACAATACTGTGGATTTCAAAACTATAAAATAACACATATGGAATTCGGTAATTACGTAACAAGAAAAACAACAGTTAGTTGTTATTTTAAGACACAGAGGTCGGCCTTTCTGTAATAGTACTCGCAAGAACAGTATTGTCAAGTGCATTTGCAAAATCCGTCAAGCACCATAATGAAACTGGCTCTCATGAAGGCCGTCCCAGGAGGACGAGACCAAAACCTCCCTCTGCTGCAGACCAGAAGTTCATTTAGAGTTATCAGCCTGAAAAATGACCAATTAACAGCAGCTCAGATTAGAGGCGTTATGAAGTCTTTACAGAGCAGAAGTAGCAGAAACATCTCAATATCAACTGTTCAAAGGAGATTCATGCAGTTTTTTGGACGCCTTCAGCAAAACTTTACAATGTAGAAAGAAATAAAAACCAGGAACCATCATGGAGTTAGAAAGTGTTCTAAAACTTTTGAACGGTAGTGTGTATATACTCAGCAAAAAAAGAAACGTCCTCTGACTTTCAACCGTTTTTACTTTCAGTAAACTTAATGTGTAAATATTTGTATGAACACTAAAAGAGTCGACACCATAAGACATAAAGTAAAAATGTCCCTGAATGAAGGGAGGCTCAAAATCAGTCAGTACCAGTCAGTATCTGTTGTGGCCACCAGCTGCTTGAAGTACTGCAGTGCATCTCCTCCTCATGGACTGGACCAGATTTGTCAGTTCTTGCTGTGAGATGGAGGGATTGTGTGTTCCTGGTGTGACTCGGGCAGTTGTTGTGGCCATCCTGTACCTGTCACGCAGGTGTGATATTCGGATGGACCCATCCTGTGCAGGTGTTGTTACACGTGGTCTTCCACTGCGAGGATGATCAGCTGTCCTTCCTGTCTCCCTGTAGCGCCGTCTTAGGCGTCTCACAGTACGGACATGGCGATTTATTGCCCTATAGCCACATCAGCAGTCCTCATGCCTCCCTGCAGCATGCCTAATGCACGTTCACGCAGATGAGCAGCGACCCTGGCCATCTTTCTTTGGGTGTTTTTCACAGTCGGTAGACAAGTCTCTTTAGTGTCCTGCGTTTTTAGAACTGTGACCTTAAATGCCTACTTTCTGTAAGCTGTTAAGGTCTTAACGACCATTCCACAGGTGCATGTTAATTAAATGATTATGGTTAATTGAACATGCATGGAAAACATTGTTTAAACCCTTTACAATGAAGATCTATAAAGTTATTAAGATTTTTACAACATTATTGTTGAAATACACAGTCCTGAAAAAGGGGCGTTTCTTTTTTTGCTGAGTGTGTACAGTGGTGTGAAAAACTATTTGCCCCCCCTCCTGATTTCTTATTCTTTTGCATGTTTGTCACACAAAATGTTTCTGATCATCAAACACATTTAACTATTAGTCAAAGATAACACAAGTAAACACAAAATGCAGTTTTTAAATGAGGGGTTTTATTATTTAGGGAGAAAAAAAATCCAAACCTACCTGGCCCTGTGTGAAAAAGTAATTGCCCCCTGAACCTAATAACTGGTTGGGCCACCCTTAGCAGCAATAACTGCAATCAAGCGTTTGCGATAACTTGCAACGAGTCTTTTACAGCGCTCTGGAGGAATTTTGGCCCACTCATCTTTGCAGAATTCAGCTTTATTTGAGGGTTTTCTAGCATGAACCGCCTTTTTAAGGTCATGCCACAACATCTCAATAGGATTCAGGTCAGGACTTTGACTAGGCCACTCCAAAGTCTTCATTTTGTTTTTCTTCAGCCATTCAGAGGTGGATTTGCTGGTGTGTTTTGGGTCATTGTCCTGCTGCAGCACCCAAGATCGCTTCAGCTTGAGTTGACGAACAGATGGCCGGACATTCTCCTTCAGGATTTTTTGGTAGACAGTAGAATTCATGGTTCCATCTATCACAGCAAGCCTTCCAGGTCCTGAAGCAGCCAAATAACCCCAGACCATCACACTACCACCACCATATTTTACTGTTGGTATGATGTTCTTTTTCTGAAATGCTGTGTTACTTTTACGCCAGATGTAACGGGACACGCACCTTCCAAAAAGTTCAACTTTTGTCTCGTCGGTCCACAAGGTATTTTCCCAAAAGTCTTGGCAATCATTGAGATGTTTTTTTAGCAAAATTGAGACGAGCCTTAATGTTCTTTTTGCTTAAAAGTGGTTTGCGCCTTGGAAATCTGCCATGCAGGCCATTTTTGCCCAGTCTCTTTCTTATGGTGGAGTCATGAACACTGACCTTAATTGAGGCAAATGAGGCCTGCAGTTCTTTAGATGTTGTCCTGGGGTCTTTTGTGGCCTCTTGGATGAGTTGTCTCTGCGCTCTTGGGGTAATTTTGGTCGGCTGGCCACTCCTGGGAAGGTTCACCACTGTTCCATGTTTTTGCCATTTGTGGATAATGGCTCTCACTGTGGTTCACTGGAGTCCCAAAGCTTTAGAAATGGCTTTATAACCTTTACCAGGCTGATAGATCTCAATTACTTTTGTTCCTGAGTTTCTTTGGATCTTGGCATGATGTCTAGCTTTTGAAGTGCTTTTGATCTACTTCTCTGTGTCAGGTAGCTCCTATTCAAGTGATTTCTTGATTGAAACAGGTGTGGCAGTAATCAGGCCTGGGGGTGACTACAGAAATTGAACTCAGGTGTGATAAACCACAGTTAAGTTATTTTTTAACAAGGGGGGCAATCACTTTTTCACACAGGGCCATGTAGATTTGGAGTTTTTTTTCTCCCTTAATAACGTAAACCTTCATTTAAAAACTGCATTTTGTGTTCAATTATGTTATCTTTGACTAATAGTTAACGGTTTTTGATGAGCAGAAACATTTAAGTGTGACAAACATGCAAAAGAATAAGAAATCAGGAAGGGGGCAAATAGTTTTTCACACCACTGTATGTATATAAATATATGTATATAGTCCAGGGTGTACCCTGCCTCGTGCTCTGAGTCTCCTGGGATGGGCTCCAGGTCCCCGCGACCTTAAAGCGGATTGTCAGGTGTCCACAAACTTTTGGCCCAAAAGTGTTTTCTTTAACGTATGTAACAAATACTGACTTCTGGCATTCTTCATGTTTAAGCATCTCATTCATAATATAAGGAAACATGCTTTCCTTTTTAATATTACGCGTCTCTGATATGCCTTACATAACTCTGCTTCATCCAGTAAATCCCACAAACACAGCCTACGTTTGGAGCAATACCAGTAATGACTTACATAAATATTTCTCCATAATCCCACCCTGTGAGTCACATTACTATCCCACAAACTCAATTACCCAGCGTCCATTTCATCGCGAGGCTCGCGGCTCAGAAGCAGGAGGCGCTGTAACCTCTGTAACGCTTAGTTAACTTTCATTCTCCCCCCATCGCCCTGAGCGTGAGGACGACCAGCACATCTCTGAAGAGATGCCGCTTTCCCCACTCCTCCTCCTTTCTTACCTCGCTCCCTCCCTCGCTCCCTCCCTCTTCCCTCCAGACCTTCCTCTCCTCTGACTCTCTCCCTCCCTCTTTCCCCTCCTTTCTTTGTGTCTGGCAGTGCGCACTGCACTGTACGTTGGTAACAGATTGCATCAGACTCCCAGAGAGAGGGAGAGAGAGAGAGAGAAGTAAAAAGAAGACAAGAAAATTGCCTTATAAATGGATTGTGCTGATCAGGATAAACATGTTTTTAAATATGAACACAGGACGGAGAGAAGCATATGTGCACAGAGTTAGCAGTACACTAATGTGTTAGTGGTGGTGGAAAAAAATGTGTAGAAAATATGGAAAAATAAAAAATACTGTACAATACTAGCTTTAACAATACCAATACTACTACTACTGCTACTACTACTGCTACTAATAATAGTTAAATGTATTATGCTGAAGTGCTGTTAATTCTAAGCAACAACAACTATAATATTATTATTATTATTATTATTATTATTATTATTATTATAACAATACAATTTAATATGCTGGAGTTATGTTAATTACATGCAACAACAGAAGTAATAATATAAATAATGATAACTGTTTAATTTATTATGCTGCTGGTGCTGTTAATTAATAACAACATCAACAACAACACTACTACTACTAGTAATAATACTAATAATAATAGTTTATTTCATTAAGCTGGGAGTACTGTTATTTGTAAGCATCAACAGTAATAATCATAATAATAATAATAATAATAAAAATAATAATAATAACAATAATAATAGTTTTGTTTATTATGGTAGTTATGCTGTTAATTATGAAGAACAACATCAACAACAACAATAGTTTAATTTATGCCAGGCAGATGTTAATTGTAAGCAACAACAACAGTAATAATAATAATAATAATAATAATAATAACAGTTTTTTTATTATGCTGGTGGTGCTGGTGATTGTGAACATCATCATCATCATCATCATCAACAACAACAACAACAACAATAATAATAATAACAGTTTTGTTTATTATGCTGGTTGTGCTGGTGATTGTGAACATCATCAACAACAACAACAACAACAACAACAACAATAATAATAACAGTTTTGTTTATTATGCTGGTGGTGCTGGTGATTGTGAACATCATCAACAACAACAACAACAACAACAACAACAACAATAATAATAATAATAACAGTTTTGTTTATTATGCTGGTGGTGCTGGTGATTGTGAACATCATCATCAACAACAACAACAACAACAACAATAATAATAACAGTTTTGTTTATTATGCTGGTGGTGCTGGTGATTGTGAACATCATCATCAACAACAACAACAACAACAACAACAATAATAATAACAGTTTTGTTTATTATGCTGGTGGTGCTGGTGATTGTGAACATCATCATCATCATCATCAACAACAACAACAACAACAACAATAATAATAACAGTTTTGTTTATTATGCTGGTGGTGCTGGTGATTGTGAACATCATCAACAACAACAACAACAACAACAACAACAACAATAATAATAATAATAATAATAATAATAAGAAGAAGAAGAATAGTAATAGTATAATTTATTAAGCTGGGAGTGCTGATAATTGTCAACTTTAACAACATTAACAGTCCAATTTGTTTATCTATCTATCTATCTATCTATCTATCTATCTATCTATCTATCTATCTATCTATCTATCTATTAAAATGTTAAAATAACTTATGTTATCACAATGTTATCACAAAAGAAAGAAAAACCTTATTTTTGTATTTTTGTAATCATTTGCACTGGCCAGCATGGTGATAATCATGAATTAATAAATAATATCCTAGAGATATCCTTATCATTTAGGCATTTCCTCTTCTCAACAGAATGTATTATTTTTTGGTAAGTACTCTTTCATGTTTGAAACAGTGCTAACCCACAGAGCATCATGTCTTTACTACACACGCTTTTGATGTGTGTATGTGTGTGTGTGTGTGTGTGTGTGTGTGGACAGTTTTCCTAGCCTGCTTTGGCTGGGGGGAAAGGAATGACATTGAGACATTAGCCATCTCCTTGGCAACAGACATCGGGTGTCAGGCTACATCACAGGGTCACTCGGACGCCGAGCTGCTTAGCTGGCTCAGGGAAAAAAAAATGCATTAGCCATATGTTTCCTCATCTGAGCACAGTTTCTTTCACCTTTTATCTGCATGATTTTATACGTCATAATGCATATACACAGTACACCTAGACACTCTTGTGGTTATTTGTTTAGGACGCATTCAGCATTATTAACTGCCTCGTGGTTTAATCTAAACAGGCTGCTAATTGTCCTGAGAGACACCGTAAGGAGATTTATTTCTGCTTTATTGACTAGCAAACACACACAGGCATCATCTCTAATCACTCATATATTATAAATATCATCATCATCATCATCATCTCATACTTATCTCTTATCTGTTTTACTTGTGCTGGATTGATTGGGATGATAGGGGAGTTAATCACCTCAGGAAAAAAACTGTTTTGTTATTATATTCATCGCTGCAATTTGGGAACTCGTTGTGGGTAAACTTCCAATCAGCATGCTTTTGAGGAAGGAATTACAATTATGTCAGCTATGTAAGGGTGCTCTACTTTATTTGTGGTATAAATAGACATAATTATGCACAACCTGTCAATCATGAGGGAAGTGGGCAGTATGAGAGAAATATGATATTTGAAGACGTTCCTACGATCCGTACACAGTAGGTATCATGGAAAGATCAAATAAATCATGTGGAGATATTATTATAACCATGATATCTTAAAAAAATAATTATGATGACATAATTTATCACAATATGTTATATACTGGTTGGACAAAAAAAAAAAGTTCACAATTCCCCACAGTTCTCCACCCATGTGTCCATAAGAAAACCACTTGTTATTGATTCAATTATCAATTTGCTAGGGAGCATAAAGATGGAAAGCAATTGTAGCAATGACAAAAGTCATGTGGCCTGAGACATGGCAATAAAATGAAGTCAGCTGACGACCTGAACGTGAGGGTATCAGATTATCACATCTGTTGAGTTTTTCTCCATAGTGGTTCTGGAAGCATGAAGAATCTTTGTTTTTTTTTTTTTCTTTCTTTTTTCCCCGCACATGAATTGACCACCACATTGTGTGCTGTAATCAAAGCTAAAGATGACCGAATGAAATCTTGGAGTGTGAGACATTTTTTTGGCCCGGCAGTGTATGTACCAGCCATGAAAGTGAGCTTAAAATGGTTTGATACCACCGGCACTTTAATCAGAGGTTAGGATGTCAACAGAAAAAAAAAAGATCTGATTGGCTGGCATAACATTTAGCAGAAAAAGTGCAATTGTTGTCTGATTGGTGAGAAGTGGATAGTGAGACGGAATTGGCCGAGCTTAAATTGGGGAGAAAATGAGACAAACAAATAAAGAAATAAACAATTTGCAAATTATTTTACAGAATGCAAAGTACATAATAATTAAATTAATTGTGAGTACCTAAAGTACCTAAATTAATTAATTATGATCAGATTATTTTCAGAATGTTTTTGTAATAGGGTTCTATCTTTAGTTACTGTAGTTGTATCTATAGTACGTTGACTACAAAAGTAGGTCCTTTTATATCTGGGACCAGGAGTACTGTACAGTAAGTATATGCATTTTTATAAATTCTCCATTTAGAAACATGCTAAACACATCTTCAGCCTAGAAATGGTAGCTTCCCTCAAAACAGCTGTACATACCTGAAGCTAAAATCTTCAAATGCATTAAAAATTACTTAATGATCCAAACTTCCAATCTGTACAATCTTGAGATCCCATCAAGACAATGTAGACTTTATTACGGATGATGAATTAGAGTTGTGTCAATTTTGTCTACAACGCTAAACCCACAAGTTTAGGCAGGAGATCTGAGACAGACTCATAAAGATTATTACAGCTTTGGACAGCTTGCTGCCTCGAACGCTTCCTTTTTCTTTAATGCTTTAACTATAAAAGCGCACAGTAGATAAGATTATATTTCTGACACATTATATGGCGGGTAATAGACTACGTCTTGGATATGATCCCTACTGCTGTTTAATCCCAGTAGGCGACTTAGTCCGCTTCAAGTTGAAGTGTATTGATTACTGTCAGAATTTGGAAACAAAAGCCTTACACAGCTTACGCAGGATAACCTCTGAGTTTAGATGATGTCTACATCAAATCCAACCCATTTAACTGATTGATCAGCTGACGTTAATGAATTATGAGTATCTATCCATCCAGTTACCATACTTGTAGGGGAGCTTATTTCAGGGAGCTCAGGGTAAAAGGCGGGAGGCACATTATAAAAACAAAGTGTTCACTCTTCAAACCTGCTGGAGTAGGGTGGGATTGGTGAAGTATCTGGAGGAGTGTGCAGCATAAGTCAAGAGAGTTTGCGTCAACAGGTCGGATTGGTCAAGAGTGTCTATGGCAATGGGAAGTTCTGGTTGAGAATGCCTGTAGGAACAGGTGTGGTTGTTTAGGATTTCCTGCAGGAGTTTGTGGAACTGGGTTAGATTACTTGCACGATCAGATGGGATTGGTTAGGATTGTCTGTAGGAGTGTGTGGGATTGGGTAAGACTACATGCAGAAGCAGGTGGGGTTGGTTAAAACTGCCCGTGGGATTGATTGGGCAAGGATACCTGCAGGAGCACATGGGATTGGTTCAGATGGGCTGCAAGTGATAGAGGGTGGGAATGATCGGGAGTGTATGCAGGGAACAGGTGGGCCTGATTGAGATTGCAAGGGGGAAGCTGGTGGAGTTGGTCAGTAGGGTCTGTAGGAGTAGGTGGAATTGGTTAAGACGGGTGGGAGAAGGCAGGATTAGTCGAGTAAGAGTAACCAGGGGAGAGAGTATAATTGGTCAAGGGAGCCTTCGGAGCAGAAAGGATTAGTCGGGAGTATCTGGGAGAGGGTAGAATTGGACAAAAGTGCCTGTGGGACTTGCATGAAAGGGTCTGCAGGAACAGGTGGAATTGAGCAAGAGTGGCTGAAGGAGCATGTGGGATTGGTCAAGACTAGACTTGGTCAGTACTGCTTGTGGGACTGGGTCTGATTGGATGAGAGCAAATGGGCTTGGTCAAGAGTGTACAGTAGGAGCAGGTGGGAGTGGGTAAGAGTGTCTGTTGGACTGGATGGGATTGGATAAGAGTCTGTGCAGGAGCAGAACAGGTGCAAGAACAAGTGTGTGCAAGAACAGGTGGAACTGGTTAAGATTGCAGCATGGAGTGGGTGAAGTTTGTCAGTAGTCGATATACTCGTTTGAACGGTGATAGCGAGTTACGTTGGTTTAGAAAGCGTATTAGAGCAGGCAGGTTTATTCGAAAGTGTAGCGTATAGAATTCAAGCATGTACACCTCGAGTGGTGTGATGCTGTTGAATATTTCCAATTTCATCAAAGTGATTAGATTTTTCTACATCAGTTCACTGTCATAGCTTTTAGCGGTTTATAGTTAGATTTAATGTTGGGCGATTTGTAAAACAAGCTCCTTTTTTATCACTTTTATCACACTATAGACAGTTGTTTCCTCAACAGTCTTTTTCTTCATTCTCTTGGAGCTAAGAAGATGAAAAACGGCAGCTTGTCATGTTACTTATCAAGAAATAAAAAAAGTCGATATTGTCAAAACTGTGCAGTAAAAAAAAATAAAACTAACAATTAACTTCTGACCAGATCCGAAAATATAACGGTGCTTTCACTAATATGCAAGTGAAAAATGTGCATAATCTACATCTTATCATCACTTGCATTCTGACAGTTTTTTATTGTGCATGTGATGTTAGCTAAAGGGACGAGAGCCACTGTTATTATCACTGAGAACTTGTCTTATATCCTTGATAAAAACCTGAGATTAGAGCAGTGCTGTCTTTCGGGCCAGGTACACAGTGTACAGCACATGTAGATCACTGATAGACCTACAATAATTAGAGCTCTTTCACTTTTATTCTGGCAGGATGTGACAAACCTGATTTACTGTTTCCTTAACCAGTCTTCATCTACAGTACTTGCCATCATACAGTAATTTCCCTTTGAGGGGAATCTCCGTCTCCTCATGAAGGAAGGCATTTTGGTTTATCAGACATGAGAGATTGATAAAAGATAAGGAGTAGAGCGTAAGAGCAGAGCGTAGTCAGAAACCTTGTAATCCTGTTCAAATATGGCAAAAATGTCAAGCAAAGCTGGTTAAGGGTATGCGATAAAGCCTTTGACATTCAGTAAGAGACCACAGTGACAAACCTCAGCACGCTTTCTTATGAAGAACAGGCTAAAATGTGATCATGATGGGGTATACAGTAGTGTAGCTGGGCCTGTCAATAGGATAAAGAGGAAAGACATGCGTTATTTCAGGAAAGGAACACTTGCCGTGTCCTATATGCAATTACATGTGCTCATATTACATGTTTTCATAGCATTCTAAAGACATACAGTACATAGCATCGATGATTGGGATTCACCTGACATAATGTTAAAATATAATGATGGTGATGATGATGATCGTTCTTCTTCTTTTTTTTTTTTTAATTAGACTATCGTGACTCAGTGGTGTAATGGTTAGCACTGTCGCCTTGCACCTCCAGGTTCTGGGTTCGATTCCCATCTCTGTGTGCATGGAGTTTGCATGTTCTCCCCCGTGCTTGATGGGTTTCCTCCGGGTACTCCGGTTTCCTCCCACAGTCCAACCCACATGTTGGTTAGGTTAACTGGTGTTCCTAAATGACCCGCAGTGTGTGTGCCCTGCGATGGATTGGCACCATGTCCACGGTGTACCCCACCTCGTGGATGGGCTCCAGGCCCCTTGAGACCCTGAATACAGGATTAAGTGGTATAGACGATGAGTGAGTGAGTGAGTCTTGACACTTTGATGGCATCTTGCTTGCTCATGAGGAATACATGTAAATTTGTAGATTTTGTAGATTTCTGTAAAGCTTAATTATTATTATTATTAATAATAATAATAATATAGAATTCAATTCAATTCAATTTTATTTTATTTATATAGCGCTTTTAACAATGGTCATTGTCTCAAAGCAGCTTCACAAAAATGTAAGAAATTTAACAAAAAAAAAAAATAATAATAATAATAATAAAAAAATAATAATAATAAATAAAATAAATAAAAATAAATAAATAAAATAAATAAAAATAAAAATAAATAAAATAAATAAAAATAAATAAATAATAATAATAATTATTATAGAAAAGAAAATAATCAATGCTTAAAGTTTTTAAGTTGCTTCAAGTGATAATTTGTCAGAGCAGTTTATTCTCAGTAATTACATTAAAAAAAAACATTGAATACAGTGCACACTATGATGCTACATATTAACACATACAGTAACTCTGGCACATTTCTGTAATGGGGAACCCACTAATGCTTTGATCCTAGTTAGCGTATGAACATAATGCGTTCTGCGTGTCAGCTTTGTTTAGTGCTCTAACAGGAGGTTTTCTCATTGGCGCTCAGCATATCCATAAATAGATCCTCATATGGTACTCGCACAGAGTTGGACTGTTATATGGGGGAAAAAAAGATGAGCGCAGTATCTCCTTTTATTGTTACATTATGGCTCAGTATTAATCTAAATGAGATTTAAATATAGGAGGAACACTTATACAAGCAGTAGGTGTGTGTTGTGTGTGTGTGTGTGTGTGTGTGTGTGTGATAGAGATATATTACGGGTGTGTGCTGAATCAGCCTGCTGTTATGCTATGTCTCCAATCTTCTGTTGTTCTTCATAAGCTTGAAAAACGCCACACAGATTACACACAGTTGACTTTGTGATTAGCGCCCTCTTCTGGACATACGAGTACATGGAATGATATCGTCCTGTGTTTTTCTCTCTCTCTCTCTCTCTGTCTCTCCAACAGCAGCGAGCACCTCTCGTGCTCCTTCTCCTTCTTCCTGCATGGTGAGAGTAACGTGTGCACCAGCGTGGAGATCTCACAGCACCAGCCTGTCTACCACATCACTGAGGAGCATGTGCGCCTGGCCCAGACCTCCAACAGTCCCATACAGGGTAAGACGACGGCATCACGTTGCGCTTTTTCTGCTTTCCCAAAACTATGAGCGGCGTTCGAGTCAAACTGGGAATTTTCGCGCGTGTAAAGGCATATAAACCGATGCAAACTTTTTAAAGAAGGCTGTATGTCCATGAATGATGATAGCGTAGATGCAGTACGCATGTGGGTTTAAGATCTGGTAGTGGCTCAAGTTACACATGATTCAAGTATATGAAGCATAATACACCACTTTGAAGTTTGGGTTTTGCTTATAAACACACTCAAAAAGAGCCACCCGTCTTTTCTTTATATTTTGCTTTCAAAGAGCCAGACTTTGTTGTATTTTTAATGTAGTCTTGAGGAATTGTTCTGGAGGCTTACTGACTTTTCGGCTCCGGTTTTTGGCAGGTTTTTAGCTCACGTTTTCCCTGGACCTGACCAGTTTCAGAGGAAAGTTTTTTTTGTTTGTAAAGAAACTCAGTGACCGTTGAATCATTCAAGCATAAAAAAACTCATCTAATTTAAGGCAGGAACCAGTGAGAAACAGGTGCAGATGATGGAAGATGATCACCATGGTGATTAGTACAGTATACTGCTGATGCTGAATGCTGAGTGGTTGGAACAGATGAGAGGGGGAATGAGGTTGCTGCTGTGGTTGTTCCATAAGCAAGCAATTTTTATATTATATCTTTAGGTGCTTTTTTTTTTTAACAGCCTGTCACAGTAAGACATTTGTTTCTGTTTCTTTCGTTTCATCTAGCTACAAAACGTTGCATTATTTTATTCCACCCGTCCATCCATCTGTAGGAACCTCTATAGTCCAATTAGGGACCATGGAGGCCAATTGTGCTTACCGTTGATTCATTAGCCTGATCTGCATGTCTTTGGACTGTTGGAGGAAACCTGAGTACCCGGAGGAAACCCACCAAGCATGGGAAGAACATGCAGCCTCCATGCACACAGACCCCGAGGTGGAAATCGAACCCAGACCCTGGAGGAGCAAGACGACAGCGCTAACCACTAAGCCACCGTGTCACCTGTTATTTTATTGGCTTGCAAAAAAATCTAAACAGCAGATTTAACACCTGATAAAATAGCCTGCATCCTAAATGTTGTGCTCCGTCATCCCATGTGTGCAAGTCTTACCAAAAATGCCTCGGCCCTTCACATTACATTACATTAACAAACATGTTGTATTTATGAACAAACCGTCCTAGAATTTCAATCTCGTTTCTTTTTCTCGGTCTCTGTCCCGCAGTGATCCTGAGTCCGTACGGGTTGGGCGGCACTCTGACAGGCCAGGTGTTTAAGATGAGCGACCCGGCGGTACGGAAGCTGATGGAAGAGTGGAGCTACTTCTACCCAATGGTGCTAAAACACAGCAGCGGCGAGCAAGACAGCGACCTCAGCTACGACCCCCACAGCCATGTGGCTCTGGAGGTCATTGTTGGTGAGTGGCTCCACCTAGACAAATTAAACACTCGGTCCAAGCAGAGTCATGTAATCAGAAACATCAGAAACCTGCTGGCTGATTGATTAGAAGGAAGAGAGACTGAGTTCTAGCTGGATAATTAGTGGTACCAGCACAACTTTGGTATCGATGTGGGCGGGGCTAGCAATGCTGTTCTTTGATGATTGGTTAAGGAGATCACTCAATAGGCAACAGTAATTGCTTGAACTGAACGGTGTTAATAATGATCAACTTCTATGCCATCTCTGATCACATGCATTCATTTTTCCAATCACGTTGCTTTCACAAAGTTGCCGATTCAGCACTATGTTGCCAGGTTTTTAATAACGCATCGCACTGTGCTTTTCCCAATTCCAGTAATTTCCGCAATAATTACAGCACATATTTTTCATGACCATGGAATAAACCTTCCCACAGACTTGTTTAAGAAATGAGAAGGTACTCACTGCATCAGTTAAGATTAAAAGAACCGTCGCCAGATGAAACATATTAATCACTTCAGTAATTATCAGATTTAATGCTCTTACATATTGCTTATTTAAATCCAAGTGGGGACTGATTTTTTTTCCCAGGCGGTGTATTTTGCTCATGTGGAAAAAGTGTAGATCCTGTTATTAAATTGGCTTGCGTTGTTATTTGTGCAGGTTTTCGAGCTTTTATGCAAACCTGTAATGAAGCAGAACCTAAGTGTTTTTGAATTGCTCATTTTAAGCAAGAAGCTGTTGCTGTATTTATTAAATGACATTTTGAAAGTCTAGTGTGGGCGCAGGTTAGTTTGACCTTTTCGGCGAGATAACAGATATCTCCTCCCCCTCCGCTTGCCTTATACTAAAACTATTATTAAGTAGTTAAATGTTCAACATTGACACAGACTGCAATGTTTCTCTACATCACATTTCTTTGATAAATTTGCCTCCCTCTTAAAGTCTCCCTCTCTCGTATATATATATATTGCGTTAATATATTAATGCGTTAATGCGTGTGATTAATCTAGAAATATTAATGCATTGATCATTTTTAAAGCAGATTTAAAGCAGCTTGTGTTGATAATGGTAGTTTAACGCAGATAATAATAAGAGGGGGAAAAAAAGTTCAAACAATATGAACTTGTGGTGGCTCAGGTGACAAATGCTTTAGGTTGTTGATTTTGGGTTCGTGCCCCGGCGTTGGTGGGTTCCCACACCCCATGCAGTGTCAGTCCATTCAAAAGATTTTACTTTAACATTTGTTAGAGGTAGCAGAGCTGAAGATGTTGAGGTTCTCTTTGGGAGTGGCAAGGATGGATAGGATCAAGAATGAGTTCATCAGAGGGACAGCCCATGTGAGATGTTTTGGAGATAAAGTCAGAGAGGCCAGATTGAGGTGGTTTGGACATGTTCAGAGGAGAGAGTGTGAATATATCGGTAGAAGGATGCTGAGGTTGGAACTGCCAGGCAGGAGGTCTAGAGGAAGATCAAAGAGGAGATTTATGGATGCAGTGAGAGAGGACATGAAGTTAGTTGGTGTGAGAGAAGAGGATGCAGAGGATAGGGTTAGATGGAGGCAGATGATTCGCTGTGGCGACCCCTGAAAGGGAACAGCTGAAAGACAAAGAAGAATAAGAAATGTTAATGTCTAAGACCCAAGTGTTATAACACTGCTTAATCTGTTTCTTCTAACTGGTTTGTCATGCATTTCCTTATTCCAATATTACACATCCTGAGTAAATGAAAAAAGTGTTTTAAAATTGCAATTAATCGCGATTAATCACACACTATGACTGCGATTAATTAGATTAAAAAATTTAATCGATTGACAGCACTAATATTTACTTTTTTTTCCTGCTATAGGTGGTGTAAGAATGATCTACCCAGCAGCTTTTGTGCTCATTGCCCAAGCTGATCTGCCCGTAGAACAGCCTCCTCTTGCCCAAGGAACCCAAAGCGGCACTAGAGACTCATCAAACTGCGGCATTCCCCTCACCCCTCCCACGTCCCCAGAGCAGCCCTGCTCCGGTAACACACACAATCAACTGGATATAAAAACTCCTGACTAACCGTACATGTTTATATGTGTTAAATAAGCGTGGGCAATATTACACAAATTACTTTATCACCATTAAATTTTTTCACCATAAAGTCTTTTTTATTACCAAACACTTCTGCAATATACATAAGATGTATTAGTATTTATAGGTATATACTGTATATAAGAAATTGCAAACAAAAAATGCCTGAATACCTTAATGCAATCACAAACAATTAACTTTGCTCATTACCTTAATTAATTAAACTGTAAAAATGTATCCAATGTATAATACTTTTTCTGTATTCAAAAAGTATTTTGTGACATAATTTATATAGTGAATTCTTGATTATGTTCAAAATCAAAATCTCTGACAGCAGTCATGGCAGAAAATGTTATATTTGATAAATTTTATATTTGCTTGGTGGGTTTCCTCCGGGTACTCCGGTTTCCTCCCACAGTCCAAAGATATGCAGGTTAGGCTAATTGGCGTTCCCAAATTGACCGTAGTGTGTGAATGTGCGTATGAGTGTGTGCCCTGCGATGGATTGGCACCCTGTCCAGGGTGTACCCCGCCTTGTGCCCGAAGTCTCCTGGGATAGGCTCCAGGTCCCCCTCCAGGTCCCTGAATAGAGGATAAAGCGGTACAGAAGATGAATGAAATTTTATATTTATTTTAGCGCCAAGTGAATTGAGTTTTAAAGTTGAGATTACTAAGTTTGATATGGTGCAGGAGGACATGTAGTGATAAACGGTTGAGATAAAGATGCTGGCTGGTGAAAGAATTAATGTTGTAGCTGTTATAACATATACAGTACTGAACAGCTATAACATTAACAATGATCATCAATTATATACAGTGACCTGGTGTCAGGATCATGGGGACCCAAGGATCATTTCTGCCTGTCTGGTCCGATCCAGCGGAAAGCCAACGTAACACAAATTGCTGGCTATGATAGAAAGGATGTCAGGACATTGTGTATAAGGGTTTAAGCAGGCAATGAGTTCTTAATTAGTAAAAGATCTATGGGACATGCTGGACCTTGCAATTACAGCACTTAAAGGGTCTTAAATGGTTTGTCATTTTCTTAATAATATATAGCAATTTTAGGAGTAAAACACTTGAACATCGCCCATTCTGTTTCCACTTTACAGTTATGTTCTATTGGTTTTAACAAAGAATTCATAGCACTGAGTTCGTAAACATGCTTGCACTTCTTTCTTGTTTAGATGGACTAATCATTAGGTGGGCCGAAGACCCCGATCAGCTCTTTACATGCCCCCATAGATCTGCACTTTAACGAGTGCATTTCCTCTTGTTCCAGCCTCATTACCTTTCACCTCTGCAGTCTGAATGTAATCATGCTTAGTGTGCATTTCCTGTTAATGGCCCCAATAACGACCCACTGGCCCACGTTATTACCTACTAGAAACCATTATTAACCCTACAGTTTCCAAATGCATGCGAAAGTACAGTACATACCATACCGTACAGTATATCCTGTACATGCTGATCTGCATAATCTGTAATCCCTTGTAATGCATACGGTAATTATTTGATAATCATCTCATTCCAGTCTTAAAGGGATGAAATATGATCCAGCTTAAATTTACACGCCGAAACTTCGCAAGATGAAGAATCTTGATTATTGTCGTTCATAGGATTAGTATATTCAGCGCTTAAGGGTCGACGAATGAAACAGATAAGCTTAAGATAACATTACAGACACTGTTGTTGAATTGATTTAATCTACCAGAAGGAGAAAGAGCAAACAGCCATCAAGCCTAAAAACAAATAAACCCTCGAATGTTGTATCTGATGTGACGTGACTGTGTTTGTGTGTACGTTGCTAGGCGACAGCGGCTTTCAGACCGCAGTCTCTAGCGTGAGTAGTCAAGAGAGCGGAGCCACCCACAGCCCCAAGCATTCAGAGAAAAAGCTGAGTAATCAGATGGTCCATCAAGCATGGAAGGAATGCTACATGAACCAATTACAGCGCAAGTATGTCTACTCGAGCATGTCGTTTATTTTTCCATGTGCATCTTTTTTTTTTTTTTTTTTTACCTTGGCCACATCCAAGTAAGAATAAAAGTTGAATATGCCCATAAAAAATATGTCTATCTTATCAAAGTAAAAGCATCACAAACTAAGTCATGTGTCCAGATCGTTCTGTTAGAAGTCAGTTAAAAGTTTATGAAACGTAATTAAAAAAAAAACTAATTTCAAACTGATAAAATTTATAAAATTGTAAGCATTGTTTTTTTTCCTTGATCTGCCAATAGAAATATATTGAAAAAAATTTAATTTTATATACAAGGTATATATATATATATATATATATATATATATATATAAACCAAATATAATATTATTAAACCTATTACTAGAGATTATTTTCTCTCTCTCTCTGTATATATATATATATGTAGAAAAAATATATACAGGTCCTTCTCAAAAAATTAGCATATTGTGATAAAGTTCATTATTTTCTGTAATGTACTGATAAACATTAGACTTTCATATATTTTAGATTCATTACACACAACTGAAGTAGCCTTTTATTGTTTTAATATTGATGATTGTGGCATACAGCTCATGAAAACCCAAAATCCCTATCTCAAAAAATTTGCATATCATGAAAAGGTTCTCTAAACGAGCTATTAACCTAATCATCTGAATCAACTAATTAACTCTAAACACCTGCAAAAGATTCCTGAGGCTTTTAAAAACTCCCAGCCTGGTTCATTACTCAAAACCGCAATCATGGGTAAGACTGCCGACCTGACTGCTGTCCAGAAGGCCATCATTGACACCCTCAAGCGAGAGGGTAAGACACAAAGACGTTTCTGAACGAATAGGCTGTTCCCAGAGTGCTGTATCAAGGCACCTCAGTGGGAAGTCTGTGGGAAGGAAAAGTGTGGCAGAAAACGCTGCACAACGAGAAGAGGTGACCGGGCCCTGAGGAAGATTGTGGAGAAGGACCGATTCCAGACCTTGGGGGACCTGCGGAAGCAGTGGACTGAGTCTGGAGTAGAAACATCCAGAGCCACCGTGTACAGGCGTGTGCAGGAAATGGGCTACAGGTTGCAAATTTTGCATGTCATTCGGAAATCAAGGTGCCAGAGTCTGGAGGAAGACTGGGGAGAGGAAAATGCCAAAATGCCTGAAGTCCAGTGTCAAGTACCCACAGTCAGTGATGGTCTGGGGTGCCATGTCAGCTGCTGGTGTTGGTCCACTGTGTTTTATCAAGGGCAGGGTCAATGCAGCTAGCTATCAGGAGATTTTGGAGCACTTCATGCTTCCATCTGCTGAAAAGCTTTATGGAGATGAAGATTTCATTTTTCAGCACAACCTGGCACCTGCTCACAGAGCCAAAACCACTGGTAAATGGTTTACTGACCATGGTATTACTGTCCTCAATTGGCCTGCCAACTCTCCTGACCTGAACCCCATAGAGAATCTGTGGGATATTGTGAAGAGAAAGTTGAGAGACACAAGACACAAGAATCTGCAAAAGGATTCCCGACCAAGTATTGAGTGCAGAACTGAACATAATTATTTGAAGGTTGACTTTTTTTGTATTAAAAACACTTTTCTTTTATTGGTCGGATGAAATATGCGAATTTTTTGAGATAGGGATTTTGGGTTTTCATGAGCTGTATGCCACAATCATCAATATTAAAACAATAAAAGGCTTGAACTACTTCAGTTGTGTGTAATGAATCTAAAATATATGAAAGTCTAATGTTTATCAGTACATTACAGAAAATAATGAACTTTATCACAATATGCTAATTTTTTGAGAAGGACCTGTATTATATATATATATATATATATATATATATATATATATATATATATATATAGAGAGAGAGAGAGAGAGAGAGAGAGAGAGAGAGAAAATAATCTCTAGTAATAGGTTTAATAATATTATATTTGGTTTATCATAAATCTGATTATTTTGGCTTTTTGCAGTGTACAGTATGTAAGATGAAAGCTTTTATAAGATGTAAAATGTCATTTAATACTCGCTTTAATCCATGCATTATCTTTGACATGATCTATTTGAAACTTTTTAAACATTAGCACAAACTTATATATGATAATGGAAACCACACTTTACAGTAACATCAAATAAGCTTTCTATTATGTGGCCAGATTAAATGATTCGATGTGGCATGAAAGTGATAAAGTTAAGAGAAAAAAGAGCATTCTTTTGTGTCAAACCAAAAAAAATAGCTTAGACACTTCCAATAGCAGTATTTCACTATTTATGTCAATCACTGCTTAGGCCACCATCACAAAAGGACTTTCCGGCTATACAGGAAATGTACACAGATATGTAGGTTTCAATTAGTCATGAAACGATATCATGTTGTTTTGCATCAGAAAAATGTGCTATAAATGTTAAAAGATGAGGTATAGAACATAACAGGATTATAGAATTTTGGCATATCGGTTAGCAAACATTCCAAGCGCATAAATGTGATAAATCCCAGTCATCATGTCCAAAGAACTGGAAAGCTGTTTCGTTTCATCTTTGTACATAATCATCTTTCATGCCAGTTTTGCTTTAATGATATATTTATATAATATGCCGTGAATATAAACGACAGTGCTTCTCCGTTCTTGCCTTGACACAGATGCAATCTATCAAACGGCATGGTGCCAAAGAAGGAAGTAACGAGCGAGGTGGCAGTATGGGATTTCACTGACCCTGCCGAGAGAGCCCCATGCAGCTGTAACAGGTGGAGTTTCTTCCTCGCCCGCTCTGTGCTCGTCCTCATCGCACTGTGAAATAAGGCTTGGCATCACATATATAGTGCTGATATACTACACTTATACGTGGTGATGCGTTTCTTCTTGGACCATCTACTTTAATTTACAGTGTAGAAGATGTTCAATTAACATTGAAATCATCCAAAAGGAAAAAAATAATAAATCAACACCTGCACAATTGATAATTGATAAATAACAGCAAGGTGCCGATTTCTTTAATGTCTACCAAGTCTCTAAGGTAGAACATTGCTAACAGTTATAATACGAGTACTGTTTCACACATAGATGATTATATAAGTAAGGCATTACTGTATGTGTACTGTGGAACAGTGTTTTAGTGTTTAGGGGTGAAGAAAGTTCTTTCCACCGCCTAGGCTGTGAGTGATCATCAGAATTGAAAGAACTGGGTAAAGTGTGCTCCCAATGGGATTTACTACAGTATTTCAGCAAGATGCAAGGTACACTGATCAGCCAAAAGATTAACACCACTGCCAGGTGAATTGAATAACATTGATGATCAATTATACACCAGTCAACCAGTGACAGGGTCATGAGAACCCAAGGCTCGGCTCCTTGTTGGGACCAAAGGCCACCCAGTCTGGGCTGATCCCACGGAAAAGCCAAAGTAGTACAAATTGCTGAGAAATCTTCATGCTGGCTTCAGTAGGAAAGTATCAGAACATACAGCGTATCACAGTCTGGTGCATATGAGGTTTAGCAGACGAAGAGGTCAAGGTTGTTGATCTGCCCTTCAAATTCTCCAGATCTCAATCTGACCTAGCATCCATGGGACGAAAGACTGAACCATACAGTAGGTTTCCCACCCTTGCAACCCACAAAGCGTCTGCTGCTAACGTCCCGGGGGTCATATATCACAGCACGCTGCCAGTTCTTGTGGAGTCATGATCCCAAGGGGATCTGAGCTACCCCGGCAGCGCGAGGGAGACGAACACAATATCGGGCTTAATGATTTGCATTGTAAAGTTTTGGCAGTGGATTTGAAATTATGGTGAAATGTGGAGACTTTAAGCTTTAATTTAATGGCTTTAACGAAAAAAAATAAATAAAAATGCATTAATGATTTAGGAAATACAGCCATTTTACCGGCTCAAAAGTATTGGAACAACTGCATAGTAAGCCGTTTGGTGGTAAGTTCTGAATATACAGTCCATAGACGTGCTAATGCAAGTGATGGAGGCCATCGGTAAGCTGAACAATAAAAGACCTATCCGAGAGAGAGAGAGCAGAAACAGAGAACAGGAGTAGTCAACAATTTCGCACGTATTTAAAAGGAATAGATAGCTTATAGCAGAATGATTGGAGAGAAGATAATGAAAAAGGAAAAGAAGAGCTCATGTTCCAAAGCATATCATTTCATCTGTCATGTATAAAGGAGGCATAGGAGGTGTTATAGCATGGGCATGTGTGGCTGCTAGTGGAACTGGGTCACTGGTGTTTATTGATGACCTGACTGCTGGTGGAAGTAGCAGGATAGATTCTGAAGTGCATAGAGCTGGAAATTGAATATTCTCAAAGGATTGAGTCAGTCACCTGCTCATGCTTTTCACTGACAGACAAAAACAACTAAAAGCAGCAGCAGTAAAGGCCTGGTAAAGCAACAAGTGACATCTTGACAGCCTCATTTCAAATCCATTGTGGTGGTGCACATACATATTCTGTCGACTGGTGTCATTATCTTGCACAAAATCTTTAGCCAAGTTTTAACCTGTCCATGTCTGGGGCTATAATTATTGTCATTAGTCATCCAGGACATGGGGCTCTACCATACGGTCCCAACGGATTAGTGATACATTACATTTTGCACTGATTTTTGGGACTAATTTTCACCAGCTATACAGAAAGTTCAACATATGGGCCTGGGGTTGAGTGGCTTTATGGATTTAATACAACATGTCGCTGTTTGCTCAACCTCTTCTCTGTTTCTTCTTGAAGGTTGAGGCAGCAGTCGAAGCAGCAGCAGCAAGCAAATGGCTTCTCTGCCAATTCCCAGCCAAGTACAAACACCTCTTCCTCTTCCAGCTCTTCCTCTTTATCCTCCTCTTTACCCCCACCTTCGACACCGAAAAACAAGACTACCGACAAAGCAGACAAGTCTGATAAAGTTCCCAAACGGGCAGCCATAACTCCTTTTCACCACCGCCTCTCTGTAGACCAGCAGCCATGCCCGGAGCAGGATGCACCTCCTGGACCTCAACTGGTACTCACAGCCTTGGACACTTCTTTGGATACATTACCTGGCTGCAAATACTCTAAGCCATTGTTTAGTGGCAGGAAAGGGCCTGAGTCTCTCCTCCATTCACCAGTATCTCCACTACCACCTACACTAAGCCCACATCCTAGGGTGCAGGACCCCGAGGTTCTGGAGGCACCCATGGATGTTTCCCAATGCCTAGAGGGCACTTCTTTGCCTACAGTCTCGGAAATTAGTGACACTGCTCTATATACAGCCTCTCTAGTGCCCAAAGAAGCCAGTGGGGGCTGGTGGAGGAGTTATCGGATCCCCAAGATAGACAAATTTGACTTTAAGCCATCAGAATTGCCCTATGATATGGTGGAGATCAGAGCTGAGGGTGAAGGAACTGCCTTGAAGAGGTATATATGTGCACACACACACACACACACACACGCACAGCCATGATTTAGTGCTTAATGCTTAGATCTACTGCAGGTATAAATCATCTTGTTTTTGTGGGCAGTTTTTTTGCACAGACGCACAAGAGGTTTAAGATTTCAGAAGAACGGCTCCAGGAGCACATAAGCACTCTGGGATTCTTGCAGCAGACGGGGGTTGAAGTACTTGGGGAAGCTGGCGAGGATCCCTATGACTTCAAGGAAGGGGACATTGAGTACAGCTTTCCCACTTCCAAAAGACTGAAGAGTCGAGATCCCAGTCGGAAATCGAAGGTCAGGAGGGTGTCTGTTTTGCACAATAAATATTTACATGCAAAAAGGTTCAATATTAAAACTTATTATTGATGTTGACTATGGTAAGCATTATACAGTATTTGATGAGTAGAAATGCGGACAAAATTGATTACGTTGTAACCCAAGTGCAACTTTGTTTCATCCACTAGCAAAGTACAATATCAAGTACTAAAATGTTCTCAGCAACTATTCACATTTGTTAGTTTTGCTTGAACATTTCTTCTATGGCCATGATTGTTTCATGGAGATGTTATGATGCTATACTGAAAAGTTCTTTTTTTCATTTACTACTTGAGAAGACCTTAATGTTTAGTATGTAGGAAAACAAAATTGTTGTGTTTGTAGCCTGCATTTTTTATTGATGAGATATGATGCTATGATTATACTGTATATACACTCTAATATTTTGTTGGAAAGCCTTTTGCTTGGATAAAGGCATGTAATGGTATGGCATTGTTTTCATATACTTATGCAACATCACAACATTCATTCCCATTGCCATAATTTTTCTCCAAGATCTTGTATTGAAAATGAGACAGTTGGACCACTGCATAAAACCTTCTCCAACACATCCCAAAGATTCTCAATAGGGTTAAGGTCTGGAGTCTGTGGTGGCCGATGATGTCTCATGCTCCCTGAACCACCGTTTCACAATTTGTGCTTGATGAATCCTGACTTCTTCGTCTTAGAATATGCCCATGGAAGAAAAAAAAATCTGTTGATGTAAAATCCTGGTAATTTAGTAAATTCAGGTAGTCAGCTAACCTCTTTTTTATGGGCACATAAACATTTCTGAGCCTAGACCTGACCAAATGAAGCAACCCAAGATCATAACACTGCACCTGCGAGCTTGTACAGTATGTAGGCATTATGCATGATGGGTGCATCCTTTCAACCGCCTGAGCACCCTGATACTATACAGTATATCCATCGCTTTGGATTGGAACAGGGTAAATCTGGCCTCATCAGGACACATGACCAATGCTCCACACTCCATTTTTTACCCTCCCTAGCAAACTGAAGCCATTTCTCCAATTAATCTCACTAATAAGTGGTTTTTCTAAGGCTACACAGCTGTTTAGTCCCAATCCCTAGTGTTCTCTTTGCGTTATGCGTATGGAAATGCTCTTACTTTGACTATTAAACACAGCTGTCAGTTCTACTTTAAATAAAAAAAAAAAAAAGGATTTCACCAAACGAAATCCTCCTCAGCCACAGCGAATCATCTGCCTCCATCTAACCCTATCCTCTGCATCCTCTTCTCTCACACAAACTAACTTCATGTCCTCTCTCACTGCATCCATAAATCTCATTTTTGGTCTTCCTCTAGAACTTCTGCCTGGCAATCGCAACCTTAACATCCTTCTACCGATATATTCACACTCTCTCCTCTGAACATGTCCAAACCACCTCAATCTGGCCTGTCTGGCTTTATCTCCAAAACATCTAACATGTCCCTCTGATGGAATCATTCTTGATCCTGTCCATCCTTGTCACCCTCAACATCTTCATCTCTGCTCCCTCCAGCTCTGCCTCCTGTCTTTTCTTCATTGCCACTGTCTCTAAGCTGTCAGTTCTTCCTCGAGGATAATCGTTCACCACTATAATTCCATGCGAGAAACTACTCACTGCATCATTCATTCATTCATTCATCTTCTATACCGCTTTATCCTATGATCAGGGTCGCCTGGAGCCTATCCCAGGAGGCTTCGGGCACAAGGCAGGGTACACCCTGGACAGGGTGCCAATCCATCGCAGGGCACACACACACACACACACACACACACACACTCATTCAAACACTATGGTCAATTTGGGAACGCCAATTAGCCTAATCTGCATGTCTTTGGACTGTGGGAGGAAACCGGAGTACCCGGAGGAAACCCACCAAGCACGGGGAGAACATGCAAACTCCATGCACACAGAGACGGGAATCGAGCCTGGCCGGGGAATCGAACCCGGACCCTGGAGGTGCAAGGCAACGGTGCTAACCACTACACCACCACGCCGCCCTCACTGCATCAGTGAGGGTTAAATAACTTGTTGCCAGATGAACCATATTAATCACTACAGTAATTATCCTATGGACAGCTCTTACCTATTTGCTTTATTATATCCAGGTGGTGACTTTTTCTTTTTCTTTTTTGGCCGGGCAGTGTGTTTTGTACATCTAGCAAGTATGAGGGTGTATCTTTTTCTTTTCTCATTGAGTTATACTGGAATAGGGAAGCAGCAATAAGAACAAAACACTGACACATGAGGGTTTGTTATCTCATAACACTTTAACACAGACTTTATTGCGAGATGTTATGTGGGATGTGAGGATACAGTATAATAAGTACAGTACGTAATTTGACTTCAATAATACAGTAGATATTAAGATGAAAAAATGAAGGTCATAATGAAAGTGTTCGATTCATATATTCCATGCAGTTTTGAAAAAGACATTTATAATACATTTACACAGGTGTGCATTTTGTTTTTCAATTTGTCGACGTTTGGAAAGGTTGAATGTGTCTTATGTCTTTAAGGGAGAGGAGGTCAATGGCAACAGCGCGGTCCCTGAAGGTAAAGACGCCATGTCCATTTTCAGCTCTGCTCCTAAATTCGGTGAGTCTGCAGTCTGCGAATCATCCATGCATAATTCAGGAGCTGCAGACACTCACATTGAATGCTGTCTTGTTCCAGGAGAGGAATTGGCTCAGGACGAGACTGGGGGAAAAGCCAACCCGCCTCTGACGAGAGAAAAAGATCTGATAGTGCTCATATCTGACTTGGAAAACATCTTTGGAGAGGAGGAAGATGATCTGGGAGTGAGTGACATCAATATTATACCCCCCTTAAATAGATAGTCACACAAAAAAAAAAACAATGCAGCGATCGATTAGATTCTGTGATAGTTATCACAAACTATGCCAAGTGTTTGGAAAATGTAGTGGCAGATTAGGGGCTTAATTACTTCCATGACAGAGTGCAAGGTTTGGGAACTTGGCTGTGAAGTCGTTTGATCATGAATGGAGTATTTTGAGCGGAGATCCAGGGCATGACAATTACTCATGTAGTTTTTTATGTTGTCACGGTTACCAGTTGCAATCTTTAAAGATTTGAATGCAGTATGATTTATGATATTATTTCTTTTAGCAAATCCCTGTTTCGGACGCAAAATTCTTACGAATCATTAACGGTCCATTAATAAAGTATGCGATTTGCAAAATAGCTCGAAGATTATTAAATGTGTTCTTTTCAGACAACTTTTCCTAATCATCAGCAGCCATCAAAGACTATGGTGCCAGGAGCTGAAGAGCGCCCCCTGGGGATTGATGGGAGAGTAGCAGTGCCATATCCCTCAAGTATGCCATGTTTAGAGATGTTGTTGTTGTTGTACAGTATATATTCTATGTGCACTTATACTAAAATCACAATGTGAGATACGGATACAGGCTTTATGAGACAGTATATAATATATTTATTTGGTAATGACAACTAATCCAGGTGGTTCAACATCAATACAACAGGTGACAAACTCAAACACCAATAAGCCATCGGCTCTGAAATTAGATTATGATGCTGGATTTATGATTTTTTTTATTTTTTTTAAATACATCCCATAATTTAATCACAGTATTATTGAATTTGAGCCACTCTGGTATGTCTTTCTTTCCACGACGACCCTACTGTAATTTGGAAACTACACAACATAATTTTTAACACCCTTTTTTTTTATTTTATTTTTTTATAAATAAATCTGCTCTAAATTTCTGAAAAGCCTGAATAACATTTTTCTAACCTGACTTTCTTTTGCGTGGATTATACCCTCTTACGCTCGCTCTGTCTTGCTCATCTCAGCAGTAGCAGAGCTTCAGCGGATGTTCCCCACTCCTCCGTCTCTGGAGCAGCACCCAGCATTTTCCCCAATCACAACCTACCGAGACACACCCAGCCAAGAAACCCCCGCACCCTTAGCAGGACACGAGCATACACTCAACACACACACCAACAGCCAGCTTAGTGACTTCAGGTCTGAGATGGATGAGAGTGTGACCAGCCCTAAAACAGAGGACATACGGGTGTGTATAAGACCTTGAGGAACACACATCTAAAACACCTTTATGGTCTCTTAATCAAGAATGATCATAAGAATTGCATGTAAGGAATAAAAATGATGGGACTTAATGAGTCGATTATTTTTCCTAATGGTCTATTCCATTAATACCACAGCACTTTGCCTCTATTTATAGACAAAGGTGGGAGCTAACCGGGTACATCTACTTCGTTATCGTATTTAAGTACATATTTCATGTATTTGTACTTGAGTATTTTTAGTAGAGGTTACTTTTGTCTTTCACGCCACTAAATCGTACGGCAAATATCTCTGCCTAGAGTTTTTAATACAAAAAAAGCTATTGATTTTGATACTTAAGTAAATTTGAAGGTTGTGTTTTTACTCAAGGAGACTGGATGATCACTATTTGCCTTAGAGAATCTTTATTTTTACTCTAGGGTAGAATTTGTGTGCTTTGCCCACAACTGCATATACTGTAGAAAACTTGACAATATCAAAGATTATATTTATATCAGGCGGCGCGGTGGTGTAGTGGTTAGCACTGTCGCCTTGCACCTCCAGGGTCTGGGTTCGATTCCCCGGCCAGGCTCGATTCCCGTCTCTGTGTGCATGGAGTTTGCATGTTCTCCCCGTGCTTGGTGGGTTTCCTCCGGGTACTCCGGTTTCCTCCCACAGTCCAAAGATATGCAGGTTAGGCTAATTGGCATTCCTAAATTGACCGTAGTGTGTGATTGGGTGTGTGAGTGTGTGTATGTGTGTGCCCTGCGATGGATTGGCACCCTGTCCAGGGTGTACCCCGCCTAGTGCCCGAAGTCCCCTGGGATAGGCTCCAGGTCCCCCGCGACCCTGAACACAGGATTAAGCGGTATAGAAGATGAATGAATATTTATATCAAAGATACATTTGTTACACTGTTACAGTAAAATCACGTTTTATTATTAGCCTTTGATTGACATACTGTACCAGTCCCTATGAATAAGTTTGAGGAATGCCAACTTTAATTCTACTTTAGAAATGTCAACATATTCCAAAAATCATATACTGTATAACCATTAGAGCTGACATTATTAAAAATTAAGGAACAGCTTTTGACCAATCATAATTGGGAATCCATCATCCAAGTGACAAAAAAGTTTCTGTCACAATCAAGACCTCTATTTACATAACTTAATCTGTCCAGCCACAGGTGGGTTGTTCCATGTTTGCCCCCCTTCGGACATTACCCAGCCAATGTCTGGCACCCCTGAAGATCCCTGAGCAGTGCTACTATAGACCGTCATGGTCCATGCTCCCCAAGATGGAGCCCTACTGCCTTCCGAACCAGACTTCTTTCGTACGAGATGGATATGTGTAAGTTTGATGACTGCATACATTTTTGCAAAGCATACTGTACAGTCGATGGGTCTTTGTATCAGGTCTGTAATAGCATCTCTCTTTCCTCTCTCTACAGTAATGTTCCCAGCATTGGTGCTCTGCAGGACCAAGACTACGCCCAGATGAGCACTGGTACCGCTTCTGTTGGCACAGCGGGTGGAGTCTTGCCTTCACCGGCGACACCACGTTTCTCTGTCCCCACTCCGCGCACCCCGCGCACCCCACGTGGTGTAGGCACTGCCAGTGGGCAGGGCTCGATAAAGCAGGATGGTACAGAGTTGAGCTCGCCCATTTCCACACCATCCACTGGTCTACCCCTAAGTTCGGTAGAGCCTCTGGCATCGGGGCCGGTTTTGCCAGAGGCGCACAGCCTCTACGTCATCCTCCTCCTCTCGGATTCTGTCCTGGATGTGTTTAAGGATCGAAGCTTTGACAGCTGCTGCATCTGTGCTTGCAATATGAATGTGAAGGGTGCTGATGTGGGTATTTATATCCCTGACTCCACCCGTGAGGATCAGTATCGCTGTATGTGTGGCTTCAGCGCCATCGCTAACCGACGTCTGGCGCATGGTGCCGGACTCTTCCTGGAGGATGAGTTGGACATCTTTGGACGTGGCTCGGAGGCCGGACGGGCAGCTGAGAGAAGGCTGGCACTGGGTAGAAGGGACACACCTACTGGTGGGAAGCGTGCTCAAGAGCAGACACCAATGGAGGTGTTAGAATTGATTCAGGAGCAGTGTTCGCAGCCTATTTTATCTGTGGCATCACTGCATAGTCCTGCTGCTTGTTCTTGCCGGAGCAGGCAGAGGGCACTGTTGCAGAGCTGGGTGGCTGATCGGCTGTGGGCAGACAGTAGCGATGCATGCGTGGAGTGTTACAACGCTCTTGTGCAGGGGTTGCAGTATGTCGACAATGCGGCTGGTGGGAAAGTGGAGCAGGCGTTAGTGAGGAGCAGCGCCCTTCATTCCTGGCCGCACACTAATGGTAAATACTAAGGCACACCAATCAGCTTGACAATATATAGAGAAAAATAGCAGTTTCATTCCAACAAAATGGAACAATGTTCCGTCTCACACCACAGAGGTGTTGCCGGGATTGCTTCTTCGCCAGATCGAAATTAAAACTAGTTACTGGTCTGTTCATACTGTAGCATTATCAGTTCTGCACTATGCATGTGTATTGAATAAAGTAAAGATGATTTGGCTTTATTTATTTACTATCTTCATTTTAATTTTTTTGTAATATGCAGATCTTCAGGCACTAATAATTCAACTTGTTTGGCGGAATACCAAATAACTTCTTGATCATTATGTATAAAATGAGTCAAAAATTATGCCCACTCTGGCTGTAGAATTCATTATACTTCACTTTTATAGATATGCAAGTGTGCAGATATGCATTGTCATGCAAGTTCATGACACCCTTGGATTTTAGACATCAGCGTTTAATCCGAAGTTTAGGCCTCAGCTCTTCAATGAGCATCTCACTGTAATGAGCACTGTTGATTGTTGAACGTTTTTCCTGATAATGTTCCAAAACTGACGCTGGAGAATCCCAGGAAACTGTAAGCATCAATTTCCCAGATGATGGCTGTCTTTTTTACTTTTTCCTGGTCTGCCATTGAGGATGTTTCCATTTCTATACTCTCAGGCTCGTAGTGATGAATCTAGCAATTATTCTCTTTAAGAAATTTTCAGCTTCCTTAGAGTATCGGTCCAAATTAGTTTAATTGCAGACAAAAAGTGCGGACAAAAGAAATTTAATTATAACCAGAGTGCGGATAATTTTTGACTCACCTTCGCACATTGTCAATGCGATGCTGTGATGCAGTTTTTTTTTGCACTTGGTTAAAATATCATATAATGTATGTGCTTCCACAGTGTTGGATATCAGCATGCTGTCCTCTCAGGATGTAGTACGCATGCTGCTGTCCCTGCAACCCTTCTTGCAAGATGCCATTCAGAAGAAGCGAACTGGCCGGACCTGGGAGAACATCCAGCACGTTCAGGGCCCACTCACGTGGCAGCAGTTCCACAAAATGGCTGGACGAGGTTCTTACGGTGAGTCTGACATGTTCATCTGTATATGCAAAAGGTATATCTGCTGTTTCAAAGTGACTTTTATCTTTCCTTCTGTGATCTTGGATAAAATTCATACATTTTTTGTAAATGTGTGCTTGGACCCCTAGGTTCTGAGGAATCACCAGAGCCGCTCCCCATTCCCACTCTGCTGTTGGGGTATGACCGGGACTTCATGGCCCTGTCCCCTCTGGCTCTGCCCTTTTGGGAGAAATTACTTCTGGAGCCCTATGGGGGTCAGAGAGATGTTGCTTTCCTAGTTCTCTGTCCTGATAATGACATCCTGCTTGCTGGAGCCAGAACCTTTTTTCAGGAGCTTAGTGCTGTGTATGAGGTATTAGAGTCATCTTTACGTATTTCTCAAACAAATCATATCATATGGTGTCTTGTGGTAACACACTTTGCCAACTTTACCAATTTTTTCTTCTGATTGTATTTTAGTCATGTCGGTTGGGGAAGCATCATCCACTGGCTCGGGTGTCCAGAGATGGTGTAGTACCAGTGGGACAGATGGAATCTGAGAAGCTGGAGGAGAATGGAGGAGAAGTGGATGAATGGATGACTGGCCCATGGGCAGGTCAATATCGAGAGGATCAACTAAACAAACTAAAGCTCTATGCCCAAACGTGCAAGCAGAAATTAGGTAAATCTACCTCAATACCTTTTTAATTGCTACATCAGAAATGAAGCCAGAAAAGTGGAAGAGAAGCGATGCCTTCATTTGTTATATATATAATTGTTGTAATGCTTGGTAATAACGAGTGGCCTGGGGCCTTGATTTGCTACTACAAGATACCTAAAAAATGACAGATGCCATGAAAAAGGAAAGCATTGACCCTATAATTGTGAAATTGGCTGTTTTAAAAGAAGTACCTATTAGCCTTTAACCCTCTCCATTTGGTAGATGTTAAATGCTAGCGAATAGTGGGTGGGAGTTGGAAAGTGACCAATTTATAATATCCTTATTATATCCTTATTTAAAAAGCCAGGTATGGTTGTTAATCCAACACGTCTTTTCATTTTCCAGCCCCACAGCTCTCTGCTCTGTCATTAGACAGCAGTCTTCTTCAGCCCCCAAAGCCTCAGCCTAGCCTTGCTCCTGCTCCTTCCGCCCAGCCAAACCCTGGCCCTGGGGCCCCTGAAGGAGAAACATCAACATCAGCAGCAGCAGCAGCAACAACAACAGCAGCAGGAGTCCCTGGATCAGGAAACACTCCCACGCCAACGAGTACCAGCACAGGCCAGGCCAACACTGAAGGTGCTGATACACAAACCGTCCCTAACACAACGCCAAACCAGCAGAGCCATCCGACAGAGAGTGCTGAGAGGTGAGGATTCATACTGTATATCTCCATTGCAATTAATTATTCAAACAAATGAAAGTAACCTATCATACAGTATTTACAAGGTGACCTCTGCTCTTCTTATTATGTCTATCCAAGGTGTATATTATAAGATTAATTATGCATGAACTAATGTATAAATAATGTATCTATGTATAAACAGACGCATTTGAATGTTTCCCTAACAGCTTGGCAGAGCGAGAGCGAATCGGAATTCCGACGGCAGCACAGTCTGCGGATAGCCACGCCTACCCCCCATCCGTAGTGCTGTACTTGGTTGACCCCTTTTTGTGCTCAGGCTCAGGGGTGGGGTCAGGGGAGGAAGAGGAGGCCGAAGAGGTGGAGTCACGGAGCATGTGGTTGCTGGCACTTCTGCGTTGCTACACAGATATGCTAAGCACACTGCCAGAGAACATACAGCCAGCGCTGGTGCTACAGGTCAGGAAACCGGAAAGCATCCATACAGTATTCAATTCAATTCAATTCAATTCAATTTTATTTATATAGCGCTTTTAACAATGGTCATTGTCTCAAAGCAGCTTCACAAAAATTAAAGAACTTTAACAAATCATAATAATAATAATAATAATAAATAAATGAATAAAATAATAATAATAATAATAGAAAATAAATAAATAAAAACAAATAATAATAATAATTATAGAAAAGAAAATAATTGGAGGTGTGGATGTGTGAGAAAAATGTGCAGATAATAATGAGACGAATGAATGAAATTTCTCTGATGAGCAAGCCAAGGGTGACGGCGACGGTGGCAAGGAAAAACTCCCTGAGATGGCATTAGGAAGAAACCTTGAGAGGAACCAGACTCAACAGGGAACCCATCCTCATTTGGGCGATAACAGATAGAAATGATATAACATCTTGTGTGTTGTGCAGGTGAAAATTCAATATGACAGAAATTATTTAAATTGACATGAAGACCAGTTCAGCATAGGGATGAGTCAGTAGGTGCAGAGGGCAGATGAGGTCTGGATCACTGGAAGCACAGGAGCAGCATGTGTAGCTCCAACCATCATAAAGCTGAATCCAGCTGGAGCTGGTCCTTCTCTGGATGCCTCAGGAACCTCGCAGGGTCGGCCTTTGTCTACTGAGGCTGGCAGAATCTCCCGATGCCTCGGGATGGGTAGAGAAATACAGAACAGATGGGGAGAATTAGCGTAGTTGCCATTCGGTATAGGTGTACTGGAGTATGAGTACTGGGATGAGTTATGTGTATGCCAGATTAAAAAGATGCGTCTTGAGTCTACTTTTGAACTGAGAAACCGTGTCTGCTCCCCGAACACTGTCTGGAAGGCTATTCCAAAGCTTTGGAGCTAAATATGAAAAAGCCCTACCCCCTTTTGTAGATTTTGAAATTCTGGGAACTACCAGAAGTCCGGAGCTTTGTGATCTTAAGGCGCGTGGTGGATTGTAGCGCATCAGAAGACTGGTTAGGTATGTGGGAGCGAAACCATTTAAGGCCTTGTATGTAAGTAATACTATTTTGTAATTTATTCTAAACTGAACAGGTAGCCAGTGCAGGGATGATAATATTGGGGTTATATGATCATATTTTCTGGATCTAGTGAGAACCCTGGCGGCTGCATTTTGGATTAACTGAAGCTTGTTTATTGAGGATGCAGGACAACCACCTAGTAATGCATTACAATAGTCCAGTCTGGAAGTCATGAATGCATGAACTAGTTTTTCTGCATCAGATACGGATAAGATGTTCCTAAGTTTAGCAATATTTCGAAGATGGAAAAAGGCTGTTTTTGTGATATTTGAAATGTGATTTTCAAAAGACAAGTTACTGTCTAATATTACTCCCAGATCTTTTACTGCTGAGCTGGTAATAACAGTACATCCTTCTAAGCGCAAGCTGAATTGTGAAAGCTGTTGTGTGCTGGTTTTTGGGCCAATAAGTAATATCTCTGTCTTATCTGAATTTAATAAAAGAAAGTTATTGGTCATCCAATCTTTTATGTCCTGGACACACTCAGTTAATCTAGACAACTTAGGTATTTCGTCTGGTTTAGTTGAGATATATAATTGGGTATCATCAGCATAACAATGGAAACTAATCCCATGTCTTCTAATGATGTTACCCAAGGGAAGCATGTATATTGAGAACAACAGAGGTCCTAAAACTGACCCTTGTGGGACCCCATATTTCACTGGCATTACACCAGATGGTTCTCCATTTAGATCTACAAAATGGTAGCGATCAGACAGGTAAGATCTAAACCATTTTAATGCCTGTCCCTGAATACCTATATAATTTTGTAAGCGATCTATGAGAATATTATGATCTATAGTGTCGAATGCAGCACTAAGATCGAGCAGGACTAGCAATGAGATGCAGCCTTGGTCTGAAGCTAAAAACAAGTCGTTTGTAATCTTAACTAGTGCAGTTTCTGTGCTATGATGGGGCCTGAAACCTGACTGAAATTCTTCAAGGATGTTGTTATCCTGCAAGAATGTGCAAATTTGAGCTGATACTACTTTTTCTAGTATTTTTGATATGAACGGGAGGTTTGAAATCGGTCTGTAATTTGTTATTTCATTTGCGTCCAAATTAGATTAGTCTAATTAGATTAGACAGTATACAGGATTCAGTTTAGAAATATGCCAATTACTGGTTATGTGATATGTCTTGATATTCTGCACACTACTTTGTTATCATGGGCTGGCACAGTATTCAGCTACAGTATACTGTATGTTGCTATCTATAGCAGATACCATGTAGGTGGTGCACAGACCTGAGAAATGTTACTTTGCATTTCCACTTTTAGAATATCAGCTAACTTCTGCATTCCCGGGTTCAATCCCAAATAGCGTTAAAGTAAGTAAGGTATACTGTAAGTTAGAATCTCTCGTTCGACACACAAGTAATGCCCTTGACCAGGGGTTGGAAAGGGATTTGGGATTCAGACCTGGTGTTGGAAGCAAGTTAGCTTTGTAGCCCATGTGAGCCAATAAAACAATACAGACAGTTCAGAGGCAATTCTGAACAACTTTACCAATGAAGCAGTTACTAAGGAGACAAAGTGTTGTTTAAGATGACATATCATTATCAGATTTCTTTCCTTGATGAAAGTACTTCCATGACTGGTTTGGAATGTGGACTTTGGCAGACATCTGCTAACTCCTCTTTCCAGTACTGTAGATGGTACTGTAGATGTACCTACTTTTATGCTGCAAACAACAGGTTGTGTACTTACCAATTGTTAGAACACCGCAGATAGGGAGTGATGCATATACTTAAACATCCTAGTGCTGTTATGCTCAATATCATCATTCATGGAATGCCTCTCTCTCCAATCAGATTACTTGGTTGGAAGGAACAGTTGTAAAATGGTCTTTAATGGTTCGCAACTAAAACTAAGGTTAAGGTTTTTTTTTTTTAAATCATCAAATTTTCTGCATTTTAGGTGGTGCCATGTCAGTACCTATTACAGCCAGCCAGTGGCGAGAGTCCTCTGTACCTGCAGCACCTTCGGTCTCTGGCTTTCTCTGCCCACTCGCAGTGCAGACGCCGGCTTCCTACGCAGACGCACATCAAATCCCTTACAGGCTTTGGTCCAGCTGCGACCATCGGCTCTTTATTTAAAAGTGTGACGGTAAGGCGAAGACTGATGAATGTAAAAATGCTTTCATTAATCCTTTTTTGTTCATTGAAGCCTTTAGAATCCCGCTTTAAGCGTATTCCAACTAAAATGTTACTCGTTCTTTTAAACAAAATTGTGGTGGCCCTTGGTTTGGCCGAGCACTACCTATCTTCTCATCTCCTCTTGCTGAAGTAACTCAACTTAATTTTCTGTCTCCTTTGCAGAACCCCAGCTCTATGCAAGTGTACTCTCCTCCATTTGTCCTGGCCCCCCTGCGCACTAAGCAACCAGAAGTAGGTGAGGAAGCTACCGCCCGCTACAATGTGCTCTTTGTCGGCTATTGCCTGTCTCATGACCAGCGCTGGATCCTTGTTTCTTGCACCGATCAGCAAGGGGAGCTCCTAGAGACCTGCAGTATCAACATTGATGTCCCTAATAGGTCAGACCTTCTGCAAAGCACATTAGTTTATGACGATTAATGTAGATCATGAGAATTAACACAACGTTTTTGGCATGTAGGTCTCGTCGCCCCAAGTTTTCCCCACGCAAAATAGGCCTGCAGAAACTGTGGGAGTGGTGCATTGGTATCATCCAAATGACAGCAATTCCCTGGAGGATTGTGATCGGACGCTTGGGGCGGTTAGGTCATGGCGAACTGAAAGGTTTGTTTTTAGTTTCACCCAGTGTTTGTGTCTTCTACATTATATAACCTACTTTAGGTTTAAGTTATGGTATCCCTCAAGTACTGGCTATTGGTCCCAATATTTTTGGTCCCGTAGATGTTCAAGCTTCAGTAATATTTTAGTAAGATTTTGTCTCTCACTAGTAATGGTACTTTAAAATAGACTCACCATTACAGTATTTTGGTCATTATGTTCTGGAAGTCCATTTCATAGTAGTTCTAAGTAGTATCAAAGTCAAATGACAATATTAACATCTAGCTAATACTTTACAGTAGACTGTTAGTGATTAACCTTGAGCGCTGTCTCTCACGCCAGACTGGAGTCTTTTGCTGGGTGAACACTCTCTGCACTCGATTAGCAGACAGCTGCGTGATGCATGCCGCATGTGTGGCATTTCAGCGGCCGATTCGCCATCTATCCTCAGTGCCTGCCTGGTTTCCATGGAGCCCCAAGGGTCCTTTGTGGTCATGCCAGGTAAAAACTGCTACATTTGAAGACTGCATGATGAACAGACCAACTATTAAATGCTCATTTCCGTCAATACTTATCTGGCAATAAAGAAAGTTTGCTCTTGTGTGTTTACAGATGCTGTGACCATGGGTTCGGTGTTTGGCCGCAGCACTGCTCTCAACTTGCAGACGTCTCAGCTCAACACCCCACAGGATGCTTCCTGTACCCACATCTTGGTCTTTCCAACTTCCTCCACCACACAAGTGGCCCCAAGTTCCTATCCTACTGAGGACAACCCAGGTACACAAAACCTGTATTTGAAATCATTACAAACACTGTAACTAGCCACAGTGCTATTTTCTGTAAAACCTTCACTCTGTAATGCTAGCAGCAGAAGCAGCTGTGGTCCTACAGACTGACTCACAACTTTTTTTTTTTTTTTTTGTCCTAACCCTTTTAGATGATATATTTGGCCTGCCGTTCACGGACGACCTGGAGAAAGATATTGAGCATGATATGATGCTGTTCACCGGAAACCTTCACGCTTCCCCTAACACCTCGCCTGTGCCTTCCCCTGGCTCCCCCTCTGGTCTGGGGGTGGGCTCCCACTTCCCTCACACTCGGGTTAGCATCTGTTTCTATGCAACACGTTAACACTTCACACCTGAGTTAAACCATAGTGCTGTTGAAACCTTGTGGGAGGTGTGGATTAGTTTTCTAATTCAAATCACAGGTTTGCATTAACACACTCATTTCAATACATTATTATTCCCAGGGAGACATATTATTTAACAGTCATAGAAGAGAAAAGTCTCCAGTGTATCTGGGTAACAGTCCGACTTGTGGGAATCTTCAAGCACTAGTGATGGCACATGATGAGGTACAGGAAGCAATCCAACAAGCCAATGTAACTACTGTACACTTAACACACTTAAAATATGCTATCCGCCCACTTAAGTCGCAACAGCCATAATCGGCAAGACCATGGATTATTTTAATTCCTATTCTCCCAGCCATCGGGATTCAACTTTAAGATTTTCAGATGGTGGAGCAAATGCTTTTCTGCCATTCCGTAGAGAGACAATTATTATGTTTTTTGAAGCTCCAGATTCCCACTAGTGGACAAAAAGTGACATGCCTTTAAACCGTAGCAGGATCCTTGTGATTTTGCCCAACCATTTATATGTACTTGCTGTTTATGTGTTTAGTTAAGCAAATAGTGTGACCGTGTAATGTTTTGTGTACAGAGTCAGGGTGAGCGGTTGCTGTCCCGCGAGGCTCCTGAAGAGCTGAAGCAGCAGCCTCTGGCTTTAGGCTATTATGTCTCCACCGCTCAGGCAGAAGGACTGCCTCACTGGTTCTGGGCTTCATGTCCTCAAGCGCAGAATCAATGTCCGCTCTTTCTTAAGGTAGGAGTCAAGTTAACTCAAAACATTCATCGAATGTTGCATCAAAGAGTTGCATGTCCTTAATAATCTGTACAGTATAGGGAAGAAGTTCAGTATGATGGAACACAAAAACAGATGTAAAAAATTCAGGAGCCTACACACACACACACAAGTCAAATTTGGGTGTTTTTTTATGTGAATTAAAATGAAAATGATCAGAATGTCATTAGTTTGTGTTTATTTTAAAGGCCTCACTACACCACCACATCTCCATAGCTCAGACAGACGAGCTTGTCTCCAGCAAGACGTCCCAGAGGAACCCACATCCACTGGACTCCAAAACCACTTCAGATGTGCTCAGGTCAGCATGAAATTAAACCACCGTCTCTCATGTGCCTGATTAACTTTCGTTCTGTTCATTAGTTAATAATGGCTGTCCCATTAACCTGTCAACTCATTAATCAACGCAACTAATGATCCAGCAGATGTATGTGCAAGTTAGAGACAGGGAACAAGATCAGATTTTTCTTTAACACCACAATGTGTCATGTTTAAATCTTGTCTAGGAATTAAAAAGAAATTGCTAACAGGTTAAGCCCGTTAAATTTATATCAGTATTCATGTGGGTAAAAGTTAATGTATTGAGAGTTACGCACATTTCTGGATTCTTACTTCTGATTATGCAAATCATATAGTTCAAGTTTTCATGGTCTTTCTTGAATAGAAACATCTGGTGTGTAGACCACTGTGTTTAAACACTTACCGTTAAGCCAAATATTATTTTGAGAATCATACAACGCAAGTACAGAAAGAAATCTTTTTCCCCCTTGCTGATGCACAGATCAGCTATAACATTAACACCACAAGTCATTAACACATTAACATTGATTATCAATTATACACCAGTAAACAGGATCATGTGACAGGATCATGGGCTGGTGGCAAAAAATGGCAATGCTGGCCACGACAGAAAGGAACCAGAACACAGACAAAGATCCCAAGCCAGCAGCTCCTTGGACAATCAAGTCCAATCCACCGATGCCGTATAAGGCAACACATACTGTAGCACCCAAAGGATTGGCTGTCAACATCCTGAGCCATGCCCAGAGGGGCCAGAGCCACTCCGATGGGATGAAGGGAACCGACACAATACTGTGCATATTGTTTTGTGTTTTATTGCTATGGCTGATCGGTATAAATTAAATGGTGACCTTGACTGAAACTTTGAATATACAGTATACTACAATGTCATTCTGACCGGAACCCAATTTCTTTGAACACATCATTGTAATTGTATAGATATTTTTCAAATTCATCCAAAACTGTTTCTTCAACATGATTAAAAGTCATTTTTAAGTTGTAAAAGCCCCAAGATTAATGTATACATGTTTTACAGGTTTGTGCTGGAGCAGTACAACGCCCTCTCCTGGTTAACCTGCAGCCCGGCCACCCAAGACCGCCGCTCCTGCCTCCCTGTGCACTTAGTCATCCTCACACAGATGTATAACGCCATCCTCAACATCTTATAGGACTAAATGAGTGAGGCGGGCATTTTGGAAGCAGCCGCACGCCTAAGAAATGGGTGATTGGGACCATTTGTTCTGAAATGTAGCCACCATTTGGGGTTGAGGTTGAACGGGAAACTCTTTGCTCTAGCACTGCCTTTCTTTACGGGCCGGATTTCTGGATTTCTGGGCTTTTGACTTTGAACCAACGAAGGCAGCTTGTGCTCTATCCATAGAGGCCAGTCATCTTTTTTGGGGGGTGAAAGCATGCAACCATCTAAGAAATAAGCATAGTACAATCACTACCCTTTAACTCTCAGCCGCGGATGGGACAATATGGTCCCGTCTGGAGGAAAGGGTTTTGAATCTTGCACTTTTTGAATAGAAAATTGAGCTTCAAATGGCAGCCATACTTTTTAAATGTCTTTTTTTTTTTCCACTGCAGCTTTCTTCCATGTAAGACCCAAGCAAAGTTGGCTAGCTGGATTAATTATTGAGTAATAACACTAGGATGGAAGCTAACAACATCAGAGAACTTCTGGTTGCCATCATCGTCTTATAACATTGCTACGAAATGTGTGGATCGACTGGTGGACCTGATTTAAACGCTATGTTCACATTGCACAGTTTAGATTTGTTTTTGCTTATTGGATCTGTCTTGCTTCAAGTTTCATATTTGTAATTGCAATTTGCCCATATCTTCCTAAAAAATCCTAAATCTGACAACTCTCAATCATTTCAAATGGCCAATTATAAGATACATATCCAATCTAGAGAAGAAACACATATGAAAATATGACTTATCGCTGATTTGAAAGAGATTGGCCCACTGTATTCATACAAATTTAGCCCCATTGAGGGAAAAAAAAAAAAAGAAAAAAAATTTGTGTCAGTTTTTGTCAATGTGAACGGAGCCTAAATTTCAGCCACAGCCATATCACCACAAGCCCTGAAGATTCACGGAACATCAAACACTCATTTCCTCTACGGCCGAAACCAATATGCAAGATACTCTCCAACGCACTCCAAACAGCCCAGTGTAATCAGCCCGGAGGCTAATGGACCAGCAAGAGAAGCCCAGCTAAACCTTGTTTTTTTTTTTTTTTTAAAGAAAAAACATCTTTGTAATCTATTGTATAAAGCTCTTCTAAATCTCTCTCAATTTCTACTTAAAACTGAACCCTTGAGAGAGAGAGAGAGAGAGAGAGAGAGAACGCAACAAACTTCGTTAATTAATAACGGCACTTTCTTCCTCGCAACCCTCTTGTAGATAAACTCGCCAGCTAATATTTGACAATGAAATCTAAACTCTTGTTTATAGTGTAGACTTTGCAGAGAATTATTTTTATTATTGCAAGCAAAAAAAAAAAAAGAGAGAATTTCTTTTTTTTTTTTTTTTCCAAATTCAAATCGAGAGCATTGAGATGGTAATTTTAAAGACGATTGTAAAACAAAATGTTAAAATGCCATATTTATATATTATATATCCCATTGTATACATTACATTTATATCAGATCTCTTTCTAGCTACCACAAAAGGGTAATATTGTGTAGGGATATACATTTAAAAAAAAAAAAAAAAGAAGGTCTTTCATGAGACAAAACAGTATAAAGCGTTTATGAAATGAATGCATTAAGTTGCCTATTTTTTAATTTACACTCGTCTTTTTTGCTTTTTAATTTAATGCGTTAAGTTAATAGCTAAACAATGCAGAAATGATATATTTATGAAGTGTTTTCTATCACTGCAAAATGAACTTGAACTAGGCAATAGATTGAATTCAGTGTATATGAACATGAAACATATTGTACATTTGATGAACTAATATGCATTATTTGTAAGGCAGTCTTTAAAGATGTCAAATTCAGCCGTCAGAAAAAGGCCTGTTTCTTATTCATGGTCAAAAATGTTGCCCTGTAATTTGTATACTTCCATGCATGTTTGTATATACACTTTTCAGCAGTGTTTTTTTTTTTTTGTCATATTTTTTGAAGCTGTACATTTTATGGCATTATTGAATTATTTTATTCTACATGACTCCTATGAAGTTTTTTTTGTTTGTTTGTTTTGATTTGATTTGATTTTTTTTTTTAAGATATAATTAAACAGTATACCCACCTCATTCAAATACAGCCAAGGGTGCATTGCCAAGACTTATGTATACTAAGGACAAATACTTTGGGGGCAGGTTTGTTACACCTACCATCATTTTGAATATTCAGCAGATCTGTCTCTGGGATAAAAAAAAAAGGATCTGTAACTTTTACACTTTTTTTAAAGTAAATTATTCAAATCCTAAAGGCTTATGGTTTTTTTCTGTTGTCATGAAAGTTAACACACACCTTATTTCTGCATGTGAATTAAACACGTTCAAGTTGGAGTCTGAACACATCCAAATCCTGGTTAAATTATGCAACGGAAGATGTAATGTAAAAAATATTGCATGATAAACATGCAGCCTGATCTCAGCTTCCTGTATATCACAATGTGTGCCTACAGTACAACTTTTTCCTCCCACGGTCCAAAGACATGCAGATTAGGCTAATGGGTGTTCCCAATTTGCCTGTAATGTGAATGAGCGCGTGTCTGTGTCTGTGTGTGTGCCCTGCGATGGGTTGGTACCCTGTCCTGGATCTACGCTACCTTGTGTCCTAAGTCTCCTGGGATAGGGTCCAGGGAACCCATGACCCTGTATACAGAATATAAAGTGATATAGATGATGAGTGAGTGATTGATCCAACATACTGTAAATATTAAGATAGATTTTTTTAAAGAAAACTTTAGTAGTTGAGCTGGTATCTCATTAATAACCTACCAGTAAACCTCTCCATCACTCCTAGTCTAGACATTATTCGATTATTTTAAATGAACAGAAAAGGTCAGGTCCTACAGTACACCAATTCTAGCTACCTGAAAATATTCCAAGGTAAAGGCGAAGTAGCATTCTAGGTAATGTTAGACCAGTGTTTCTCAATTGATGTAATATCTTTAAAAAAAGTTATACCATGATATAGGTACCATTGTATGCAGTTCCATAGTATTTTTGACAGTATTATAGTACTTATTTGCTGATATCGGCATTGAGCTGGCAACCAGTCCCATTAGGTAACTGTTAAGGGAAATGACGGTTATATCTCCGGGGTGGGAAATATCTGCACCCAACATACAGTAACAGATGAATGGACCAAAAGAATTTCAGGTATAGTACATGTACCACACTGTGGTATGTTCTTCTACCATTTACATGTTTTAGTAAAACGGTACATGCTTCTACGATATGGTTTATGTACCATGATGATAATATTTATATCATATGGTAAAATTGTACTGTTTGTGTGTATGATTAAATATTATTCAATACCATAGTGTATATTAAAACATCTAATAATATGATACTGCATGTACTACTACAGTATATACCACACCAGTAGTATGTACTGTATAGTACAGTACTAACATATCTATTAAGGTACAGTATGTGAAAAAATATATGGCAGCACGTTGGCTTACAGTAGTGGTTACCATTATAGTCGTGCAGGTCCTGGGTTCGATTCCTGCCTCTGGTATATGTGCGTGGCGTTTGCATGTTTTCCCCATGATTGGTGGGTTTCCTCCAGATACTCTGGTTTTCTCCCACAGTCCAAAGACATGCAGATTAGGCTAATTGGCGTAACCACGGACGTACAAAATGGGAATAAATACAATTGGCCTCCACAGTCCCTGATTGGACTACAGAGTTTTCTAGATAGATGGATGAATGGATGTACAGATATACCATATTAGATACGTGTTAAACTTTGGTGTCTACTGAAGCGCCCACTGGGTATCAAGGTATGTATCAAAATATTATGTTACACACCGTAATACTACAAATACCATGAAAGTGCGGTAGTAACTACCATGGAAACCTATGTCCCATTGTGCTTAGTAAATTTAAAGTACCACATTAACACTATAGTATTATGGTACAGTATGTACTGTATTTTTACCATAATAAACTACTGTATAATACATACCATAGTAATATTTCTTATCTATTGGCCACACTAAATTTAATTGAACAAAAACAGTTTGTTTTAGTGAGGACATATGTATAAGCTACATCAATAATAATTACAAAAATGTCTTCCCTATACTGTGCTTCTAGTGTCTGACCTGCCTCGTAACTACAGACCATGTGTCTCTTGAACCCAGCAGATTCTCTGTCTAAACTTATCCTCGCCAGCCTCATGTCACATTAAAACAACAGATGTTTTTTTGTTGTTTTTTTTCAGGTAGACTAGCAAGAAGTGCTGTTTTTATTTAACGCACTCAGAGGCGAACAGGAACCTCACCAGATGACTCATATTGTGGACCAAAACAAGCAGAGAAGGTCCATTTTGAAGATCAGGGTCAAGTGAAAAGGGGACCCACTTAAGTACAACCCTGGCAATTCAATAACGCTGGGCCTTGGTGCTAGCACTCGAGGACAAATTAATCAACAGATTGAACATAACAATAAGAACGGCTTGCCGAGCGCCCGGTGCAGTGGTCATTGAAGAGAGGGCTCTAAAGAGTCACTCTTGGGTTCAGGCTCCAGTCTAATGGCAGTCTATGGAGTGGTAGTAAGGGCTAATTGTGTCGTACATTACTCACAGATGGCCTATTAAGCCTTACTGGCCCACTTTATCTACCAAATGGCCTCAAAATGGACAAAGGAATTCAAAGTGCACCTTGTCAATGAATCTATATAACCTTTTAAATGCCTTTCCAAATGCATATCAGCTTATATGTAAAGTCCAGGCTTGACCAAAGTATAGTATCATTACCATAGTGCTATTTGGTGTGTCGGAAATAGGCATTTGATTTTGAATGCTGGTTCTTTCCACTAGCCGTGTGTCATCTATTAAATATTCTAAGGAGTGAATATTGTAGTAAATAAAAGCATTGCATCGACATTGCGGATGCATAAGGCAATGATAAAACCGCTGCTGCTACTCTTCAATTCCTAAGTCGTTAAATAGCGACATTTTAATAATCAATATAAAGGATGGGCAATTTGATGATACAGAAATATTGCACAAAAAGTCACTTTTTTGTCATATCATGAATATCCGGATGTTTTATATTCCTTTTAAATAACCGAATTCCAGGTAAAAAAAAAAGCAGCTGATTTAAATCAAATTAATGATGTTTACATTTATGTGTAAAACACAGATTCTTCAAAGCTTTTTTCCTTTCAGTGTAATGCATTTTATTTGTAAATAAAACTATTTTTACATTTGAAAAAGTATGAATACATTTGCAAGGATTTGAAATCTCCAATGGTGGGACACAGATAACGATGGAAACATACCAAATATTTATGGGCTCCTGAAAAAGGCTCCTTAAGAAGATTCCTTCTAATGTAATAAATTCTTACAGTAAATAAATGTTAAAGTTCCTAAACTTCTTTCTTTGCCTAAAAAGTATCTATTATAATAGAACCACAGGACAGAAGCAGCATTTTCGTATGGGGGCAGTCATGGCTGTCCTGCATGGTGGGTGGTACTGTAAGTGTTCTCAAGTGTGTGTGGGGGTGTGTGTGAGTGTAGCTATAGCTTTGTAGGGGTCAAGCAGTGCGGTAGGTCAGCTTTATTTCTAGCTGAACTGTTCTGGGTTTATTAGGTGATAAGTGCAAACACAGACCTACACACCCGCCTGCAAACACCATAGAAAGTGATCGTCTCGAACCGTCACCAGTGCTGGGTTAATTAATAACGTGCTGGATGAAGTGAACAGGTACAATCTTACTGTAGAACAAAAGGTCTGCTTTGTACGGGCGATTTTACAGTATTTGCTGAATTCCTAACAGGTGGTAGATAACCCATTTGGAAAAATTAACCGAACTTTTGAGGGACTGTTTTTCATGCAAATACAGAGCAGCACTTGTGGCAACATTTAGTAAGTTTTTATTTCTTAAAAAAAATGCATAAAAAACAGTAAACATTTCTTTTAGCATATGCATATGTCATGTTTCACATGCCCAAGAGATTTCATATGTTTAAGGTCACACCACGGAATCAAACTTTTTTTGAGGTGACTCGGAGCCTACTGCAGTCGTTCCGGTGAACATTCAGAAGGTGTAACGTCTGATCCTTGAAAATCAACAGATAACTTGTCGGCAGACGCTTCTGTCTGTGGGAAGCGTACACACAATCATTCAGCAACACCACTTGCATGCTACAGAAACTCGGCTGGAAGTAATTGCCACATCCCCTGTATAGTCCTGACCTCGCTCCAAGTTTAAGCCATTAAAGGTGTTCCTGGGAGGCTAGCGTTTCAGACATAAAGCAGGCAGTCCAATCATGGCTCCGGTGCACTAAAAAACAACAACAACCTTAATGGTATCCATGCATTAGGGAAACATTGCGCATTAGTGTAGCAGGGGATTATATAGAGAAATAAAGGGAGTTTTTATTACACATAACGGTGTTCTGTTATTCTGCACAATCAAATCACTGATTTGACTGATAACGACTACTTATCAATCAATTCAGTTAGCATAACAACATTTTAATATTTTTACACTTAATTTATTTAAAGAACTTATTCTTTAGCTTTTTAAACCTTACATTATTAAAGGTTTAACAAACCACTGATAGTACTCATACTCCAGTACACCTATACCGAATGGCAACTACGCTAATTCTCCCCATCTGTTCTGTATTTCTCTACCCATCCCGAGGCATCGGGAGATTTTGCCAGCTTCAGTAGACAAAGGCCGACCCTGCGAGGTTCCTGAGGCATCCAGAGAAGGAGCAGCTCCAGCTGGATTCAGCTTTATGATGGTTGGAGCTACACATGCTGCTCCTGTGCTTCCAGTGATCCAGACCTCATCTGCCCTCTACACCTACTGACTCGTCCCTATGCTGAACTGGTCTTCATGTCAATTTAAATAATTTCTGTCATATTGAATTTTCACCTGCACAACACACAAGATGTTATATCATTTCTATCTGTTATCACCCAAATGAGGATGGGTTCCCTGTTGAGTCTGGTTCCTCTCAAGGTTTCTTCCTAATGCCATCTCAGGGAGTTTTTCCTTGCCACCGTCGCCGTCACCCTTGGCTTGCTCATCAGAGACATTTCATTCATTCGTCTCATTATTATCTGCACATTTTTCACACACATCCACACTTCCAATTATTTTCTTTTCTATAATTATTACTATTTGTTTTTATTTATTTATTTATTATTATTATTATGATTTGTTAAATTTCTTTAAATTTTGTGAAGCTGCTTTGAGACAATGACCATTGTTAAAAGCGCTATATAAATAAAATTGAATTGAATTGAATTGAACTGATAGCAGAACTTTTAGCCAGTTGTATCAAGTTAACTATCAAGTTCATTCTTTAACTTTAACTATATTTATTTGTCACTGACAATGGTACCTACTTTATCTAAAAAAATTTGAAGATGTACATCCATCCATCTGGGAATCTCTGTATTCAATCCCATTTGTATGACCATGGCAGGACCTCCGGTCAACATTCACACACTACGGGCAACTTGGAAATGCCAGAAAATATAAATAACAGGGACAAATGTCCTAACTGAACATACATTTTTTATGTTTATTTATTTATTGGTTTGTTTAAGTGTTGAAAATAGTTTCCTAGAGGAACTTGCTGTTCTATGGTTCAACATAGATCTTATAAGAACTTAAAGAAAAAAAATTATTATTATTATTATTATTATTATTATTATCATTATCATTATCATTATTATTATTATTATTATTATTATAGTGTGTATGCTCAATATGACCAAAAACAAGATCACATTTTAAATCTAAATCTAATATTTTGTGCAATAGGCATTTAAAACTGGTTCTAAGATTCTAAAACAGGAAGAATAAAATGACTTGCATATCGCATGAAACAACACGGACACAACACAAATTAATACGTCATCAAATGTTAATCTTAATGTTGGCAGGCCATTTTACGGTATAACGAATGCCCAATCCCTAATGTTTGTATAACGTTTGGTTCTTGGGATATATGAGGATGTTTTAGTGGGACTGGATGTTTCATGGAGTAGGCAATCCTTTGAAACCATGGTATCGCATTTCCATGGATGTATTAATCATATTGGAAATGTACAATATACAGTATGTGGAGTGTGGAGTGACACGGTCATGTCTTTGCACCTGGATTAGGATTCTTGCCGCTCTGTGTTTACGTTTTGAGCGGGTTTCATCTGGGTTCTGTGGTTTCTTCCCGCCTCTCAAAACCATTCAGAGTGTATACTGTATGCGTCGGATTCAAAGTCTTACCAAGAAATGTTAATGAACAACAAAGAAAAACAGATTGCAAAAAAAAAAAAAAACAAGTGCATTTTTGAAGATGGTTCAATCTGCACAGATTAACGTCCATGATGTTTTTCCAGCTGCACATCTGTACATATAAAACTGTGCGCTAGGACAAACAAGACACAAGAACGTTTCATGCAGTAGAAATATCCTCATCTTCTTCTTCATTCTTAGTAAAGCAGTTTTTGATAAACGATGAAGGATCCTCATGTACAGTTTGTAAACAGGATTATTGTTTCATCCCCAAGTATTCCTGGATCTCTCCACAAGGGTGAGGTGTTGCTCCAAATATCAAGTCTTCAACATCATTTAGTCCAAAACAGAAGAAAATGAGCAAAAACCAGCAATGTCTTCAGTGTATAGAGAACTCTTTAATCACAAGTCATCTCCAGCATGCTGTTGTGCTGCGAGGTGTAAAGTGCCTTTGATCAAAACTTGACTTCACGTTCCGTGTTTGTTTTCGTCTTGTGTTTTTCACACAGCCACACCCACAAACATTTTAGACCGCCTTCTTGCCTCGGTATCAACAGTTTGTACCTTCCACATGTACAATTATGTATGTCTGCTGCATGTTCTGTACTCTTCCTTCTGGAAAACACACACACACACACACACACACGCACACGCACACACAGCAATCACATTCTCTGCCAGAACAGAGCATTCATATGTAATGAAAGCCAGTTTATCCACTTACAAGGGGGGAAAAAAAGGTTAGTGGAGTGAGCTGAATGTGCAACTGAGTTAAAAATAAACACTTTACAGCTAAATTACATTCCTTTACCCTTTTACAGTTTTTTTTTTTTTTTGGGGAAAAATGTTGAACTTCATTTTCTCACCTGCTAATAATAATAATAATAATAATAATAATAATAATAATAATAATAAGTGACTCCAGACTAGGCACTGGCACTGAGGTGCCCTGCGTCTCTACTGGCTGGGTATTTCATATGGGCATAGGGTTAAGGGCCTCGCCCAATAGCTCACCAGGGTGGCTCAGCGACAGTGGGGTTTAACATTCTGATCAGCAAACTTGAATCACATTTGTAAACAAATATTTGTATTCAAATTGCTTGATGAATGGAAAGAGCAAGAGGTGTACTTTGGAACATTCTGTACACCTATTAGACAGGCGCCGCACAGACAGGGGTTATAATCTTCATACATGTTTACGTACATGAGGTCTGTAAATCTATCTATCTATCTATCTATCTATCTATCTATCTATCTATACACATACAATATGAGTTTAACGTTTGGAACCTCCTCCTTATTATAAGGTCGTAGGTCAAGGATGATAGACATACTGTATTTTTTTTTTGTTTTTGTAGTTGTTGTTATTTAATTATCTAATGCCATATGATTTTTTAATTTAGAAAAAAATCCAGTATTGTTCTAGAATGTAGAGAAAAAAGTATAAAACTTTAGTTTGTATTATATAAACGCCCCGCCCCCACACACATACATACATACATACATACATACATACATACATACATACTGTACATACATATATAAAGCTAAACAATCGGCGATGCTATCTGTAATGATAATAAAAAGTATGCTAAGAGCACAGCGACAATGATAAAACCATTTCAATCCTTTAAATGGTTTATAATTTGCTTTAGTAGAGAAGTGTTTATATGTTTGATAATAAATACCTGTATGATTCATCTATTACCCACTCTAGCTAGCTGTAGTATCAATTAACCTTGGAATTCAGCCCAACATTACTTCATTTAATTATTAACCTCAAGTTCGCATTTATTATCCATATTCTCATTTCTTTTTTCATTACATTTAGAATACAGTAAGATACTTAGTTTATATACTGATTTGCACAAAAGGCACAATTTGTCCGAATCTCCACTAGATTAATAATTACACCTGGATATGGTAGATTTGTAGCTAAGACTTACTGCTGTAACCATAAACACTACATCGTGCTCCTCTCAGGTCTCTTATTCACAATCTACTTACTGTATACTAAGCATCCTTTCAATACACTATAAATGTGCTCTAAACCTACAGCCAGACTTCTGTACAGCTGCTTTGTGGCATTGTTTTAGTGTTTAAACCTTTACAATAATATATTTACTGTCTCTAAAAAAAAAAAAAAAAAAAGTCTTCTATTGATGGATGCATTGCATCTGTAAGTAAACTCTCAGGCTTTACTTAAACATAGTGCCTTAACAAACAATTAGTATATTTGTACAGTTGCCGAAGGTATTACTATGGTATTAAGCATCCTCGTAAGCTTGTCATTAAAACATCCATGTTATTTGTAATGATGCTGAATGTTTTGCGTTTTTAAACATTTCTTTTAGTTTATTTATTTTTTTCCGCATGCTTTATTCACTGTATGCATTTATGTAAAAGTTATTTCGTTTTTTTTCCTTTTCAGATTCTAACCACAGTTTAGCTTGATGATTCAACGGCATGTTGCAAATGATTTGAATATTTGTTGTAAAAACCTGACCTTAAAAGCATATTAGCATGACCTTGCAGACTCGAGAATAATTACACGCAATTACGCAAATGCCACGATGATTCTACTGTTTCATTACAAACGACGCTTTTATTTCAGTGGAATGGAACATTCAAAATGGGATTTTTAAAGCAAGCTAAATAACATCATATTGCATTCATACAATTTAAATAAATATATAAAAATTCTCACATTGGTCATGGAAAAAAAAAAAAAAGTTGGCTGTCACTAGCTAACCTTGCACATACAGTACTGAACATATGAAAGTAAGAAAGAATGTTTGTAGAGCCTTCGAACACAGCTAGCTCCTCGACCTTTCCAAGTAGCCTGAGTGTAGACACCGAATGTTTTACTCACATATTATTGTGGTCTTCAAAGCCCAGCAAACGTCTTCAACGTGCCTATAATTTCAGTCATCAGTCACTATTTTCAACCAACAGATGTTACCCAGTGTCAGTAAGTAGCCTGCCTGAAATCAAAAAAAAAAAAAGAAGAAGAAGTATGGAGAACTCCTCACCCTTAAACAGTTGCATGTGGAAGTCTCTGCTCCTTACGTAGTGCGCTTATTACAGTGGAAATATACAGCATGCCGAGACGAACAGCTTGCTGAGAGGACACAAGAAGCACTCTCAGGTCCAAGCTGGCAGAAGCAAAGTTAGTCAGGAGAAATGAATGGAAACGCAGGTAAACGTTGAGTCAATGGATTCAACCAGGCTGCTGATCATGACTTTAATTAAAAAAAAAAAATTTTTTAACTTTTTTTACCCTTTTTAAATCTTTACCTTATATTTAACAAACGGTGTCAGGGTACGTTTTTATGTCTTAGAGGGAATTCTTGGGAATTTTGGCTGGTCCTCATTAGGAGAGCTGCTTTGTGCTTTTCTATTTAAAAAAAACAGCTTTATTTATTAATGACTTTATAAATTGTTATTAAAATGTTACCTAGGTTAAATATCTTTAATAAATATTAGGAATTTTGTAAGTTTATGGAGTAAAAGAAATTTAGTGTGATGTCCTCACCAGGATATAAACATGACAGGTGTGTGATTGTATGTACAGTATGTGTGAATTCTGAAGAACAAAAAATATTGTTTTATTCATTGTACTTTTTAATTTACATTTTATAATACCTTTTATTCGATTGTATTGGTGTGTTCTCTTCTAAAATGGTTCCAGTGGTGCTCTTTTTTGTCACATATTTATATTTTAGATTTAACAAATTATAAGGCATTATGCGCTTGTTGTTGTTGTTGTTGTTGTTTTTATGTGATCTCATTTTTCATATTATTATGTAAGTAATATGTGATAACGTGGAAAAGCATGTCACATTTCACCGTACAATACCACCAAATGTTGTACCCCAAAAATTGCACATACGTTATGAAGTTATGTAAATGAAGATTGTATAAACTATAGGTGATTTGAAAAGATCTACAAGAAAATAAATGAATTTTGTGAGAAAATCATATGCGAAACATAAAAACAATTATATTATGTGGTTTTTAGAAATATGAAGTGTCTGCACACCACATGTACAAAATTCATGCAGAAAGTTTGTGTGACTTTTCTGTGAAAAGTTCTGTTGATATTTTTTACTTTTTTTATTTCAAAAATATTTGGTGGGGTACAATAAAAGTGGCATAAAAGAGAGAGAGAGAGAGAGAGAGAGAGAGAGAGAGAGAGAGAGAGAGAGAGAGATCGTCTGTGTCTCTTGGATAATTGGAAATGGCATGTTTTCTAACCAGTTTGACAAGCGAAGCATTATGAAGTGTTTAAGAATGAAATCATCTTCCCAAATCTCTCTTATTTTTTTGTTTAAAATTTCCTCCTCATCCCAGATAATGACACATGAAGCGGCTCTGGGTGACAGATAATTGCTGGGGTCAGATTCTAGATGATTAGCATTCGCTTTAGTGGTTGGTGTGGCAGAGAAAGTTTAGTGGAACAATTTTCTAAAACCGATTACAGATTTTGTGTGTGTGTGTGTGTGTGTGTGTGTGTTTGTGTGTGTGTGCCAAAAGAAATAGAGCTTTGATTTCCACATCAAAGTGGGATATTTGTATAAATCACATCCATGCTGTGAAGTATAGCCTTTTTGACACTAGAGTATTGGATACTTTCAATATTTACTCCAGGTTTTAGCAGTAAACATGACCAAATGTGGTTTTAAAAGGGAAAAAGATGGTGTTTGATGCCACATTAACACAACAAAAGGACAAGTTTGCATAAATCACGCAGGTAACAATTTGTAAGGACAAATTTCGGCAACCAGAAGACAAATGTTTTGTTATTTTTAAATTTGAAATCTGATTAAAGGAATAAGTGATGTTTCTGTTTAATCTACCATTTAATCAGCACTAAGCATATAATAACTTTAGGAAATCTTAGTTCAGGTTTATAAGATTACTAATGCTAAAATGGTGATTTATAAGATTTTATGAGAAGTTTATGTCCGTTGTGCAAAAATATTTATATGATTTGCATGCAAAACCATAGACCTGTGACTAAAAATTTTCTTATTTCTAGGGGTCCAAGCACCTAATAGTCTAAGCATCATTTTTCTAAAGAATTTAGTAATTTATTTTTTTCAAATTGTGTTTTACTCCCCTTACTGTAAATTACATTGAACTGAAGTTCAGATTAAGACAGTGAAAGGATATACAAATTGGCATAAAGGTAGACTTCATTCCAACTACTTAGAATTGTGTTGACAGTCTGATTGGTCGCAATGTAGTGCAGCACTTTGCATCTTGGATCATGTTAGATTTTATACATGATCAAATTTTCCCCCAGATTAATTTGGGTTATACTAAAAAAAAAAAGAAAAAGAACTGTTTAATCGTATCTGGCAAATTTATATAACATACAAACTCTAAATTTGTCAAATGTTCTCATTTCTTGGCTCTTTGTCTCATCCTGATAAACTTGTTTTCATAGTGCTGCTACAACAAATGTATCCTTAGTCACTTTAACAGATGGAATGAATTACTTCTTTGTTTGAAATATCACTTTTAAAGACTCCGAAGACTCAGGATGTGCACCAAGTTAGAGATGTGCGTTGTTCAATATGCGTTGCTACTGTTGTAAAAGGCCCATGGTTTTATCAATGTTTTAGTGTCAAATTGGAATTTTGACAATGTTCAGTGCAGTTTTTTTTTTTTTAAGTACAATTTGGCACAATATTTTTAAATAAATGACTAAATACACTTGCTACTTCTCTTAACCCATTGTACATCATTTTTAGTCCAAATGATAATCAGACAAATCTTGGGGGGGGGGGGGGGGGGGGGATCTAATGTGTATACATATAAACTCATACAGTATATTGACTGAGTATACTTCATACATCAGAACAGTCATACATGCATTCAAGATGAGATTACAACTTTCCAACGAGTAAAAGCCTAGGAAAACCCCGTCAGCTTGAAATTACTACTCTACAACTTAGGGGTAGTCTTCTCAACTACTGTACCTGTTTCTTACAGAATCCACATGGCCGTGCTCACTGTATACAGTGTAAAGCTCCTTCTGTACTTTTGGAATGAGTTCATAATATATTGTCTTGAAATCAGTTAACATATAGACACTTGGTTAAATCTATAACATTGATCATACTGATGGTTATCAACATTAGAGATATAACTCATATAACTAATGCTAGCTGGCTAACTTGTTACTAATGCTACTTGCTAATGCCTGTTCTTGTTGCCTTAGACAAGAGACAAGTTGCAATTTCTGTTCAAAATGTGGCTTTAATATTTGCAGTTGACTACAGCAGGACAGTTCCAATAGCTATAGGGGTACAGGGGTAGCTCAGTGGTTAAGGCATTGGACTACAGTTCGGAAGATCCCAGGTTCAAAACGCCACAACCACCAAGTTGCCACTGTTGGGCCCTTGAGCAAGGCCCTTAACCCTCAACTGCTCAGATGTGTAATGAGATAAAAATGTAAGTCGCTCTGGATAAGAGCATCTGCCAAATGCCTAAATGTAAATGTACTCAGGTCTGTAGTTGTACAGTTGTAAATGTACAGCTAATTTATTTATTTATTTATTTTCTACCTATTATGAATGTTATGTGCTCAGACAGAGCAAACGAATGACATGCTTTTATGGAGCCGTCCAAGTTTTGCACCTCAAAAGTGGTGAAATGGGAAATAAGGTACAAACTTAAATAATTCTTTTGATTGTGTAAATCTGCTTTGAGACAATGTCAATTGTTAAAAGTGCTATACAAATAAAATTGAATTGAATTGAATGTTATCCCTTTATAGTACACTCATTGAAATAGTTGGAAATTGGGATTTTCTAAATTTTAAGACTTTATCCAATACTTTGTTTACTTTTATGATCTTTTCCCCCAAATTTTTAATTGCTGTCATTTTGCAAATCAAGGTCAGTGAAGTTGCTGTACTGTATATGGTTATATACCATATGGTTTCTCACCCATTCCATAAGACATATTTAAAAAAATAAATGAATAAAGACTCGTAGCTTTAAAAATACAAAATACTTATTTGCTATAAATGTGTTTTCATATCGGCACTGGTACGGTAAGTTGCCACCATTTGTTTTTTTTGCCCAACAACTTGCAAACTTCCATTTAGTGTAGCATAAGTGTGCCATAATGTAAAAACATCTACACTGTAACAAATGTTATATTATACATTTTTAGTATTTGTGTTTTCCCATAACCCACTAATGCACATGTTTTCTGAAGAACCGCTGACCTACAGATGTTAGTATTTTTCCTGTAGCACACCTGCTCCAATTAAGGAGCAAATTAACAGCCTGTTAGTGGATGTGTGTGTTAGAGTGCTAAAAGGTGCAGGACAGGGGGTTCATCTAAGTAACATGTGTTCTAATGGACTAGATGGGAAAGAAGTGAACCAGTGTTCCTTTGGCCACTAGGTGGCATTACAACAAAGAAATGCATACAAATTCTGATAAGTAATAAACCATCATTTTTCTTTGAGTTCTTGGGTCATGCAGAGTTCAATGTTTCTTACCAAGTAAGTTTCCAAGCTGCCATATTAAATTATCCACCATTTTGTTACTGTAGCTACAATTTTCATCTTGAGGAAAATTAATAATTCCATTATTTCCAGTCAGTATTCAATCAGTGCTTCAACGTTACCCAAGATGCTACCAAATCACCAAAAAAAGAAAAAAAGAAAGAAAGAACACAGAAAAATTCTGTGAAATCATTTATCACAACACCAGACTATCTACAGTTATAATTCATGAATGAATGGTCTGGTGGATTATTAAGAAACCTGACAGGCTAACATGATATAAAATTTTAAGCTAACGCATCAAGTTCGGCTTACTTAAAAGATGCAGTGCTTGGATCCTGGTGATATTTGCATATATGTTCCTAATTCATGTCACCAATCTCATTAAGGCATTTTTTTTTTATTTTCCATAATTTTAGATCATTTTTATTTTTATTGCATCTTCTATTATACAACAGTATTACAACCATAGAGTAAAGCTTCAAAAGGGTTACGTCACTTGAAAGCACAATATATAACTGAGATTTAAACATTTAATGACAACAAACAACACAAAGTTGATCTAAAATGTCTGTAACATTCTGAAGTGTAATTGGAAAATGCTCTTTTGCCCTTTTTCCATTTGCTGATGCAGACGGAATGAATGGCAGCAATACTGCAGTTCCTGACTGTGCGGAATAAATCTTTAAGGCCCACAAATATTGACGGAGAGTCCATCTTCAAGCTTTATGAACTAAAGAACGGAGGGAAAAACATCTTTACTGTTATTGATACAGTAGATTGTGACCAATGGTAAAATAGAATAGAATAGAATAGAATATATTTTTATTATTAAGCACTGTAATGCACCAGCTTTAGTGTTTTTTTTATGTTCCACCCTGCCTAATGCAACACACAGAGCTGAAATGACAAATACTGCTTAATTAATACTGAACAGCAATTTTGCTGTGCATAATTATTAAGCAATCTAGAATGTTGTCTTGACATACTGATGGGTGTGGCCATGTGTGTGTATTTTTACCTGAATACATCCAAAGGGAAAATGTCTGAATATCATCACATTGTGCACTTTCTGTTTAAAGTGAATGAGAGATTATATAGTAACAGAGCAGAGGAAGGATGGCATTCACTTTTCATTCAAGTAAATTTTCAGTCATGTTTCCTGACAACCAAACCATTCATTCAGTCATTCATTCTTCAAGAACTACTACAGTATATTCTGTTCAAATTTCATTTAAATGATTTAATCAGCTTTTGGATGATACTTGTTGATCGGGGTAAGTGAGATAAAGAGGAGCGAGAAAGAGAGAGAGAGAGAGAGAGAGAGATTCTCAAAGCATCCTTACAAAGAAATTCCATACATTTCACGTTTTTTTTTAAACAATTAACTGACTTATTCACATGGACATAAATTTCCCCTGGAAATTGACTGTAAATTCAAATAAACATGTGAATAATATTGCAAAAGAAAAAAGCAACCTCATGCTTGACAACCTAATTATATAAACTATATTTGTGATAAATTACCATGAGAAATGACATAATTCATGGGGAGGAAAAAAACAAAAAAATGTGAAATTTCCGAAAGGCATTAATGTGCAGATAAATCATGTGTCGAAATTTTTATTGTGTGATTTTAATATAAGGACGGTCTAGGCACACTCTCACAGCAGTCCTTGGTGCATTCAAACGCACAAAATGCATTTCTGTCTTTCCTAATTTAATTCCCTCCACTGACCTACCTTTATCATTCTATTGTCTTGAGCTGCCTGTCAAGGTATTGTCATTGTAGATGGGTTTTACTTGATGACCCGATATGTTTGGCAATGAAACAGAGGTCTAGACCTTGCTACAAAACTATAACATACAAAAGCTTATCCACTCTGCATATTAACTAACTGCAACCTTCACCATTGTGCATAATATGAATGTCTTATTAAAAAGGCATTAGTGGTTTTTTTTTTAAAAATTTTTTTAAATAGCATCCAGTCCATGAATCTCTATTGGATTTCGGTAAGCTGTCAGAGTAGATGTCTTCCAAGAAAAACAGAAATGGAAATAAGAAACTGCAAGCGGCTCAGGAACTCTTGAATACACTTAAGAGATGTGGCACAAATGATCCTCACCGGATCACAATGTGGCAGCATAGACCATTCAGTACTGTTCATAGTCTAGGTCACTCGATTTCATTGTGTTTTCCTTTTTTTGCCAGCCTTTTTGTTTAGGATTGTAGAACGCGGTGAATTTGTGCTGAGGGCTAGCAAAGTGTTGTATTGAAGCGGAGCATCACAGGGCCAACGCAGTGAAAGGGTGAGAGGTAGGGAGAGTAATCATAGAACTGCCACTCACGACTCTCTTTCCATCATCCTGTGAAGCTCTTCTTCTTCCGATAGACGACACACACAACCCAAACAGCACCTTCTTGATCGTGAATGCTTCAATACCCTCTTCTATTCACAACCTGGAATAACCTTTTATGTGCCATAATCTATATCATCCCTCACCTGTACAAAATCAATCTTCCCCCCGACTTCCACTCTCTCTCTCTCTCTCTCTCTCTCTCTCTCTCACTCTCGCACATAGCTTTTTCAGAGATCAAAGTTACAGGAAAATTTATAACAAACACACAACTAAAGGCCAAAGTGTGTCTGCTGCCGACAGCTTTTATTCCGGCTGGATAATGGAAGCTACGCCGCATGGAAAGCTCGGTAAGACTAGCCCACAAAGACCTGCGCCCGAATGCCTGGAGTAGATGATTGGAATCAATTAGTGGACAATGGGTCAGTGAAAGCAGCTCTGTCATAGCATAAATGCATCAACGCTGTGCCACTTATACCTGAGTCATTGAGTAAAGCAGGAACGGATGCAAGCAAAACACAAACATGCAATGTGACCTATGAAGAATACTATATGAATGCATGGTTATGAGACATACTGTACACCCGCACCGATCTAGATCATCTAGATAATCGACAGTACTGTAGATAATCCGTGCCTTGTTGACTTTAAGTGATTCCTTTAATTCAACCATTAACCGTTTTTCACTAAATTGACACAGCTTGATATCTGTTCGCTGCTAACTTGACGTGTGAGGCACATGTTCCCCACCAGATTTCATGATAATGTGGTTTCTTGGACAATAAAACTGCCACTTAGTGTTGCCCAGCTCACTTTTGATAATGAAAAATGGCTTGCCCTGCACACAAACCAGCTTAAAAAAAAAAAAAAAAAAAGACAGAAAAGAAAAACCCAACCCAGCATGCCAGCCATGCAACACAGGTTCCATTAGAAACCTGATATAATGAAGGAAACGAAGAGCAATTCACAAGCCACATGCTAGCGAGGCCTAAATGGACGTCCGCTTGCTGCCTCCTAATACGTTATAGAGCGCTATTGTGTTTTCACAAAGCATGCATGCAATTAGATTTCCGCCGTCCATACTAACATTTGTACACCAGTTTGGCTGCCATGGGCCTTTTCCATCTGTTAAATCCAAGGCAGGTTTTCCATGTTTGGAATTCAGGTTGCTCTTTTAAAACTGAACTGCTTCCGCTTTTTTTTTTAAAGGGTCAATGAACGGTATCTAAACCTACTGTAAAAGTGTTTAAGGTTTGTGCTACTGTTTTAGTGCACATACTGTACCAGCACCAGCAAATTGCAAATTCAATTGCATTAAGTCATTCTTTCTTTTTTTAAATAATCAGACTTCATGTCCATATACGAAGGTTTATTTAAAAATAACCCAAAGGAGTAATTGGTGCAAAGTGAATAATCATAAATAGAAAGATTGATGCAACTCAGAGATGTTGGCAAGGCTTCGCAACGATTAAGCAGAATCTATGTACTCTGCTGATCCATAAACAGAAAGTGAGGTTGACCTCTGTTGGCAAGGAGGGATATTATCCTGAGCTGTTTTTACAGTGTTGAGACTCTTCCCCAGATTGGCTTCACGCCAATGATCAGGAAAACGTGAGAAAGTTGGCCAAGAAATTTTCTTAATAAAGCACGGTTAAAACAATGAAATCTGAAAAAAGTGCCGCCAGTGGTTCAAAGCATACAAGAGCATACAGGAGTAAAGAATTCTCATCATATGCATTTGTATATTTTATGCTACTACTTTTAATAGATTGAATAATTTGGGTTTGCCATCATAAGGAAAGAGATGCTTACAAGGAGCGCCGTACATGCACACTTTCACAAACATTCACACCTTGGAGCATGTTGTAGTTTCCATGGTTTTGATAGGATTGCGAAGGTTGGAGTGAATGCGAGAACCTGGAGGAACTCTGTGAACATCGCACGTGGAACATAAACAACTCCGCTCAGACAATAACTTGAGTTCAGAATGGATCCAACTTGGTTCCTTGGAACTGTGACATTTGAGAAGAAAGTCTGTTAGAAATGTGCAAAAAATATCCCGCATGTTCCAACCATCAGTGTGATTCGACTAAAAGGTTTATTGATGTTTCCAGTAATAATCCATCCATCCATCCATCCATTTTCTATACCGCTTAATCCTGTGTTCAGGGTCGCGGGGGACCTGAAGCCTATCCCAGGAGACTTCGGGCACTAGGCAGGGTACACCCTGGACAGGGTTCCAGTAATAATAATAATAATAATAATAATAATAATAATAATAATAATAATAAAAACATTAAAGACTCTTTTTTCAAAATCATGTCCATTAGATCAACACTAACCCACAAAAACATCTAAAGAAGACTTCTTACCATTTGAGTATCTTTTAATAAAAATTTATCTTTAAAGCTGTAGTGTAGACATGACAATAAAAAAAAAGGAAGCAAGGGCAGAGGGACGACGAGTGGCTGCCCGACCGCGTCCCTTTGCTTCAACCTTCCTGAGATAATGAGCGCCTGTGTCTCTGTGAGCAAGATAAACATTATTTCTGGCATATTGTGGCCGCCAGCAGCTTATTTATGGCCTGGCTTTTGTGCTGGGGAGCTAAAAATGCTTGAAAAAATAAAACAGCAGAGTGGGAGCCCTCGTCGGCTCGAGTTCGCTCCCCTACCCTTCCCACACAGCGCTACAGGCACTCCAAATGCTACATCAAACGCTCAGCATCCTGGCCTCGCTCCCTGTTAATTGTATACCTATTGTTCCCACGGAGCGCCTGAGCAGGAGAAAATGGAGGTGGGGAGAGGGGGAAATAAGCCTCTGTAATGAGGCCACTGCAGCTGAGTAAATATACTCAAAAACAATATGAACTGTTTTGATGCCTGTCCTCGACCCATGCATGCTGCCAGGCTTATTACGATCTCACCTTGATGATAAATAAACCCAGGCAAGGTTGTTATGGGGTAAACATGGAAGTTTGAGATGAGAATTGGCAATTTTGAGGGCCAGGCACGTGAAGGGAGTAGTAGATCTGGATGACGAATTCTTGGCTCGACAACAAATTGAGTGTAAATTGAGAATCCACGTTGAAAGACATTTCCATAATTTCCAATGATGATGCACCATATAATCAGCATATCCAGAAATTAATGTTTTTTTTGTTTTTTAAATCATCAAGCGATCATGTGTGTATCATACATTGTGTGAATTTTCAGAACATGAAAGTTGAATTGTTGTTCAAAGCTCTTCTCCTGTAGCCAACAATCAATGCACAATCAATCAGCGCTCCAAAAGATGTATCTGTTTTTGTTGAAATGGTGCAGTCTCTGCCACTCCCTTTCATGCCACTGTCTGACAAGTGAAAGGGAACGGGCCAGAGTTCAAATCCCACAGTCTTGCCCTAGCTGAAAAAGATTACAAGGTGTGATTAGTATGGAGATGTGACTTGAGGGTTGGTCTTTCTTTGGGAAAAGAAGATACAGTAATATTATGTTTCTTTTGCCAAAATATGCCATTTCGGTTGTATGTATATTAGATAGAAATGTTTGTTGGAAGGTTTGCTTCTGAACCTGCATCCTTAGTACAGTAACTGCCTGTTCAGGGTTGTGGTGGGTGTGGCGCACCTTAAACAAACACTCAAAACAAATACATCTTCCATAAAAGATGAATTAAGTATTCATTATTTAAATAGATAATAATCAAGCTATGTTAACTGTCATCATTAGAGATGCCTTTCAGGTTAGGAGCAAGTTATCTGGCTGCTTCAAGCAAAGAAAACAACTAAGGAGAACTGGGTTAAGAACCTCCAGATCCGCAGTTGATACCTGCCTCAGGTCTGTGTGCATTGAGTTTGTATGATCACCCCATGCTTGGTGGCCCACCACCCTATACTACCATTACTGTATACTGTATCTCCAGAGACCTCCTAAATACTGACCAAGAACAGTTTTCCAACATATCTGGCATACAAATTCTTAAGAGTTTGTGAACCCCTTACCTTAACCAGATTTAGTCCCGTCTTTGCTGCTACCATTTTTTGAGGGGAAGACTTCTGGAGTGTAGCTCTGTGGATTTGTGCTCATTTATTCAAAAGAGTTGTGGAGACCCAGCCCGTGTTTGTAATTCCAATTCGTCCCAAAGATCAGTGCATGTCACTCAAGTTCTTCACCCCAAATTTATTAAATCTTCAGGAAACCCTCACTGCAGTTCTAAGAACAAAATAGTTGTTATACGTTTACGTTCTCAAGTTTAATTATTCAAGTTCTTAAGAGATCTTTTTGAAATAGCATCAGGTAGCTTTATAGAAATGTAAATGCAAATATTGAGCACCCAAACCTAAGATTTGTTGAGGCAATTTGCATTCTGGCTAGCTATTAGCATTTAGGTAATTTGTACAAACATAACTTTTTCTAGGGGGTATCAAAAAGTTTTGACATTAGTGTACAGTCGCGTTTGCTGAATGTCCTCCCTCAGATGCTTTATAACCTGGCAGTAGAATTCACTATTGATGGTCTGCCACCTGGGGATATAATCTCGATTCACAATGCCGCAAATGTCGAAAAAGATGATAACCAAGCCTTTGGTCGAGCAGCGAACCTGACTTGCCTTTTCCGGTTGTGGGCTTTTCCACCATGAAGACTGTTGCTTTGTCTCAGGGTCGTACCCATACACCCAAGTTTCATCACTGGTAATGATCTTGGACATGAAAGACAGGTCATCCTTACGGCACGCTGACTGAGTTCTTGGCAGACTTCAATGCCATGTTTCTTCTGCTCCTGGATCAGCAGCCTGGGGATGAACTTGGCAGCAAACGCACATGTTAAATTCACATGTGAGGATTGCCTGGACTGTTCCGTACGACACACCAACAATGGCACCAATGTTGTGGATTGTTCTCCAATGAGGATCATGTGCAAGTTGCAGACATTTGCATATTGTAACTGCCTGGTTAGGGTTCTGGTGGTTGTGTTGCACCTTAAACAAACACTCAAAACAAATTTTACAGCAGAATAAAACTTTGTAATACAAATTACAACAGAGTTGCCTTTCAGGTTAGGAGCAAGTTATTTGGCTGCATCAAGCAAAGAAAACAACTAAGGACATTTGCTTGAACTGGGTTAAGAACTGTTCAACACATTATCAAAATCTGGATGGATAATGCTGAACCTTCAACTTTGTGGAAGAGTGTGGTCAGAAAATTTGCTCACAGGATTGGGCCATAAGAAAACCACTTCTTAGTGAGACTAATCAGAAAAAAAGCTTCGAATAGCACCTGTTGCACAGCTCCTAATGTAGGATGATGTCTTTTGGCACACTGACTTATTAAGGTGCTGACAATTGTTGGCGTGTTACAAAACTAGTCTAGAAACTTTTTGATTCCACCTCATAGCATGCTAGCTAACAAAATTTAAATTAGCAATTAAGCCGTTGCTACAGTAGTTAGTAGTAGTAGTAGTAGTAGTGTTAACTAATGTTTCTTCATGGTTCTTAATGAAAGGGAAATTAATTTATTATCATTATCTACAGTAGAAGACTTTTTCATTTGTTAATTTTTACTATTGTTTGTATTTTTTATATTTAACATTGAGTAAATTAAGTTTATAACCTCTACATTGACTGAAATTTTGAATTTGAAAGGAAGTGCTTGTTAAAGGTTTAGCAAATATTAAAGGTTTTTGCCTTCGCATCTTGTGTTTTTATAGCGAATATCACTTTGTTGCATGTCAACGATGAGTAAGACAATCCTAGTTATCATTAATCCTGGGGAAATGAATGCATTCAGGAAAGATTACACATTTACATGTAGTTTCCACCTAGAGGCAGATGACACACTTGTAATAACACAATTACTCAAACTTCCCTCATGCAACCTCCAACTGCTAAATATGTCCAGCCTTTAATGAGAGTGCTGTGGACTCCCTTTCAACTTCAGTTTTCTCTAATTACTAAATCACAGCCGGCAGATACGTTATTTCCCATGAAAAAAGCCTTGATTTTCCTCCCTCTCTCTCTCTCTCTCTCTCTCTCATGCAAATGTACAGTACATGCATACACACATAGCCCGGCAATGTGACATACAATTCCACTTTCTTTTCAAGTCATGCAGTCTGTCTTTCTTCATTTGTTTAATTTATAGACTTTTATAAGTCTGAAAGCCTGCTTTTGTAAGGACCTGGTAAAAATTGCTTGGAGCATGAGCCTTTTGTGACATCCCTCATTAGCCAGGTTTATATTCTCATGTTTATGTTCTGTCATTGCACAACAAAAGCCTAAATGAGGGTGAGGCGACCACTTGAAAGGGCTGCCCTAAACAGATCATGATGTTTGTACCGCCAGTAAGCTTCTTTGCTCGTTAGACCAATACATTTGAGGCATAACGGTCTAATTTAACCTTATTAAATTTGCAGCCAGGCTCAGGTTCAAGGACAAGATATGAGCCTACTGTAGTCTTATGGGGAAAAAAAAAAAACAAGCATTCTGGTTTAAAATAAATTCCCTTGAACATACAGCAGAGTTACACGTGCATATCAAACCGACAGGACTGAAAAACTAATCATGTCCTGCTTAGGTCTAGAGACCCTGAGACTGATGTCATTGACTATGCGCTTAGAAATGTAGTGTTTCATTATAGCTACATGGTGAAACCGCCATTCAGGATTGCTAGTTGTGGTAAGACGTTCTAAGCTAAGCCAAAAACTGCCTGGCTAGCGTTTCGTGCCCGACACCACAGGAAATGATACCGACGAGTGACAGTTATATGACTGAAAGGAATAAAAAAATGGGTATTATAAAAGTTTTAAGAGATTGGGATCTGTTATAATACGGAAGCAGTCAAATATTTAATGGTCCTGTTTTATAAAAGCGAACACAAAATTAACAATATATTAAAACAATATGTAAGGAATGAAACAAGAACGGGGCATTCTGTTGTAGGAAAAAGTTCAATGACAGGAAACGGGAGTTACTCTTGATTACTTTCCAACAGCATCATGTCCTGAAGTGTTTAATTCCTTTTACATGGTAGTGGTTTGCAATGAATACATTTTTTTCATTAATTAAGTCATAATTTTTTATCAGATCAAACTTGTGTATTTTGTTATACAGAAAACACAAAGCCAGTGTTTTGCCCGCTTTAACTCTAATGTTACAAAATGCTAACACTGGAGATGCCAACCATCTCCGTACATCTGTTTATGTAGAGCCTGTATAAAACGTTCGTACAGAAACAGCAATGTGTTGAGTGCATGAATATAAACTGTGCAGTTGCTCAGTTTATATTCTCTATAACTCATGTTATAGAATATTAATCAATATTTTCAGATGAATCAGAATTGAGCATTCAGCACTATACTATGGTATGAGGTATAAATAAGGACATTTCAGTGTTTGACTTAAAATGCAAGCTTTCATTTAAAATTTGTTTCGTTTTCGATAAAAGATTTAAGACTCGTTTGGACCTGCACCTTGTCAGGCCCTATCACTCGGATAAGACTGCACGAGCGTACAGTCAGTGATAAGCTTTCAGCATGCACGGAAATCCACCATCAATCATGTCATCCCATGATAGCATTAGATATCCTTTGCCAGAAAACACAAAAGGAAACACACAAAACATTGACCCAAAAAGATGCAGATTAACAGAAATAACCAGATGCATTACAGTAGCTAATAATATATCTTTTTGAATATATCTAGTTTTGCAGTTTAAAAATAAACCATACTGTATTTATCAAATAAATAACGCTGTGACTCAACATGCGATTCTACAATCATATACTGTACTTGATGCGACCATGGACAGAAATACACTTCACAGTCATTCAATATGATCGTAACTGCATATCATACCTGTTTCCTCTTCAGCCAGTTAAAGGTCATCTTCTCACGCCTGCCTGTCACCCCGTCCAGGCAGAGGAGCGTCGGCAGTTTTGGGAGGGTGGGGGGTCTGTCTTCGGGGCGAGAAAAAACAACAAACCCCAGGAGCTAAAAAAGGAAAAAGAGGAAGCGCCTTACAATAGTGGGGACCTTTGATCCATTGCAAAGGGAACTTCCTCTCAGGGCGCAAAGTATTAATGTGAAAGTGACTACCTTGGCGCACATTTGTTACGGCTGAATAATGGGGCCTAAAATTAGCACACAATAGTGGGCAGACGGGTGACTCTCACGTCCAGCCTTGTGCAGGAAGGGGAGCGGGAGGTAATTGTATGAAAATGAGTGATTTGCCGGCGCGGGGACTTGTCAGAAGCGGCGGCTGGCCTTCCACGCCGTGCTGGATGGAGACGGCGAGCCAGGACTTAGGTTTGTCCCTAAGGGCACATTCTGGACACAGCCATTGTGTGGAGACGGTTTAAAAAATCAGAAGTGTGTACTGCACCCGTGCGTGATGGCGGGTGGGGTTGAGACGTTCTGGCTTTTTTCACAGACGATGTTTGGCTGATGCAGACATTGGAGCCTTGCCACTGGTTGGGAAGCAGAATAATGAACTCGGTCTTTTTGGACATGTCTGGAAAAAAGGGAGCGAATTGTTAAATTGTCAAAGTGCAACTATTAGTCATTTATGGAACAAAAGCTGACCTCATAGAACCTTTTAAAATCATTTCGAAAGGTTGATTTGTTGCATTTTCACTTTTTGTTCACAGATAGACAATACATCTACTACACCTATTATCCTTGCTGCAAGCATCCATTTCCTTTCATCCGGTTAATTCCTTTTGGGCTTTTATACCTTCATCAAGCACTAAAATTAGTACCATTTTTTTTTAACTCCCTCAACTTGTACTGCTTTTTTCATTATACTATCTAGTAATTTATCATTACTTTCCAGGGTTTAGCTTGATTATTGTATTATTTTTAACCCTTGACCCATTTGCAGTAGTGGAGAGACACCAATTAAAACACAATTACTTGAATAACAGTACTGCTACAGTAGTATAATTCCATTCCCTAGTAAATGTACTGATAAAAAAATAAAATAGCAATTTTTGTCTGTTTATTTGAAATGGGTAATTAAAAAAAAAGGTTTATCTTCAGAAACGTACCTTTAGTTAACCCTTACAATTTGAACAATTTGCTTGTTTCCAGCTAGCTCATGTTAATTCATATATTGCAGTCAGTTTCAAAAGTTAGTACCCCCTCTTTGAATTCTATTTTTTTTTGTGCAAAAAAACTTTTTTTTCATCATGCCATTTTTTATTTAACAAAAATGTATCCAAACGGAAATAAACCTGGGGGCAATACTAAGTACCCACCATGATTCAATAGCTTGTAGATCCACCTTTAGCAGCAATAACTTAAATTAATCACTTCCTGTATGATTTTATCAGTTTCTCACATCGTTGTGGAGGAATTTTGGCCCATTCTTCTTTACGACATTGCTTCAGTTCATTTAGGTTTTAGGGAATTTATATTTGCACAGTTCTCTTAAGGTCCCACCACAGCATTTCAGGTTGGTTGAGGACTTTTTAAAAGCCACCCTAATGTAGATTTACTGGTTTGCTTCAGATCAATGTACTGTTGCATGACACAGTTTCGTCCAAGTTTTAACTGATGGCCTCACATTTGTCTCTAGAATATTCTTGTATATACAAGGGGTTCATGGTCAACTCATTGATCCTGTGGCTGCAAAGCCCAAATCCTCACCCCTCCACCATCGTGCTTGACAGTGGGTATGAGATGTTTCTAGAAGCCACTTCCTCCTGGCACCATTTCAACCTAACTGTACTTGTTCAGTCTTCTTCTAATTGTTCTGTCATGGACTTTAACAATTAACATGCGAGGCTGTAAGGTCTGAGATGTAGCTCTTGGAGCTTTTTGTATTTCTCTGAGCATTTCACGGTTTGATCTTGAGGTTAATGTGCTGGGACACCGACTCCTGGAAAGGCTGGCAACTGTCAGAGTTAGGCAATGCTTACCTTAAATTCGAATTGCTTAACATTTGCACATGCTCTGTTTTAATTAATTTATAGACTTTGAGGTATTTTTTTCCATAAAAGTGGTTGAAAATAAATATAGCAAAGATAAATTAGATTTTTTTTCTCAATTAAAAGTAATAATAATACAATACTTTATTATACTCAGAGAAGCATTACACTGAACCATAGTACTTTAACAAGAACACATTTACTGTAGCTTGGTAACACATTTACTTTCCATCTCTGCCTATTTGTACTAATGCTAATATGGTTAGAACTTCTGTCATTTTCTGGATGAAGGCGCCAACTCTATGCTGTAAATCCAAATGTAAAACGAATATATGAATTACTACAGGCATCATAAAAAATTTGCTTTAAAAAAAACTGTATAAAAAGAGTACTTAGCTAAGAAACAAAGAACCCCAAGTGACATTTCCAGAAGTGAAAGATCATTGGCCAGCAGTTCTGGCTTGTTGCAAAACAAGTTCTGGAAGTCTACTGCTTTCTGTTGCTTTAAAGCAAACTGACAATTACACAGCACTGATGGAAGGAGAAATCGGTGTGGGAAGGTTTTACAAGGCCAAGCTTTAAAAAAAAAAAAAAAAAAAAAGGATGTGAGCTCTGGTGTACATTAACATCTTTCATTCTTTTTTTTCCTGTGTTTCAGCGAATCTTTCCCAGGTGTCTTGTGAGAGTCAAGTTCAGGACCAGAGTTTCTTCAATTTGTCTTGTTTTTAATTGTTTTCAATTTGGATTCCGCAGGGCATGGTTGATGGTGAGTATAGTGTGGCTGAGATGCTACTAAAACCCCCCTGTCGCCACAGCAGTAAAAGAAATTACCTCCACTTGTCCCTCCTCACACTTTTTAGAGTGCACGAATAGCCAGGATTACAATATCTAATTTCCACCGAGTGCTTCCCTTCTTTACCAAAAAAAAAAAAAAAAGAAAAAGAAAAAAAAAGTGCAGGGCTGAGAAAGGGAGGTCTTGCAAGTAGTTTGTTTATGTTGGTCGACTGAGAACTGTTAAATGTTTAAGCTGGGTAACTAAAGCCAAAGGGCCTGGCTGTAAGTACAGTATCATGAGAGAAAAAAAAGGCCTAGAGGCAGACAAGCTCCTACTGAGGAAACTTTGCATGACCTCTTGTAATGAGAACAGCGAAAAGATTTCAGTCAGGACGTAGAAAACAGACGAGCAATAGATTTGAATTTTTTTCTACTTCTCTTTTTTTTTTTCTTCATACAATTATCACTTCAATTTGACCATTTTTTTTGTTTCATGTGTTTCAGGATTAGAAGGTACCAGCTTCTTCCATCATTAATGTTACAAATTAATCTTATCATAAGCACGCTAGACAGCACAGGGTTTATTAAAAGTAGAATACACAAACAAAGCTGATTAAAACTTCCTGTACCTGTTCATAAAACCTTTGGCCGTTTATATGATGGTGAGGTAATGATTAAAATCCTTAAACACAAACATTCCCTGTAGGAGAGTTTAGGTAGGATAGCGTGATAATTAGCAAGCCTACAGAACCTCATGGCAATTACGCGAGACCTGATAGTACTAATATTATGACCATTATTAAATATTGCGGCAAACATCCAAAGCAGCACCAGTCGCACGGGTAATAAACAAAACGAAGCAAAAATTAAAGCGGATATTGGTGCTCACAAAGAAATTCTTCTGAGGTCTGGGTGAACTTTGACAGATAGACCTGATGACAAATGCCTGTGCCAGTTGCAGCTGGTTCTGGGTATTTAATAAACATGTAAACAATCCAGTTCACCTCATTAGGTGATTGCAGAGGGCCACTGTGTCCATAAATCACAAGCCAGGTTATCAAGGCCTCTGATCTAAACTATAGCGGGGCGCCCAGCTGTCTACGCCATACAAACTGTGAACAGCAGGCTGTAAAGAATTAAATTCCTCCTGACTAGTTTAGCTTTGCCTTCACCAGGAACCAGGCACCACGCAGTCCACCGTGCAAATGTACAAACAGACGGGGGGGCGGGGGGGGGGGGCTCATGTAGTACAGTATCGATTACATTTTACTGAGCTCTGCATTTATTAATTTTTTTTGCATGTACATTCACCTGAGTGAAATTACCTTCAGTGCAGGTAAAATTATTTCTGGCTTCCTGACCTTTTTTAACCCCAGAATAATTCCACATAATTATAACATTTATAAGGCAGAAAATTATTTTCTCTTTTGTTCTGTTAAGAAAAATGGAACCATCAATCAACAAAACCCCATCAATCAAAAGATCTTTTATTTATTTATTTATTTATTTATTTTTGTTCATGGCTTTGCTTTTGAAATAATAAAAAAAATGTTACATAAAATTTAAGAATGAAAAAAAAAATAGAACTGGAAAAAAAATCTCTAGAACAATACTTTGATAAAGGACCATTTTTGTCTACCTAAAAAATGGTTCAGGGTCCATAATATAATAATAATTTGTCATGACAAAGATCATTCCACATAATAATGATAACACTTATGATTAGGAAAAAATATTTCCCTGCCTTCATCATTAAATGGTTACATCTGCCAAAAAAAAAAAAAAGTTTATGGTGTCATGCTAAGGAACCTCATGTTGATAAGTACAAGGTGCATTGTTCACTATATTGGCAAAAAAGGGAAAAAGGGGAAAAAAGGAGTAATGAACATACTGAAGTTAACCCACCATGCACAAATCCCATTGTGTGCTTGGAGAGCTGCAACTCTGTCTGCTACCTGTAGGGACTGCAATAAGGACCCTGTAAAAAGATTTTATACAGTGATATAAAATCCTGGGGAAAAGTGTTTGATGGGAAAAACATGTAGACTTTTGTTTTATGGATGCTCTCAACTTAGCCATCCATCAGCTTGCAGCTCTCCTACATGTGCTTCTCTTTCTCCAATTCCATTACATTATTACAAATGGGTTCCTCAAAGGTTCTTAAGGGGGTTCTACATTGAACAGTTTTTTAATGGGGAAAGCATCTGCTGTAAGGTTCGAGGAAGGGTTCTTGATTTCAATTATAATACTTCACATACTTAGAACTATATGTTATAGCCATGTGGTTTATTAGTTCCTGTTATCCTTTATATTATGGCAGCATTAAACTGTTGATTTCTTCCTAGCCTCTTTTTTTTTTAGTTAATTACAGTATATGCTATGGCATCTTGCCATTAAACTTCAGAAAACTCCAACTTACAACTTTACCTCTGAGTCAAATTAACATATCCTTAGAGGAAATCTATCAATCAGACGTAAAGTATTTGACTCAAGTTTGTAATCCTAAACTAGTCTGGCAATTATCACCAAAATGTCTTCCTCAATCCTAACTATCAGCAGTTCTTAGGTCAGCAGTAGGGTTATATTACATACACTCACTTTCCACTTTATTTGGAACACATCCATGCCACGATCAAAGTCACAGAGATCATACTTTTTCTTCATTCTGATGTTTGATGTGAACAATACCTGAAGCTATTGACCTGCATGATTTGTCGAACTGTGCTCCTGAAACATGATTGTCTGATGAAATAAATAAATGAAACTAAATGTCTGTGAGTGTATATACAAAACACATTCCGATTCCTGTTGTCTACAGCATTAAGCTAGCGTTCGAAAGATTTCAGAACAAGACTACAGTATGATTGCCGAGCCTCGCGTTATAGTGGTGAGGTTTTTTTTTTTTAAGGATTAGGGGTTAGGGAGCAGCAGCAAGCCTGAGATGACGTGAACCTAACTGCTATTGACAGGAGCCTGGGCCCAAGTCAAAACTTCAGCTCTAATCAGAACAAGCCTTTAATCATGTCAGTAAGAAGAGAGGCTTTCGAGTCAACTCGCTTGCCACTATTGAATTTCCTCTGCATCCAGGTCAGAACATATGGGCACTTGGAAAAAAGCACACCACTAAATGTGTTGACACTTTCCTACATAAGACAGAATATGGGACTGAAGACACATGCTTGAGGAATAAATATGTAAGACAGACATAAGAAGGACGTGCATAGGCATTCGTTTCAATGAGTGCATTGTCGTCATCGTTATTATGATCTAGGCAGACCGCGGCCGAGCCGGAGCTTGGAGTATTGTGTCTAATTTGGGAGGCCTGGCCAGGCGAGGAAGGGGTAATATCCTGGCTTACATCTTTAACCTATTCAGGCAGGATGATGTCATGATTAGAGGAGGAAACTGGGATCCCTCCAAAAGCCAAACACCCTGGAGCTGCAGAGGCAGAGAGAGAGAGAGAGAGAGAGAGAGAGAGAGAAATGTAGGAAGCCATATTTCTCCATGGTTCCATGCCTGCTCTGTGGTGGGAGATCAAAGCAAAACAACACTCACCCTCTGACACGAGTGAGCACATGCTTTAACAGAGAGGGGGTGGGGTGTGTGTGGGTTGGCTGGCCTGGCAATACTCCGGCTGCCCCTACCTCCTTGATCTCATCCTCTCATCCTCTGGCCCCTTTGCTCATCCATGTCTGACACAACATGCTATTAAAGCTATGTGTATTGGCTATACCCCATTGCCTCCTAAGTCCAGTTTTCTTTCAACTTTGCACCGAAAGTTGTTAAATAAACCAGGCTGAGTGTCCTGCCCCACTCCAAATAAGGTGATGAGGTGATCCAGAAAAAGGCCAATGAGTAAAAAAGAATGACTTCATGGTTGCACCAGGGCTAAGTGGAGCCAGCAGTTATAAGCAGGCCCGTTTGAGATGCTATCTGTTTTAATTACGCTTCTCGAACCACAGTGGTCAGAGCGAGTGAGTGAGAGTGTGGATGTGTGATCTATAGTTCCTGTTTAGGATTTGGGGAATGCATACATGCAGGCCCTAATGGACTGCTGGAACAATGCTGGAACAATTGAGGCTTTCTGCAGAGCCACTTATCAGTCCTCGCTCAGCTGAAAGTTCGATGGATGTCAGCCAGAAACATCGCAAGATTTGAAAGCCGCTCCCAGGAGACACAGGGCAAGCTGTTAAACTGTGAAATCAGTTGCACAAAAAAAAAATGTACAGTGGCACCAAGGTCGTGGGGGGTAGCTGCTACCACAAATGGAATATTTTCGTAATTGACAAATTTTCCAGACATGCTCTGTTAAACACCCTTTTTGTTTTGGTTGAGTGTGAATATTTAATGCTATGGTACGTAAGGCAAGAATGGAGGATCTGCTGGTAGATGCTGGAGGGAACTCATATAATTTATGACTAAGGTCATGTCAACAAAATTATGTAGGTGCTCACGTGAGCGCAGCTATTTGGTTTGCAGATCTTAATTAACCAATGACTACGGAATAACAATAAATACACATGGTCTTCCAATCAGACAAGTGCTCGTGCACTGACTTCAAAAACATGCATCGAGTCTGACGTTAATGAATAGTTGACAGAGTAGTGTGCACTAAACAGCAACTTGCCCACCTTTGGCCTTACCGTGTATGTTTTGAGCAAGCCTGATCCTGCTTTACAGAGAGGACAGCAACAAAATCACTTCAGAAGGTTTCACCTTGCAACACATAACTCCTGCAATCCTGTCATTTCCTTGAGGTGAAATATGTTCTAAGCCCAAACTAAAACAAATAACACATATGTCTTCATTTACATGACACCTGAAAGACACAGTGACCCCCAGGCCAGAATGGATCCCAAATTGGTCCTTTCATGCTGGTTTGTTTTGGTCACATGCAGATTCTTGTCATTCAATTAGCTTCTGATTTACACTTTTCGATGTAGTGCTGTTCAAGATTTTCTTTCCTAAGTGAGAGGACAAGGTTTGGTACTTGGTGCATGGGATCCTTTCTGAGGAAATAAATGTTTATGTGAAAGCCACAAATGCAACTGTTAGGATTTTAGCTAGCACGCCAAGTCAAGCGAGGCCAAAACCAAAATGGAACTGTGTATCTTCTTCATTCTCATTTACACTAGACAATGTTCTCGGATGGATTCTAAATCCAAACACATTTCTCCATCCACACGTGCCAGAAGGCCTGTGTTTGTTTAGGCTCTCTTGAGCTTCCCCTCATCACTAGAGGCAAGGCAATCGACTCAGACTCAAGCCCTCTGGTCTTTTCAATTTCTCCTGACCTCTCGCATGTGCTCAAGATGTGGTCTTCTATAGATTCCTCTGGTCTGACAGCATTCTGGAAGCCATTTTCTCCTTCATATCTGATGATTGGGAATGCATGTGACATCATGAGTGGGGGCCAGTTGAAGCTTAACTCTGGCCTTGCCAAAGGCCTGGGACCTTGCATCAGTTGTGATTATTAGCCCATCCCTGTGGTGCCTGTATGCCAAGGAGCACCATGGGGAAACCATCTATGCAAAGCATGAGCAGGAATATCTTTTCCTGGCTTCCACACACAAAATGATTAGTTGTGTCATTAGAGGATTTTCTTTTCTAACTTTGGAATCTAAAGTGAGGAATAAAAGATGAGGGGACTTGTTGGCAAAAAAATAAAAATGCCATCATTGTTGTTAACACCTCACATTTGATTATTTTTCAAAACATGCACATTCCAAAGTATTTTAATCCTTTTTGCCACATTGATTTTCCACCAATCACAATATTTAATGCATTAATGAATACATTTTTTTATATTTGAACCCTGTATAGGTACAGTTATATAATATCAATATAATGAAGTTAGTTCTTTTAACCACTTCGATTATAGCAACGTATAAACTCAAAATCATTCCAAGCTTTTATGTGTACATATTTTTTCTATGGGTTTTTATTATTATTATTATTTCAGGACTTTATTATTGAAATATTTTAGTTTTTGGAAAATAAAAACTATTAGTATTCCACCACAAAATGAAAAGTTAAAGAAGAATATTTGTACGCTACAAAAGAAAATAGGGAATTATATAAGCAACCTCTTTTCAGACAAAAAAAAACTAAATGGATGCTGCTGGGTTTATATGCAGAAAAAAGAAGCAGGTGCAACAGTCAAAGTTATCAGAAGTACTGTGAGTGGTTCTGCAGGATGCTCAGTAAAACTTAGTAATGTACAACATTATTTAGCAGTTTGTTTGTTTGTTTTTTACTTGTAAAAATGCAAAAACTGTACCTTAGACCAAAGGGTCCTCAAAACGTTGTTACACCAGATACTGACTTTGTTTCAATAATTTTTGAAGACTCTCTCACTTTATATATAGGAATGATTTTAAGTTTTAAAAGTTGTGCATGGAGATATGAAAACTATTGATCTGAACACCAGGTTTTACAGATCAAACCCAAAGACCAGGCAAAGAAAATACTTTATTCTTAAGTGTGTGTGTGTGTGTGTGTGTGTGTATGTTTTGCACTGGCTTGTTTGTGTAAGTGTTGGGGGAGGAGTGGTCATGTGAGCTAAACGAAGGCTGTCTCAGCGATTCCTCCAGGCGGTAAAGCGGGCGCCGTGGCTCTCTAAACCCTAAGGAGCTGTCAGTCAAAACCATGAAATATGTAAAGAGCCCTTATCTCCCTCACTGAGGGCACATGTCAGAGTGATCAAAACTTTCTATGTCTCTTTAGCACTCGTTATCTCTCTTTCTTTTGCTGTCTTCTCTCTTCTCTCTTTTTAAGTTAAACGTTTATCTCCTTATTTTCTCCTTTATCTTTTATTTTATTTATTGACCTACTTCTTATCTATTCATCATGCATAAATTATCACATTGCATATCTGTCTCAACCTTCTCTTCTGGACCCTAACCATTTTAGCAGGCATGCATGATAATGAAATTCATACAGAACAAACAAATTTATAACAAATACAGAAATTTTGTCTACTGGCTATGGTTTGCTCCACTAGCCTGACAAGCACTACTTTACTTCGCTCCAGAATAAAGCCATATTTCTACCATTTTCCTATACAAACCAATCTGGAAATCACAGAATTGTGCTATGTACTAGTACGTTTACTGATTTTCAAATGGAAAATTAATTAACGATAATTAATGAAAGCTTTAGGCTGCCCCATTTTCCGGTGCAATGTCTCAATACAGATATGGATACTATATTTTATTACACCCGTAGAAGTTACTACAGTAATCTGCCGTCATACAGTAGACTGTCACTTCGAAAAGAACAGAAGCCCCTGTGGTGTGAAGATAAAGAAAATGGTGCTGTGTGTGTTACATGATGTGCCCTGAAGTCAAATGTGTGATGCATATCTTTGCACCACTGTCATCAAACATGAAGACTTAAAAGCAGAAGAGAGGCTGCCCTAAGTAAGGTATGCATCACAGAATTTGCACAATGACACTTTTGGCCTTTTATAATTATGTCAACAAAGAGCTTTTACCGTCCCCATGGAGCCGCTACAACTACATGACATTTGGAACCAAGTAGAGTCAGCTACTAATACTGTAGGTAGTTAATCTGTATGATATATTACTTGATACATTGGTGTTTATAGTCTTGGGGATGTTGTTAGGTCTTAATAGGACTTATCTGCTATCAAGCCAAAGAGGCTTTTGAAATCATCTACTCACATGAGAAGTGGATTTACATGTAAAAACGCGTTATACAGTATGTGGTTGGTAAATGTTATAAATGGTGGCTCAGATCTGAAAGTTCATATACTGTACACACAATTGCCCTAGAAAGGTATATCGCATAATATCGCATCGTAAGTTCACACATATATTCTCTCTCTATACAGTATATATATATATATATATATATATATATATATATATATATATATATCTGTAAATACATACATACACATGGAGATTATTAAAGATTTTTTTTAAATAGCTAGCACCATTAACAGGATTTCTGAGAGAATATTTATGTCATACTGTATATGCAATGATTTTGCCTGCTCAGAGTAATAAGCTCTCACAAGAGCGCCTGACTGAATTTCTGAAGGAATGTTAAAAGTAATATTATTACATACTGTAGTATAAATTTATTGACTATAATTATTACAAAAAACTTATCTAATTCAAACTCACCTGCTGGAATTTCTAAGAGAATCTTTAAAGAATAATACAAAAAGAATTTAAATCTTTGCTAATATGCTAATGTATGCCTCAATATAATAGGCTACCCTGACAAGATTTTCTGTGGGAATTTCTGAGGAAGGTTTTGTTTATTAAATGCTATAATGTTTCCTCTGAACTCGACCATAGATAACACAAAATCACTTGAGTGCAGTGAATTTTAAACCAAGAGAATTTCTGGTGTTAATATCTTTAGTGATAATGCTAAGACCCTAGCTAACAAACAATTACCTGATAGTATTTCTGAGAGATGTGAAAACGAATGTTAGAAAACTGTTTCATATGATAACCTGGCAGAATTAGTTTTTATTTTCACTGCTAATATTCTACAATTAACTATCTATCATGCTTGTATTATTAACTAAGGAGTCATTAGTAATTAAGACATCACATGCTGTCGTTAATCCAGTAGCTAACATGGCAACCTGACAGGATGCCTGAGAGATCTTTTGAAGTATTTTCATGAATGTCATTCATAGTCATCAGCACCAGTTCATGCGTGATTCACCCTCCATTTGGAGAAAAACAGGAGATTAGTGACCTCTGATTATCCCAGCAATGACGCAAGACCATGGACTGCTCAAGTGCCTAGCATTTCCGACCACTTTATCTGAGCAATCTCAACAAATGCTCTTCTCACACATCCAAAACCCTATTCCCCTGATGACCTCCCTCCCACCCATGCACCAGCCCACCTCTGCTCCTGAACGTGGCGTCAAGTCCATTATGCCAGGTGTTAGCCGTGGCTATAAGGTTGCCGTCGTTAGTAGCAGTACTAATGTAATGCTATCCAAGGGCTGGGTTCTGGCAGACAGGGAGTCTGACCAAAGCGTGGCATCGATTCTAATGGGCTTTTTATGCCTGTAATGATGGGAATCTGTTCACGCCTCAGCTGTCATGACTAATTACGGCCAACCAAACAATGACTCCATTCACACTGGCTCAGGTTACTCCCCTCCGCTCTCTCTCGGTCTCACACACACTTTCTCTATCAGTTCTCCATTCTCTTAAGCCACTGAGTGATCCGTGCAAAGAGGTCTGCGCCTGGCCCAGTTGTACAAAATATACATCAGATATGTTGGCACTCAAGCAACATACATCAGCTGTGTGAAACAATATATACTCACTCTCCAAATCTGTACAGCATGATGGAGCCTTGTGAATGACACGGTAGGCTGGCTGTGCTTTTAAATGGCAAACCAAATCCTAACTGGTCCCTGGTCGCCTAATATTCAATTAAGGCTAAGACAGACTAGAGCAACTGTAGATAATTAGCCTCTGATGTGTGAATTGTAGGGTGACAGGTAACATTTGTGACATTAGATGGTAAGCTGTTTTTTCTGTATATAATTTGCAATGAATAAACTAATGCATCAGTACTGATGAATGAGAACGTATAGAAAACAGTACCAACAATGCGTGTAACACTTTCCTTTGTTTAGCCAAGAGCAAATTTTATATAATAAATTACTATAATTTTATAGTAAGAACCTATACTATATAACTTTAGTAGTACTGAGACATTTATGTAGGAATTTTTGTTTAAAATGGATGCGATGAAAAAAGGATTTTATAACGAATGCTTAGGAAATCTATAAAGTATTTCATGTAGAGTGACTATAAATGTCTCATTCATTCATTCATTCATTCATTTTCTATACCGCTTAATCCTGTGTTCAGGGTCGCGGGGGACCTGGAGCCTATCCCAGGAGACTTCGGGCACTAGGCGGGGTACACCCTGGACAGGGTGCCAATCCATCGCAGGGCACACACACATACACACACTCACACACCCAATCACACACTACGGGCAATTTAGGAACGCCAGTTAGCCTAACGTGCATATCTTTGGACTGTGGGAGGAAACCGGAGTACCCGGAGGAAACCCACCAAGCACGGGGAGAACATGCAAACTCCATGCACACAGAGACGGGAATCGAGCCTGGCGGGGGAATCGAACCCAGACCCTGGATGTGCAAGGCGACAGTGCTAACCACTACACTATAAATGTCTATTACGTTAATTCAGTGGAGTGGATCAAAAAATCACACTAGACTTCATAATGTTATACAAAAAAATGGAATTAACATTTGAGAGCACTTGAAAAATTACCCATTCTTCTGAAATGTATGCTTTTTAATGAAAAAATATTTAAATGGTGCTTCATAAAATGAAAATTTGAAAGCAAAAATGTCAACTCACAGATGTTAGGTTTCAAGAATAGTCATTTTTATGTAAAATTTCAGTTACCAACTTTTCTTTAACAATTATACCATGATAAGTTTCTTATTTTTGACTTAGTGGACATATGAATAGCTTAGCTCAAGCCTGCTTAAAAAATAAAATGTTTAGATTTGTAAATATGGAGGATGAGAATATAATGCATTATAAATCGTTAACCTAAAAGTATTTCTTAAATTATTTCATATTAAGTCATATATATTAATGCTATAAGTTTCAAAATCTACAACAAGCTAATTAATGTAAGGTAACCTGGTATGATTTCTGAGAGGAATGTTTTCTATTTATGTTACATTCATACTGTACATTCTTATAATTTAGAAAAATACACTCCTGTGACGGGATTTCTGATATATTTTTAACTTGATTTATTAATACACTAATATTAGCTAGTAAAAATAGGTGCACCTGACTAGATGCAAACAAGAGAGCTAAAACAAACTCACATGACAAGATTATTTTCATTATTTTCAGAGTTAATTTTCAAAAAATTAATTATAATTATTTTAATGTTGGCTAACTCGAGCTCACAGACCAACACTACAAGTTACATACTGTGGTTAAAGAAAAGTATTCATGTTGCAAAAAGATGCACAAGTGCTACAATAAGGAAATAAAAAAAAAGTCAGCACAGTGTTAACTAAATAATAGAATACTAATTAGAGTAACTGGAGTAATGCTAATTACTAGAGATGGGTGAAAATTATTTCAGTGATGTATCATGATTCTTTTGTTTTGCAATTCATGCATTGCCACTCTGATTCCAAAATTTCTTTTTAAAAGAAATTATTAAATTATTATTGTTATTATTGCATTCGAAGTGGTAAAAGGTTGCTGTTCCTTTATAGACCTGCTCTAAACAATTCACACAGCACAGCAGCCTTTATGGTACTGTATTGGCAAATGTTTTGTTAAGTTTGGTTAGAATTGAAACAAAATCTGAAAGAAAAAAAGTTCAATACTGAATTGGAATGTTTAATCAATCGTGATGCTAACAGAACCAAACTGGCACCTACTGTAGGTATCGGGAAGATATAATTTCGCAAGGTCCCTGTTGATTTCCATTCTTGCTAATTACTAATTCATTCATTCATTCATTCATCTTCTATACCGCTTTACACTGTATTTAGGGTCGCCAGGGCCTGGAGCCTATCCCAGGAGACTCTGGGCATGAGGCAGGGTACACTCTGGACAGCGTGCCAATCCATCGCAGAGCACACACACACACACACACTCATTCACACACTATAGTCAATTTGGGAACGCCAATTAGCCTAACCTGCATATCTTTGGACTGTGGGAGGAAACCGGAGTACCCGGAGGAAACCCACCAAACACGGGGAGAACATGCAAACTCCATGCACACAGAGACGGGAATCGAGCCTGGCCGGGAATCGAACCCGGACCCTAGAGGTGCAAGGCGACAGTGCTAACCACTACACCACCGCGCCGCCTTAATGACTAATTATTACTTTAATTTAAAAGTGTAGCTACTGTTTTTTTATTTTAAACATTCATTCATTCATTCATTTTCTATACCGCTTAATCCTGTGTTCAGGGTCGCGGGGGACCTGGAGCCTATCCCAGGAGACTTCGGGCACTAGGCGGGGTACACCCTGGACAGGGTGCCAATCCATCGCAGGGCACACACACATACACACTCACACACCCAATCACACACTACGGGCAATTAAGGAATGCCAATTAGCCTAACCTGCATATCTTTGGACTGTGGGAGGAAACCGGAGAACCCGGAGGAAACCCACCAAGCACGGGGAGAACATGCAAACTCCATGCACACAGAGACGGGAATCGAGCCTGGCCGGGGAATCGAACCCAGACCCTGGAGGTGCAAGGCGACAGTGCTAACCACTACACCACCGCGCCGGCTTATTTTAAACATTGATTCAGAAAAGTTTAATCCACATTAACACATGTACTGGGGAAAAAAAAAATCCTAAATAAATAAATAAATAAATAAATAAACTTCTGACTTTATAACTATTGTACAACCCTGAATAATGCACACCGATGAATAGCAATTGAATTGTCACTAACAGCTCAGATTTGCAAGTGTGTGGCACCAGGTAAAAGCTGGCCAAGGTCTTAAATCTCAGAGTTATTCAACATTAGCGAGAAGCTTCCCAGCGCCTCCCACTCAGAAATGTTTATGTACACAAGCTTTCAGCAGGGCACTTAACTTTAGGGCTCCGATCTATAAAGAGATAATTGCTGGGCGAGTGAAGGCAATGGCTCCTGCATCCAGCTTTGTCAGATACCTTTGTCAAGCCTTACCTTTTATCTTAGCGTCAACTGCGTATGTGTGTGTGTGTTTCTCAGAGTCTGTATGTTGACATTGCTAGTGAGTACGGTCTCTTTTGAAAATGTGCCTTTGTGAGGTGCATTACCTGATGGAAATGTTTTGCCTCAAACAGTACAGCATTAACATTTATGATCATGTACAGTACAGTACCGACTCTAATAGCCTGACACCAGATATACTGTAGGACCAGACTTTTTATAAATAGTATCTCATTATTTATTCGCAGAAGGATACGACAAATGGTGCACTGTATGGATAATATTCAGGATTAGATTACATAGATTTCTATTCTGTAGCTTGTTGATATACATTGCTCAACAGTGCGATATACAGTAATGTACTCTTCAGTAATCTCTAAGGAGTATTTAAATCTTCAGTGTTCCAATTCACTCTGGTGAGGCAGGTAGAGCCTGAGGCCTACAAACTACACTAGGGATTGCATAGACTAGTTGACTGGTTGGCTTTGTATGGGGAACTGCCAATTAGCGAGGTCACTAGATTAACAGAACAAAAACACTGCTATGGTAAATTTACATTTAGGCATTTGGCAGACGCTCTTATCCAGAGCGACTTACATTTTTATCTCATTATACATCTGAGCAGTTGAGGGTTAAGGGCCTTGCTCAAGGGCCCAACAGTTGCAACTTGGTGGTTGTGGGGTTTGAACCTGGGATCTTCCGAACCGTAGTCCAGTGACTTAACCACTGAGCTACCCCTGGCCCCCTAAATGGTTAAGAAAGCAGTATACAAATTTTTTTTTTTTTTTTTTAAGATTGTTGTAACTATTCAGTTGAAATTGATTATCTGTCACTTTATTATTCATCATCACCCTCCATGCTTTCCTATCTTTGACCACTTCATTCGTTTCTTCTATGGACTATATGTTTGTATCAGTTTTGATTATGTCCATCCAGCGAGTACTTTGAAGCCTCCTTTTCTTGTCTTGACTATGCCAAGCATTAATGTTGTTTCCAGGGAATTAGCTTGCATGATGTGCCCAAAGTATTATAGCAGCTAATTGGTGATTTTGCCCTCTAGTGATATTGTGGGTTTGACTCACTGTAGGATTGTCTTATTTGTGATCATTGATGTCCATAGTACTGTATGCGCTGGAGAACTGGATCTTTGTTAATAGTGTAATATGGTGTGATACAAATAAAACAATCTATAACAATGTCCTGAACACTTTTGGCTTAAACTTCAGAAAAGACAACTAATTCCACCTGAGTGTGTTCCTGTATGTAAAGTATACAGTATATAATACAAGCTAAGAAGCTCAATCACAACTATTTCAGAATAGTAGTATCAAATTACTGATACGTTGTCCCAGACATCACTGGATCAGACGCATAAAACTCTCAACTGTCATTTTCTAAATTTACACACATATAAAATATTACGATTTTGCCCCGGGGTGACTCGGTGGTTAACACTATTGCCTCCCACCTCCACGGTAGGGGGTTTGAATCCCACCTCTGAACTGTCTGCATGGAGTTTGTTTATTCTGTCTTTGGGTACTCCCGTGCCCCGACCTGCTAAACCCCTCAATAGGAGGGCATTTCCAAATTCCCCATAGTGTGTTATTGAGTGTATGGTGTGTGCTCATGCACTGCATTACATTCAGGGTGTTCCTGAGCTCCCTGGGATCGCCTCCAAACTTCAGAACTTCTGTGGCATGATTTTCAGGAAGCAATCAAGCAGGCGTGTATTGAAACAGTAACACCGGATTGTTGCAAACATCTTTTGACTCTATGCCCAGCCAGATCCAGCAAGTTTTGAAGAATAAAGGACTTTTAACTGCATTGCTTGAAACAACAAATTATCATAATAAGCTCAGAAAGCTTGAATTTCATTTTTCCCTCATTACTTTTTCTAACCACTGTAGATAATGGAGGGGTAGATGGATGAATAACTATTGCACCTATGCCACCTTTAGGTCAATACAGTCACCAGAGACTGGACAAAAAAGAGCAGCCAAGCACAAACCTTTGGAAATCTCCACATTTCTCCACATTGCCAGTATCAAGAAAATGTATTTTGTAATGTAACCATTGGGCTGGGATATTCACATCCATTAGTTATTTTACAGAGTGTATGAAAAGATAAAACCATAAGACAGTTAAAGCATGGTAAACTTCTTCATTGTATTTCAACAACAAATAAAATTTAAGATAACAGTTTAAGATATAACCCCAAGGTAGCCTGGGAGTAAATTCCTTGATTTGGCTGACAAACACACACAACAGACTCTTGACTTTAGCCAGATTGCAGGTTGCTGTGAGATCTGTGTGTTCTCGATGGCAAATATCTCTTAATCATGTCACTTAGGAAACTGTTGTTCTCTGGCAGATGTGCTCCAACATGTTGGCTGCCTCTCTTGAGTGTTAAGAGCAAACTCCAAACGGCATCAGAGCTTTAAGTAAAACGTCAGTCTTAAGTAGCAAAAGAAATTCACTTCTGCACCCAGGAATGGGAGCAAAGTACAAATATATTCCATCCTAAATAATGTGCATACTGTATGTACCGTTTTAACTAATATTTGATCATCATTCAAGTTTTTTAAAATGATTTATTTCAAACTAATACATCTGTCAACGTCTACAGTTGAGATTGAAATTGCACCAGCTTTGACATCAACACTTCACGCAACCATCTATGATAACTTCTCATACTGTAGGAATAAGAAACATACAATATCGACCAACATTAGAGCCATCAAGTGTAATTAGATATTAACATGGAGCAGCTGTATGTAATAATAATAATAATAATAATAATAATAATAGTAATAATAATCATCATCATCATCTCCATTATTATGAGGGGTGTTTAGGTCAAACTGGGACTTTTGATTGCGCAGAATAACAGAACACCGTAATGAGAGTAAAAACTCCTAGAAAGTCTTCTCAGTATACTGGAAATATGTTCAAACTCCCAGGAAGTCCTTTAATGGTCCAAACATGTGGAAATGGCTAGGAGTGAGGTCAGGGCCGTATGGGAGACGTGGCAATAACTCTTAACCGAGTTCCTGTAACGTCCAAGTGGTTTTGGTGAATGATTGTGTGTACAGTTCAAACAAACAGATGAGGCTCTTCTACAAAAAGTAGTACTAGAAGTTACTTATCGATTTTAAAGGATTTACTGAATGTTCACGAGAATAACTGGAGTGAGCTCAGAATCACATCAACGAAGATCATTCATGGACGTATGGAGTCCTTGTAATGTGCTTGATGTCTTCGGGTTTTATGCCTTCCTTCACATGACATTTCATTATGCTTTGACTTGAATTCCCGTATTATTATTATTATTATTATTATTATTATTATTATTATTAATAGTAGTAGTAGTAGTGGTGGTGGTGATGGTGATGGTGGTGGTAGTAGTGGATCGTAAATATGCAATAAATTTACAGGAATATGATGAATAAAGCCTATTTCTTGTGTACGTCAGTTGGCTCAGGCTTTGGAAACGAGGCGTGGTTGATCGATTTACGGCTACGCAGCTGCCGTAATTCATGTTTGAGGTTCACTCCTAAGGTTTCCTCCTACTCCTCACTCTGAGTTGCCATGAAAGCTTTCCTAACAAAGTTTGACTCCAAGCCTTAAACTAAGAATGTTTGTCTCCTGAGACTATTATTAAATGTGATTCTCAGAAGCTTTTTGTGCATACCGGCCCACCTGCACACCTTTCTGTTACTCTGTGGGTGTGAACGTTTGCTTGCAGTTTTTTTCAAAACTCGCATTTCTCCATATAGGATATGCTATATGATATACTAAGAATAAATGCATGATCAGCATACTTTGTTTAAACTTGCTCCAGTATTTCAAAGTCAGATTAATCTGGCTTTCTCCCATTTTAAGGTTCCAAGCAGTTATTTTATGCATGAAGTGCCACAATCCAAATTCACTTCTCATGCCATTTAACAATAGCCAAAAAAACATTTTGGCAATAATTGTCTACTGATTTTATTCTGGTCCTGCTGAGCCATATGGATCCCCTTGTTAGGTTAGGAACAGCAGTATTCACAATTTGTAGATTTATTTGTTTAATTTAATTTCATTTCATCTTCTATACCGCTTAATCCTGTGTTCAGGGTCGCGGGGGACCTGGAGCCTATCCCAGGAGACTTCGGGCACTAGGCGGGGTACACCCTGGACAGGATGCCAATCCATCGCAGGGCACACACACATACATACACTCACACACCCAATCACACACTACGGGCAATTTAGGAACGCCAATTAGCCTAACCTGCATATCTTTGGACTGTGGGAGGAAACCGGAGTACCCGGAGGAAACCCACCAAGCACGGGGAGAACATGCAAACTCCATGCACACAGAGACGGGAATCGAGCCTGGCCGGGAATCGAACCCAGACCCTGGAGGTGCAAGGCGACAGTGCTTAATTGTTTAATTCTTGTTATTAATTTGTTGAGAGTTCTTCAGTTTATAATTTTCCAAATAGTTTTGTTAAACTATTTATGATGATGGTGTTAAATAAGTTCAATATTCATTTGGAAGCATATTAGTTAGTAGCTATCATTAATTATGCAATTGTCACAGTAAAGCTAATGGAATAGTTTTGTGTAAGTGGGTGTTGTCAAATTCAAGCAAAATTATTTGTTTTATAAATTCTTGGAATTTCTTTGTTTAGTTGAATTATTTCCTTTAAACACATGGTAAACAAATTAATTTAAATAGTCATTTAAAATACATTATAATAAATAATGTAATTTAAAAATGAATTAATATACAAAAGAATGTTTTTGCTTTAATTAGTGAATTACACAGAAATTTTGTTTGTTTAATGATTTATGCAAAAAAAGTATATATATATATATATATATATATAACTACAGCAGAAAACTGGAACTCCTGCACTCGGTGAACTGTACACATAAAAAAAAAACCCGAAATGTTATGGAAAAAAAGTTGTTGATCTGCCAGGTCCAATGCTAGATAAAAAAAACGTGATTTTAACCATAGTAGCCTTTTAGTAAGCCAATACGCCCTGGGTTTCTAAACAAAATGATTTGAATGCTGTCTTTGAAACAAGAAGACACATAACAAAGGCATCTTTTGCAATTGCCCACTCTCATGAGAAGCTCTCATAGGAAACACATTTTTCAGGGCAAAGCGAGTGCACTTCAAACCGCACACAATCACTACGCTTGTTCTTTTGGGCCGCCGAAACAATCTCTTAATTAATGTGAGTTTATGGTGAACCGCTGATCAGTGTATCAAAGGTCTCCCCATACCCTAGGCAGGATCATGGTCTGTCAGGGAGACAAAGAGCAAAATCTTTCACTTAATGCCCTGGCTGTTTTCAAGATACGCCTATTATGGCCTGTCAGTTTGGTATTATCCTGAAATGTTTCAATGTATAAACTTACTGTAAAGCATCTCACAAGAGTACGTTACCAGGAAACAAGTTAGTAAACGTGGACAAGAAAAAGTTTTTTTTCTTTGGAACATAGACAACTGTCACAATTAAAACATTCCTAAAATTTTACTTTGCTAAAGTAAAGCAGAGACTGGATAATAGCCATGACTAGCAAAACTACAATGTTGTTCTAAGACCTACATTTTAATTCAGTACGCGGAAACATCCAACTACTATAAAATCCAGTGTTCATATGTCATTTTTGTTTTGAATATAAAAACAGATGGGGCAAAGTGGGTCAGCAGTTGCAGTTCCACATCGCACCTACAGTATGGGATCTTATGTTCAAAGATGTATTGTATTCTGATGTGAGTTTCCAAATTGACCATTGTGTCCATTTTTTTCCCGCGTGTGTGTGTGCGCACCCTCCTGTGCTGCCGCCTACTTTGTGGGGAGAGAGTGTATGGCATTCCTCCCTATGCCAGCTTTTGTAGTTGCGCCATGGGTTGTGACATCACAAAGTTATGACACAATCGTACAAGCTGTGGGATCATCAGGAATTGAACATGTGATCACACTCAGAAATTAAAGGAAAAAAAAGTTGTGTTTGTGTCTGATCTATCTATCTATCTATCTATCTATCTATCTATCTATCTATCTATCTATCTATCTATCTATCTATCTATTGATCTATCGATCTCTTATAGTTGATACTTACATATGAATACATGCAAATGTTTATATCAATCCTGTAAATGCATTTTAAATTTCCGTTCTACTAAAAAAAAAAAAAAACACTTAGTGCTCTCATATCCTGTGCCTAGTTTGACAGCTTCTGGTTCTCATCAGCCGTGGGCCGTGTCTCTCTCTGTGACATGTTTGACTTTCTGTTTCTTCTGTAAACGTGCGCAGCCTTGTCAAGCAACTGCTGCCAGTTCAACCACCCATTTCCGTCATTGTCATGTGACATTCAACCCTCAATCCTCATATGAAAATTTATGGCTACCTTGGGGAAGTCTGACATTCCTATGGCAGATACAGTAATATTGTCCAATCCCAATGAGAAACAATAGTCCAAAAACGTTGTGTTTTGGAACATCAGTGGTTTTAAAACAATGATAATAATAATATCTAAAAAAAAAAAAAAAAATGGACAGACAAAAGAGGGGGAATCTTGTTGTTGTCGTTTGTCATGTCTGACTTCTTTTTTTATTTGGACAGCAACGATTTTGTATTGGAGTCAGTGTCGGAGCTCCCAGGCATCAAACAGGCTCAAAGTGACAGGTACAGGCGCCTGGCTGAAAGAATTCTTGAGAGAGCAAGAAAGACAGTGAGCACCACCCACACTACTTACTTGGTAAACATGTGTTATGGGTGCCAAAGAATGCAAGAAACAAATATTGACCCCACAAGATCAGAAGGAAAATGATCTACAACCGTCAGACTTCTGTGGGTTTTTTGCTATTTTCGTGGTTCCATGGTCCCATTTCTGCCAAAAGTTTGCTCAAGTACTAGCATTTAGCTGACCGCATGGTTGTTCCCATTAGACTTCAATCCCCTCAAGAGTTGCCCACATGGCAAGTTTATTTGAATTAGCGGTAGCTAAGAAAAATATTAATATACAGAGTGCATGCAGCACAAAGTCTTACAGCCATAACGTTAGAGGGAGTGCATGCGTTGTGAATTTATTTCTTTGCCACTGATTTGTATGTTGCACGTCCTTGGGAAGATGTTGAAGGACGGTGCATATCGGAAGTGGTTGTGACCTGGTTTTAACTCGGAGGACAGCTTTTTCTTCTTCTTTTTCTCATGCCTAGTTGAACTGAATAGTGATTATTGTTCTGATGGGCCAGGCGCCCGGTTTTTGGAGCACATGAGTACATGAGTTTTATAAAATGTGAGTTTTGTGAAAAGTGTTAACAACACCATTCATTAACCAGAATACACAAGCATGCTCAGGATTTCCAGATGTACTTCCAATTGACATTGTTTGCTTAAACATTTAGGGTTCTTGGTGGAGTGAGCATTTGTCCATTGTGATTAGCATTTGTCCAATGGTGATGATTTTGCTGATGGTTCCACAAAAGTATAAAATAATACACCTTAACACACATCAAACTTAAGGTCAACTCACTCACTCAGTCATCGTCTATACAGTACAACTTTATCCTGTATACAGCGTGGTGTCCCAGGGCATGAGGTAGGGTACACCCTGGATGGGTTGCCAATCCGTCACAGGGCACACGCGCATACACACACTCATTGACACACTACATGCAATTTGGGAATGCCAATAAACCGAATCTACATGTCTTTGGACTGTGGGAGGAAACCAACGTACACGGAGAACATGCAAACTCCATGCACACAGACCCAAGGCGGGAATCAAACCCACACCTTGGAGGTGCAAAGTCACAGTGCTAGGCCACCATGTCATCTGCAGGTCAACTCCTTGGAGAAATATTTTGCCATCATATAGTGGAGAAGAATTATCTTTATAATATCCAGACGATATGTGTCGAGTGTTTTCCCCCACTTGGCTGGGAGATTTCATTGCGCTAATGTATAAGACACATTCTAACTCTATTACTCTGCTCTGCTTTCAATCAAAATTTTGATTAAAATTGAACAAAAACAAATAAAGGTTCTCCGTGAATGAAGTAGACATATCAGTAAGCTGATAGTTTGATTAAGTGCTGTGGCACTCGAAGTGTCTTGGCAAGCTAGTCAAGCTTGGCAAACATTCATAACACTGTGCCAGGGGTTGACTGGAAAATTACCAAATGGCTGTCTTAGATGTAGAACAATATTGTCTTATTAAATTTATTACAGAACACATTTAAACCCTACACAGAGAAACGCACCTCAAAATATCAATTAAACAAACACAATTCTAATTTATACAGGTAACTGTCAGTGTTAACAATAAATATGATACATACTGTAGACCAAATGAGGCAGCACGGTGGTGTAGTGGTTAGCACTGTGGACTCACACTTCCAGGGTCGGTGTTCAGGAGTTTGCATGTTCTCTCCGTGCTTGGTGGGTTTCCTCCGGGTACTCCCACAGTCCAAAGACATACAGACTTGGTTAATTGGTGTTCCCAAATTGCCCGTAGTGTACCTGTGTGCTTTCCGAGGGATTGGACCCCTGTTCAGGGTGTACCTCGCCTCGTGCCCAAAGTGGGCTATCCTGTAGAAATGTAGGATGTTTTTTGTGTTTCGCACCATTCTGTGAAGACTGTACAACTCTAAACTTACATGAACCTAGTCACACTCATCAACAATTCAACATATTCTCTAAGTCACATGTTCAACAGGAAGCTGTATCATCCAAACGTAATGAAAAGCATAGTAATTAGTGAAACGAAAAGTATGTTCTGTCATTTTTTATTATATTGTGATGTTACTGTAACTAATAAGTTCACTTTGAAAGTACTACAGGTTTACCCAAATTATTTAATTTTAAGTTTTAATGGAAAAAGCACATTCAAAAATTGGGCAAAAAAAGGTTACCACCTGGAATTAACTAAGCAAATAAAGAGGTAAGTAAAAAATTATTCTTAGTCTGGTTATATTAAAACTTCTGTGGTTCTGCACTGTCTTGTCAGTGCTTTCCATTCAAGACTACTGTCTCCTCAGTCACTGCTGTGCAGTTGTGAACATGTTACATCAGTTCATTTGTAACTACAGTGCAAGTAAGAATAGATGCCCCATTTGTTATTTGCACAAAAATTATTTATCCATGCACAGTGATTTATCCATGATTTGCATTAGAAAGTGTTTGGATATCTTTTATATCTCAGCCATCTAAAAAATCTATCCTGTCAGTCTCTGTCTTATTTTTCTCTGACGACCCCAGATTCTGTCTCCAAGCTAATCCTGAAATCCAACTCTTCATCCTGTCACCTTGATCCTGCTCCTACTTCTCTCCTGAAACTTTGTCACTCTGCCATTTCTGCACCTATTTCTCATTTCATTAACACATCCCTTACCTCTGCTTCATTTCCTCTGCCACTAAAAACTGCTGCAGTTACACCTGTGCTCAAGAAACCCAACCTTGACTCCTCAGTTCTATCTAACTATCGTCCCATCTCTAATTTACCTTTCATATCCAAATTACTGGAAAGTACTGTTGCTGCCCAACTCCAGTCTTATCTAGTTGATAATAATCTCTTCGACCATTTTCAGTCTGGTTTTCGCCCCCTCCATAGTACCGAAACTGCACTTGTAAAGGTAGTGAATGATCTACTGCTTTCTTGTGACTCTTGTTCCTTGTCTATACTGCTGCTACTTGATCTCAGCTCTGCCATCGATACTGTCTCCCATGATTTGCTAATTTCTCATCTCTCTGGTCTGGGTATCTCTGGTACTGCTCTTTCTTGGTTTTCTTCCTATCTCTCAGATAGACAATTTTATATTTCTGTTAAGGACTTTCGATCGCCCACTGTCCCCCTGAAGCGAGGTGTTCCCCAGGGATCTGTTCTTGGCCCACTACTATTCACAATTTACATAATCCCACTCTGTCTGATCCTTCAACATAATGGTCTTAACTATCACTTTTATGCCGACATAGGCATTCAACTTTACTCTATCTGTACACCTACTCCATCTGCCCAAATTGACAAAATCTCTGCTTGCATGAAGGATATTAGAGATTGGCTTAACTTAAACTTTCTCAAACTTAACATGGACAAAACTGAAATAATTTTCATCAGAACCCCAGCACTCACCAGCAACATCTCCACCAGTTTCACCTGTGAGATTGCTGGCTTTCACATCAAAACATCTACTTCTGTCAAAAATTTAGGAGTAATCTTTGACTCCACACTCTCCTTTCAGCCTCACATTAAATCTATCACTAAATCTGCATTCTTTCATTTACGCCGCATTGCCCAACTGCGTCCCTTCGTCAGTACCAAAGATGCCGAAACTCTCATCCATGCATTCGTCTCATCATGCATTGATTTCTGTAATGCCGTTTTCATTGGTCTACCTGCCAGCTCCATCTCCAGACTACAATATATTCAAAACTCTGCGGCTAGAATACTCACTCATACCAAACGCTCTGCTCATATAACTCCAATCTTGTCTGATCTCCATTGGCTCCCAGTTGTCGACCGTATCAAATTCAAAATTCTTCTCCTTGTCATCAAATCTATAAACGGCTTAGCTCCCACTTACCTTTTTAATCTGCTTGCCCCCTACATTCCGACTCGTTCACTACGTTCCTCCGATTCTGGTGTTTTTGTTGTCCCTCGGTACCGCCTCTCTTCAATGGGCGGCAGATCATTCAGTGTTATTGCTCCCAAACTCTGGAACTCTCTACCACACTCTCTCCGTTCTGTTAACAACATCTCCATATTTAAATCTTTACTCAAAACTCATTTGTTTTCTGAATGTTACACTTGAATCAAACCTGTCCTCTGCATGTCCCCCCACCCCCCTCATTGTACAGTGTCCTTGAGCTCTGGAAAGGCGCTATATAAATAAAACTTATTATTATTATTATTATTATTATTATTATTATAACAAAATTTGGATTGAATTTGGATAAAATTTTACTCTAAGTAAGGTGAAACGTTATTTAAAAGAATCATTATAATACACATGATACAATAAAAGAAGGTTAAAAATCAACAGCCCTATGAGTGTGAAGATTCACTTCTGATGAAGAAGTGAAGACAGCAGTACATTCATGGCTCACAGCTCAGCCTAAAACATTTTTAATGAGGGTATGCGAAATTTCTTAACAGATGGACAAAGTGCATTGAAAAGCAACCCTAACTCTAACCCTAACCCTAACCCTACAGCCTCCTACAGCCAGTGCGTGAATAATTTTTGACTCACCCTCACAGATAAAAGCCTTGCGTTGAATAATTACTGCTGTGATTAAAATGGTTCAGGTGGCAATAAATTATTTAACACTTAACAGGGGGGAATGCTTAGTATGTTAAATAGTGAGATTAGGAGCACTTCCACACTCATAAAAAGAGAATTCAAGTGGTTAAGGTAAAATGGTCTCAATACATATACTGTATATTCCGCTAAAATGAAATATTAGAATAGGCCATGCATCTATCAGTGTCGTTAGTATTATCTATCAACACTGTGTCCATTTAGAAGCATGGGAATCTAAAATATGTTACATGATATCATACCACTGTTGATTCTGATCAATGGGCCCGTCATAAGAAAACAATACGATCACATGTTCACTGCCTTTGTGTTTTAGCAAGGTTTCCTCTAGGGTTTAGGACTGTTGAAAAGACTCGAGTGAATCAATTGAACTTTTGATTAGTCTGAGTTGGCATGCCTACACTTCTGAAAATTGTGTTTGGATACAAGGTGCATAATTGATGAAAAGCATAGTGACTCAGGCGAACAAAATGGTTTTCCATTCAATTAGTTTCTTTGTTCATAGTACTAAAAGAAAAGAAAAAGCCCCACAGTTGCCTTTCCATTTAATCTCATACAACTGAGTGGTAAGAAATCAATTAAAGAATTTACAGTAGCATGACTTTTATGAAGCTGTTTACCCATAAGACGTCACCGAAAACTCTTGGGGAAATTTCAGTCATGTTATACAACACTTCAGCTTCTTTATGCCCTATAGGACTGTACATTTTGATGCTCAGCTGTACAGTATAGGGAATAGTGCGACTGTGACCCATTTTGATTTCCTTTGGCCTTCAATTATAAATACAATACAAATGCCACTGCAAATCTTTTTGTTTTTCTTTTATTAATATATAATAGTGGTTTATTTCTCTTATAAAAAAAATCTATTTACCAGTTATTACTATTTTGAATTTAATTTGGAAAACAAGGTGCCAGAGTCTGGAGGAAGCATGGAGATGCACAAAATCCAAGTTGCAAAGTCCAGAGTGACATTTCGACTGTAAATGATGATTTGGGACATCATGTCATCTTCTGGTGTTTTAATCAAGTCCAAAGTCAACACAGCTGCCTAAGAGGAAATTTTGCAGCATATGATGTGTCGATCTGCTGACAAGCCTTATGGAGATGCCGATTTCCATTTTCAGCAGGACCTAACACAGTGCCAAAACTAACACTAACTGGTTTCCTGACCATGATATAATTAAGCATGATAGTATATGTTTACTATGCCAACTCACCTCATCTGGGGCCTCATCAAGAGGAAGATGAGAAGCACTTGAACCAACAATACACATAAGCTGAAGGCTGCTATCAAAGCACCCTGGTCTTTAATAATGCCCAAGCAGCGCCACTGGATGATCACCTCCATGCCATGCTGCTCTGAAAGCTGGACATTTCTGTATTGTAAAAATTTTTTATTTTTCTTCTTTTTTTTAAAGATGGACTTATGGTTAAAAGGCACAAAACAAATTAGTTCTTGTTATGACATGTTATAGCAGCTATAAATGATCAGTAATTCTTTAATGCATTTATGCTCTCAAGAGGTCAAAATGGAAACTGCACAGTGTAAAGTTCTCTGTTTGGAATACTAAAAGGAGCATTTAGCTACAGTATATAAAATGACAATATATGTAAATATTTATGTAAACATAACAATTGTCCGAGCTTTTGCTATGAAAGAAAGAGCAAACTCTGACCAATCAGAATCAAGCGTATAACAGCAAGCATGTTAATGGCATGTCGTGCCAGTAATAAGATTTCACTGCTATTACAGTTAGCAGCTTTTGGTGACCATGGCGAAGCCTTGAGACTTTCATCCCTCCTGACCCGTTCACCTTGGTGTAGCAGAGTTGAAGTGTAAAACTGCGAAATCGTCACAGCAGTTAAACCAGCAGGAAACAGATAAGGCTCGCTAGGGAGCTGTCCTTTCTGGACCAGTGGCTCCAAATAAAAGCACCTGTTGCCATCTGCGGTCTTTCGTTCAAAGTCCCTGTGCTGGGATTTGGTGTTAAATGAGTTGCAGTAGTATGTCATTAATCTGGTCAATGTCATTAAGGAGATTAGATCATGCTGTTTTAACCTGTTGAAAGCTTTGTTGATAAGGTTGTATAGGATAAAACCAGAAATAGTTTGACAGTTGTCATTCACCTCATGATGTACATTTAACTGACTGCTTATTTTCTCCAGGGGAAAAAGTATAGCAAGAACATTTATTTATTTCTGTTTTCTGATATATATATATATATATATATATATATATATATATATATATATATATATATATATATATATATATATATATATATATATATATATATATATATATATGAACTTGTATATGTACTTACGTATAAAGGAAAAATTAAGAAATCAGAAATCTAGTTGAATATCTTGTGTACATGTCTGTTGTATGTATCTACTGAATAGCAGTATTTATGTATTCAAGTACATCAATAGAGTTGAAAAAAAGATGATTTTCCATCACATTATACTCAGAAAAAAAAGGCACATTAAAACAATCATGTTTTCGAATTCCATTTGAGATGCTTTTTTTTCTTTTTTTTTTTTCGTGGCAGCCTGGGGAAACCCTACATATGGTGCAATTTGGACATTTTCCATATGTTACTTTCTTTTGCTTGGATCTTAACCACAAACACATTCTCCCCCCCCCCCCCCACTCCCCCCATAGCATTTGAACAACTTATTTTAAGATTTAATTTACCCCAGAGGAGAAAACAGAGAACACCGCTTTTAAGCATTTTATTCTAAGGGCTGACTACAGACTGAATTGCTTAGACTTTGATTAGTCTGTTTCCTATTTTTTGTCCATTTCACTAAGGTATTATCCAACAGCATGATCAATCGCAATAGTCAGCATGCAAGAAAATCTATCAAGAGTTCGGATATCGTTTGAATTGTTTAGACAACCATTTCCATGTGAAACAGCTTTGTTAAAGTTGAGACTTTAAAAAAAGAGAATCTTGGCACCATCTGATGGGTTTTTGCCAGATTCTGACACATATGTAGGGTTTATATTGTATATTTATGTTGTGATGAAAGCTGTGCGCTAGGATCCCATGCACCAAATACGGCCCTTGATCACGGGTTGGAGAACGATTTTGGATTTGGCATTGTGTTAGCTACAGTAGTTAGCTCTGAAGCTGTAAATAATAGAAAATGGATGGTTTAGAGGTCATATGGAATAACTAGTATTAAGTATTAAGGAGTTAAATTTTTGTGTAAAATGACATAGCATCATCAAATGTGTTTTCTTGCTGAAAGTGCTTCTGTGACTAGTTTTAAATGTGGGATTTGGCAGGCAGCTGTTCTCTCATCAGTATTGCTGACTGTACTGACTTACTTTCACGCATGCAGGCAACCGATGGTTAGTGTAATTAATGGTTATTAGACCACTTGTGACATAGAGTGATACATACAGTTAAAAACCTCATTTCTGTTACTCTCTATTATCATCAAATTTCTCAGTCAGAAATTACTCTAGTATATTGAATATTATATTCCATTGTAAATGGCATTGGTGGATCATGTGTATTATAATTGTTTTTGTTTTTTTTTGTCTGGGTTCAATTCCCGCCCCAAAAGCTGGATGCAATGGCAGTCCTGGGCCTGGATGAAATGGGGGTGGGGGGGTGGGAGGAGGGGTCAGGGTATTGCATCAGGAAAGGCACCTGGCGTAAAGACCTGTGCCAAGTTGTGCATGGATCGGATGTGTGGACGCTCTGGCAATGCCTTGATAGGAGCAGACGAAACACTAACATATTATATTGGAAATATATTGTAATAGGATAAACAATACATAGAAATTGTAACATGTTGCTAAATTCATTTAGTCTGTTCCACCATCACTGGACAGCTGTCAAAATGTCCGATTTCAGCCGCATTACAAAAAACAACCGAATAACATCCGAATTGGGAAATAAATAAAGTGTGTGGGTTTGCAGTGTGAACGTTCCCAATGCGCTATTGTAGTTAAGGCAGTCAATAGCAACAAATTAGTGAGCCTTGAGTGACTTGCAGACAGTAGAAATGAGACGGGATCAGCAAATCACCAGCAGTTTTCCACCATACTTCCCCCAACACGTGCACACACACACACACACACACACACACACAGCCCCTTGCATAATCTAATCAAGTTCGATGGCTAGCTCGATTAATAAAGCCGGCTATTGACTTCTAATTGGCGCCGCTCGGCTCTGCTAATTTCCTGGGACGAAATTACACTAATGCAGTTGGCTTGATGGAGTACTTATAGCCAGCTCCCAGGAGAGACAGCCAGCGAGTTGTGTGCTGGGTGGGGAAGAGGAGAGGAATGAGATACCAAGAGTGAGTGAGAGAGAATGAGGAGGAGAAGGAAGAGGATGAAAACTTTGATAAACATCTTGTCGTTTTTGTTTAATCATAGCCCACTTTCTAATCACTTCCCTCTGATTGGGGTTGCGGAAATGTCATAGTGCGGGATTGCTTGCAGCTCCAAATTTGCAGACTTTCGCGGAACGAGACATAACGCTAGCCACCTGTCTACACACTAATGAATTCTTTCCAAAGTCGTTCAACTCTGCGGCTAGAGTGAACAACTCCTTCTTATGCTGCTCCTGCCACTGCTACAGTAGACCGGATTGATCTCATTAGCCTGAGAAGGTTAACATCGACTCACAGACATGCAGGGACAGCAGCTGGACAGAGAACAAACATCCAAGTTCATTAAGGATCTAATCATTGCGGCATGTCTGTGCTCTGACCGTCTGCTGGAATAAGAGGGAACAGGACCAGAAAATGACAAGATCTATTTATTTATATGCAATCGATGACATGTGCAGTTAAATCTTGGGCTCCAAACTTGGGCTGCATCAATACCAATACTGGCACTGAGTATCCTTTTGATACCAGGCTTATTTACTTGTACTTGAACTCTAGTGTGGTACTGTGATGCTGATATCTGCATTGATTCAGTGCTACAAATAATCTTTTCTGTACTTGGTGGGTGTGGCCTAAATGTGATTTTTTTTTCCAATTATATTTTTTAATTACGGCGTCCAGGGAAACATTGAAAAACACTGGGAAAACCCAGAAAAACATTGGCCTATATAGTGGTGATTTAAGCATATATAATTTTCATTTTTTAAAGAAATTCAAAATGAATAATGTCTTATATATTACGAAAGCAGTGAAGGTTCTGTAGATTCTTTAAAGCGCAGAACAGAGTGAAACAGTACACCTCCTGCTGATCTAGTTTGATAACTTACCCATAACCTTTCCGATAGCCTTCTCTTGGTATGCTAAGTAATAGCATCATATGCGCAATAGTACACCCATAGCCCTATATATAAACAGTTATTTAGCAAAATGAAATAACTCCATATTTGTAGTTTTGTTAAAAATGACAATTGACAAAATTGTTTGGGTAACCTAATAACCCAGTGTAAGAATCTATTCAATGACGGAAACTTCAAAGCACTTTTGTAATTCGCTCTGGATGAGTGCGTCTGTCAAATGCCTAAATGTAAATGTAAAACCACTTTAATTAAAAAGATCATGAGAAACATTATAAGTAATACAAAAATTTTGTTTACAGCATCATCCGTCTCCCCCCTCTACCAGTTTCCTTATCATAGTACCAGGAAGTGCCTTTTAACCAACAGCTTCTCACACACAGTGTGTGCATCTACTGTCTCTTGTAAACACTTACTGATCACATGACAGATCAAAGTGATGCTACTGTCTCCTCACAACCTGTTGACTTGTGCTAAAAAAATGCACTTCTTGTGCTTTGTTCAAAATGTTTTACGTTTAAATGTTATAAAATAAGGTTATACCGTGTTTTTTATATTAAACATTTTGTTATAGACAACCTTGTGTGTGTCAGGGAATAATAATTTGCCAATAGTTACCGCTTGCCAAGTGTTCAGGCAATTTAGTTAATAGGATTAGTATATATTTTTGTACTAAACATAACAGGTAAAATTCCCAACAAGGTTGTTGCGTCACGACTTTAGAAGTGTTTGTATGCACTTTAACCAAGATCCTGCACATAATCTGAATGGTACAGTAGCATGTTTATTCTTGATTCCATTCCAAATCCGTAACACACATGTATAATCTGGGGCTTACACTGATCTGTATGGCACCAAACACCTGTTCCTGCTAAGCTCAACGCTGTCACCAAATATGCCCTCGGGTATGTATCGTTTCTACAAGGGTGTAATGTAAATTTTCTAAATTGATACCAATGCCCATCACGAATTCTTATTTCTAATGTGTTAGAACATCATTCTTTTATATAACAGCAGTGAATCCATTAACGTATATATTAATTTATAATACTTTGCTCATTCTAATACATTATCACATCTAAAGTAATGCACAGGGACTTGCATGATGGACGCTCTGCATAACTTAAACCTACACTGCCTGGCCAAAAATAAATAAATAAAAAGTCACCATTTTCGGAAAAGTCAAATTATTGGGCTGTGCCATGAAAAGAACTTATTTGGAATCTGGGAAAACCTGGAAGGATATTGCAGAACCATCAACTATTGGGGAAAAAAATCCTGAATGGAGATCACGTAAGACTTGGTGAAGTTGCATACAGTAGTAAGAAATCTGCAGTAAAAGCCATAGCTATGTTTAGCAGGGAAAGTAAGATCATTTCCATGCACACTTTCCAATTTTTTTTTTTATTCCCTTAATGTTTATGGGCCAATTTAATGACATGTAAAACAAACAGGTAGATTGACACTTAAGAATCAATGAGCCATTTTACTGCATGTTTACTGCGTGTTTTCTTACCATGATCTTGCACCTTACACGGAAACTTCTGCGTGAAAAAAAAAAAAAAAAAACCTCACCCTATTTAACACCTGCGGGGGAATAAAGCCTTTCAGGTTGACACCCTCCATTCAGAGGCAAGTCAGGACATAGTAAATGCAAGAAGCAGATCCTAGGCCGAGTGGTGAAAGAAACCTAGCGGCACTCTGTAAATTAGGGTAAATGCGAGAAAACCGGGTAAAGCAAAACAAACACTTCGGTGGAGTAGCCAGTGAAAAGGTAAGGTGGGGTAATCATTTTATTTGACTAAGCTAATTCTTCCAGAGAGCTGCTTTTAAAAGCTAGTGATTGACACTGTACGTACTGTATGCTGAGAAACGTATTGTGTGTAATGCTTCGGGATTCATTTGAATTCCTGTCGGGCCTGCCTAAGCTGCTGCGGCTCAATTATCATGCTAGTGATTTTTATATCAATAACCGATCTTTTTGGAATTCTTCCATCCTTGTGTCATAACTGATATGCAGACATTAGACAGCTGGGAGGCAGTACCATGGAGTGTTTAACGCTAGGATACACAGATTTAGCTGCTGGAGATTTTATGGGGAATAAATGCTCAAAACAATGTACTGTATATATACTGTATGTATAATTTTTTTGGACGGCACGGTGGCTTAGTGCTGAGCAAAGCAATTTCACCGTGCACCTGGGTTCGATTCCCGCCTTGGGCTCTGTGTGCATGGAGTTTGTACTGTATGTTCTCCCCGTGCTTGGTGGGTTTCCCCCGGGTACTCTGATTTCCTCCCACAGTCCAAAGACATGAAGTTTCGGCTAAGTGGCATTCCCAAATTGACTGTAGTGTGTGTGTATGAGCATTTTTTTTGTTTACTGTGTGAACTGTATGTGTGTGCCCTGTGATGGATTCCCATCCCATCCAAGGTGTACCCCACCTCATGCCCTAAGTCTCCTGGGTCAGGCTCCAGGCCTTGTGTGATCTACTTTTCCTTGATAACATCATATCGTCAAATGTACACTATTTGTACATTGTGGAGATATTTTTTCACTTTTAAAAATGTTTTAAGGTAACCTTTTAGGTCACTGACTTACTCACTCACTCATCTTCTGTACCGCTTTATCCTGTATTCAGGGTCGCAGGGACCTGGAGCCTATTCCAGGAGGCTTAGGGCAGGAGGCAGGGTACACACTGGACTGGGTGCCAATACATCGCAGGGCGCACACACATATACACACTCATTCACGCAATATGGGCAATTTGGGAACGCCAAGTAGCCTAACCTGCATATCTTTGGACTGTGGGAGGAAACCGGAGTACCCGGAGGAAACCCACCAAGCACGCGGAGAACATGCACACAGAGACGGGAATCGAGGCCGGCTGGGAATCGAACCCTGACCCTGGAGGCGACAGTGCTAACCACTACACCACCGTGCCGCCATCACTGATTTATTTTTAATTTATTATTTTTGCAATGCATGCAGTATCCGAAGTGCCACAGGTACAAAACATACATTGACGGTACCATCCTAGAACTAATTACTGAGAGCCTTTCAGTCTGGAACATTTTTTTAAACTCAGAGTTTATGGTGTATTTTGTAAACAATAGATTTACATTGTTTTTGTTGTATCCTTTGTTTGAAATCTAGTGCAACATCCAGGAATCCATGGAATTAACCCTCTGGGGTCCCCAGTTTGATCCTAAGTTCAGGTTTGTGTATTTATAGTATCTATGTGCATATACATTTTCTCTGTGTTCAGGTGGATTTTCTCTGGTTTCTTCCTAACCCACAAAAACACACCAGGGTATTGGTTATATTAAATAGCCACTAAGTGCAAACGAGTGTATGTCCCATGCCATTTAGCTTAGTATTATGGCTATACAAAAACAGGATAAATAGGATAAAAAGGATACTGAAGATAGATATACGTAAATAGATAAAAGAAAGTGTGTGCATATAACAAGAAAGTTCTTGAATCTTGAGTTTGATAGGAATATGTATTTTTTTTTCCACTTTATGTTGAAAGTGGTGTAGTGGTTAGCACTGTGGCCGTACAAGGTCGAGGGTTCGATTCCTGTCTCTGGAGTGTGTGCTTGGAGTGTGCATGCTCTCCCGTGCATGGTTTCCTCCCACGGTCCAAAGCAAAGTAGATCAGCCTAACTGGGATTTCCAAATTTCCCCTAGTGTATGAGTGAAAAGGAGTGGCACACTGTCCAGGGAATACCCCAACTAGTGCCCTGAGTCCCCAGGCCTCCAACAAGCCTGTACAGGATACGCGGAATAGAGAACAAAATGAGATGGTATGTTGAATCTCCTATACTGTATGTTCTACACCAGTGGTTCTCAACCCGAGTCCTGGAGGAACACTTATCATGCTTATATTGTTTCCTCAGCTCCCAGCACTCCTAATTCAACTAATCAGCCTTTTCGAAATTGGATTGGGTGTGTCAGAGCAGGGAAAACACTAAAACATCCAGGGCAGGGATTGTGACACAGTATTTTTCTGACTTGATGCTTTCACACACACACACTGTAAGTGGTTGCTCCGTCAAAGCCCTATGATTAATGGATAATTCTGACATTTTTCAACCACTGGTCATGACACTGAAATCGTAGCTTGCGGTACTGTGCACTAACCCTCTGATGCATGCTGCTTGTAATATGATTTGTTATAATAAAGGATGAGGGAGGAGAAGTGATATGATCGGAGATAGAGAAGTAACAGAGGTATAGCAGTAGGTGTCACTCTTCCTTCCTCTCTTGGGATATGATCCTCATCCAGAGAGTTCTGCTTTTTTTTTTTTTTTTTTTTTCCTGATTGCTTTCCTAACTTGGATCAGATCACAGTATGTTCTTCTCACCTCAGTCTGTTTGTGCATCAGCCTATTACACGTATTATCTATATATACAGTACCTGGAACATATGCACTTTCCTCATCATTAACCTAAGTGCACGTCAGAGTATCAGCGCGACACAAGAACAAACAACAGTATTTGTATATAGACACATTTTTGTGGTGGCTGTGGCTCATGGCACAGTGTGTGTGTGCGACGGCTCCTGGAGCAGGGCTCATGATCAGGCCGCACTGGTGTCAGCTTACTTCAAGCGTGAAAGTGAAAGCTTTTCACCTTGAGCTCCACATCGGCAGCTTTGTCCAAGACCGCAAAACCCACAGGCCCTGTATCTGGTTCACAGCCAAACAACAAAAAAAGACAAGTATCGCCTTGTGTAAAACTGTAAATAATGCCGCTCATCAAATATTCATGCTGTCACACCCCTACTTTAATAAAAAAGAGGTCATATGAGTGTCAATACTCTATTTATTGCTATATGGTACAGTATCATGCCTACATGATACGCAACAGAAACACTGAGGTGGAAGCACTTACGTAGTGTCTTTTCGGCTTCTATTTAGGTCAGTTTTGAATAAACAAAGATACAGTACAGTACGTTCCTCTTATTTCTGAGAGTTCATGGAGGAATAGCAATATACGTAATATTCTTTTATTTTTTCTTCAAGGCATTATAGGTTATTGTCAATGTGAAAGATTTATCCGCTGTATCCTTTTCTCTGTTGGGTTCTCTGTTTAAATGCTCAGCTTCTGAGCTAGCCAAGTTTATTACCAGTCTTTGAGCTGTGAGGCTGTACGAAAAAATGGCCCCACTTTCAATTTCCAGATCTTTCATCGACAACAAGCAAACCTGATCCTGCCTGCCCAGAGCCGGAGATCTCTCCACTTCCCGGTGTCCGAGTAATGATTATTAATGATGTCACCTGATCGGTACAAGAACAGCGCATGTAGATTGTGTGTGTGTGTGTGTGTGTGTTTAAGTGAAGGAGGGGCTATAGAGACCATACAGCTGGGAACTGCCACAACAATTGGGGGAGCTGAGTGCAGGGTTAGGGAAACAATACAGTCCAGTGTCCGTGTGCCTATCATGATCTCCTTAGCCATGATTTCCCCTTGCCCTTCCCCTTGTCCTCTGGGGCTTCTCCTCAGAGAGCCTATTGTGCTGTATCTGCTACGCAATCATCCCCCCTCGTTCACCCACCCACCCTCCCTCCCTCCAGCACCCCACCACCTCCTCTCTCATTAGAGTCTCCGGCCATACTCAGACTTCAGCCTGGGAAACATTTTGGGCATTAAGGTTCAGATGGTTATTAACACTGGATCCTTCTAAGCCTAATCTGTTCCAGGTTCAATAAGCCGCTGGTTTGTTCAGGTAGTGCGCCATACCATAAGGTATAAAAACCCAACCCCGTTGATAGTTAGGGGGTGATTTCATAAGGATTTCAGGACAATTTGGGGAACGATGATCTACAAAGATTTATTCATTCATTCATTTTTCCAACTCTTTATCCTAGCTAGACTCATGGTTGATTCAGAGCCTTGTTAAGAGGCAAAATCCATGCAATAAATAAAGGATCACAATGCACGCTTAGAGGCAATTTAATGTAGCCAGTTTAACCAACACATTCTTTCTTTTCAGGAACTGGGAGGAAAGCTGATAACACAAAGGAAACAAACATGCAGACACTAAGCCAAGCGCTCTCAATTCCAAGATATATCCAAATATTTCCAACTCAGCAGGATATTTGGGGATATATTAGTTTTGCTTACTTGGGCAAATATGATGTGAGCATTAATGTTTTAAACTATTACGCATGCACAAAGGGAAACCATTTTTGCCACACTGGCCGAGCAGCATTTTACTAAAACATAAAACAAGTTTGTTTTACGTTTCAGATTCACCATTTAAACCAAAAAGCACAGCGCTGAAAAATTTCCAACTGATTTTTCTAAACATTGCTCCTACTGTATTATCCAAAACCAAACTTCAAGATTTGATGAATATAAGTTCGCATTTCAGGAACGATGATGAAGCCAAGAAGTTTATGCTTGTAGTTAAATTTGCCCAAATACTTTTTAGTTTCCAGAAAACTACCAAGTGCAGAGCAAGAACTAAAAGCATTTCCATAAACATGTCATCGATTCCTCAGATGGAAATCCTTTTTCAAAAACTTCATGAGCCCCTGATACATTTATGCTTTTACGTTCCTTTAGGTTTTTGGGTTCCTTAAAAAGCTTCATGAAAAGGATAGTATGGTGAAAACCCACCTGGCGCTCTATAGATATCTGGAATGGTGCTGGATAGAGGTAGAGATGGAAGAGATAAAGAACAGAAATAACACAGATCCTTTTGTGCAAACTATAAAAATACATGGCAACACCATGCAACAACCTGTTTATTATGTGAGACAAATGTATCAACTTGGATCGGATTAGGACATACAGTAACAATGGTGCATGTTTGTACTTCTGTGTATCATGTCACATGTACACGCTTGAACGGTTATTGATGCTTTTAACATCCACTCCTCATATTCATGAATGCTGATAATGCTAATGTACCATGGCTGTTAATGGCCAAGCACTCTGGGTGATAACTGATGCTATCTCACGTCCTCTCTCTCATTTCTCACCCGGAACAACACATCATCCCGATAAACAACTGATCTAAAAGTTTCCCATTACAATTTTTTCCCCCCGTTAATGTTTCCCATTCTGTGTTTTGTCTGATGATGCCTCTGTTGTTCCAAAGGTCAAGTGACAACCAAATGGGAGTCTGCCCCCATTATAAGGGAGTCTGGATAGGGGCAGATGCTGTGAGACCTTGTCACACCATGCAAACCTCATTACATTGTCAGTGGATTCGGAAATGCAGGACCCTAACTGCTGATTTAGGACATAATTAGGATGGATGGTTGATGTTTGGTGACCTCAACATACGGCAATAGCTGATGAACATCTTCCAGGAAATCTTCTTTTGTATCTTGCCAGCTTTTTAGGCAGCAGTCACAGGTTTTTGGGTTAGACCTGGACAAAAGTGATACATGAAGAAAATAAAGGAAATCCTGGAATGGTGACATATACTGTATAGTATATACAGTATATGATGGATGACTATCTGTTCTTGTGTGATAATGTGATAATATTTATTCTGCCCTACTATACTATACTGAAAAATGAATTTACAGGGACATTTGTTAGGTAAATGCATTCAACTTGATGCCGTTATTGTATTCTGAATACACTTTTAATCATTTCAACTTTAAATCTTAGACACTTATACAAGGTAAACATACTGTAAGAGTTCGATTTGCTTATGGGGACCTTTTTTCAAAGCTGATAATCATGTAGTGATAGAGGCATGTGTACTGTATAGACAGGTTATGGTGGAAAGATAATCATACTGCTTTGATTACTTGCAGGAGGGGCTTATGACTGCGGATTTTGGAGGGGTGCCGGACTGCATCGATAACAACATGCCTAACAATACCCTTGATGTCTGCTTCAGACAACTATCTAGTAAATCTTTAAAGTAAGTATGTACTTAGTTGTGAGTTGAAAGGCTACAACATACAGTCATTCTCCCATAAGTTTCAGCCCAACCTCAAAATGTGTGCGTTGGAAAAGGGTTAGGGTTAGGACAGGTTTGTTAGACTTTGCGTTAAAAAAAAAAAGTTCGATGTTGTGCATACTGTACACATTTCATTTACTGCACATACAGTAGACGGCAAGTTCTGATCGGATGGTTCCTTGTGGACGGGAGCAGTCAAAAGACTAACAACATAAACATTATTCACTTAATAATCCCACTCTGCCAAAGATGTTTGCAATACACTGATCAGTCATAACATTAAACTCTAACATTTAAACCTCCTGGGTTTTGGGTTCCCTCGCAGAAACAGTATATACGTAGACAATGGGGTGACATGATTCCTGGCCCAATCTATATAAACTGTACATGAGTAGAGCGATTGAACAGAGCGCTGCCCTACCTACCCCTACAGACAAGTCGCCACTAAATAATCAAGTTTGTTATTTAACTGGCTACAACAGATAATGCTATTAAGAAGAGGAGCCAGGATAGACTACAGGAAATGAAGACTAAATGGAGTTTTACATCTATAACCCCACCTTGAATCACCAAGCTCTTGAAAAGCTAAACAGGGTGATAAATTGAATGCTCTTTGGAATGCTCGATCATGTTGTCTGCTCAAGACTTGGCACAGATGATGGAGTTTGCCACCTGGAGCAGAGCAATATATTGGCAGAGTGAATCATCATCTTCTCATTGTTGACAGGATAAATGAAAATCCCTCTGAGGCAGATGATTTCCACTCTATATTTCATGTGCTACAGTATTTCTTGATTAGTGTGGGCCGAAATATGGTCCAGCTGTGGATGTTTCTAATCATATTTTCAACCTCCTGCTCAGCTTCAAGGAACGGATCAAATATGGGCTACGATCCTTGCTTGATTCTGGATTCATTTGAAGTGAATGTACTACTTCTGAGAACTCATTATAAGGTTTAGGTCAAGGATTTTTTTTTTATTACAATTGGTACACCCTTGCAGGCACTTCTTCGGAGATCAGATACATGTAGACGTTCTCACGCCCATTCATTTCCCATGCGCGCAATTCTGATTGCATGTACTGTATGAAGAAGAGAGTCTCCTTTATAGTTACTTCCTGGAATTATTCCTCTTTTGGACAAATCTGGCCAAGTGCAGGGGGATGTGGACCTTGGATCATTAAAAATAGAGCTGGAACCTTGCACCATGTTATTATGGCATTGTTCCTCCAAGCCTAGAACAAATGACATGCTAACAAACTCTGCAACACCAAGTTAGATACATAACCAGATCAAAAGGATGATGAACCTGTATTCTGAGTTCTGCTGGTTCCAGGAATTCCTAATAATTTTGGATATACTTTAATTGCTTTGCTTTCTTCTAGTCTAATAAAATGGAAGAACAAGAAGTGTGAGGTGGCAACACGTCATGGAGGGAACACCAATCCTCGGATAGCATCATGTACGCAGACATTCACACATACAGTCAATCTACATAACACTATGTTTTAAGAGGTAGAAGGAAAGCACAGGAACTGTAAGAAGAGCCACATGAGAACAGGAAGAAGATTTTAAACTCAGTCCTGGCAAACAACGTGAGATTAAGATCTAAGCGAAGACCTTAAGATCTAAGTGGAGACCACAGAGAAGTCCCGTTGAAGTCCCGTTCAACAGCCAAGCACAAATCATCAGCACAAACAGCTGGCCATGATTCTCATGAAGATGATTGACCTTCTTTACTGTGAAACACAACTAAAGGCTTGTAAAACTTTTTCATTAATCAGTATATTCCTTAGCATAATGCGAACCTACTGTAGCATCGAACTATCGCGCTGCAGAGAACATGAGGCGCTGTGCAACAAGAGCCAGTGCCTGTGAGCTTTCACCTCATCGATTCAGACAGGCAGGACTGGAGTTAATTACCCTCGACTCTCTCTCCCCCAGCAATCACTTGCTTACTCGGACGATCATTATTCTAGTTCGCCCCCACACCAACCCCACCCTTCCTCCATTCAAGAAGGTGTACACTTTCAAGGCCAGAGCATTTGTGGTAGTGGCGGCACGGGAAAAACCAGAGCTCCGTCATCAGTAATCGGATTTCAATTGTGGCGTCTTAGAGGTCGCATCAATTTGATTTTCTCCCCATGAGCAAAGTGATTAGTGCCTCTGTGCTGGAGGGTTTGGAAGGTGGGCGGGGGTCAGGTGAAAGACCCCAGAACAGTCTCTTTAGCTCTGACGGAGCCCTAAATACAAGCCCTGGTTCACCCAGTCATGGAGAATATACAGATTCAAAAAAAGAAAATACGACTACTATTACTACTACTAATAATAATTATTATTATAGATAGATATATAGATAGATCGATAGGACCTTTAGAATTAAAATGATGTATACAACAAACAAAGACCTTTTCCTTTTGGTAAGTGCTTACAGTAAATGAGTCCTCCTAAAGGAAGCAGGGGAATGAATATGATCGGCGTGGTGAAACGTAAGTTGCTTTCGAGCTTATTAATTGCCACACAAACACAACAAGCCCCTCAATTGCATTCCAACGTAGAACAGATGCGGACCTCCCTTTCCGTGAATTAATCTAAGAATACCACAATACCACCATGACGTCATGCATTGTAATTAGAAAATTAATGTCCTCTATTAATGTCTACACACACTTACTGTACGTGCACACACACACTCATAAAACAAACAAACAAAAAACAGCAAAAGCAATAACAAAAAAAAACTTCCTTGAGGTTGAGCATGTGTGTGGGACATGTACTGTATGCATTGTGCTGGACTTCAGATGTAAGCACACACACCCCCTCTTCCCTTCCCTTCCTTTCCGTTCCTCGCAGAGGCAGTAGGTTAAAAATAATGTACTGCTTTCTGCAAGAGAGAGGGAGAAAAAGAGAGAGAGGGAGAAAGGCAGACAGTCCGGAGCCATGGGTCCTCTCTCTCTCTCTCCCTCTCTCTCTCTCTTTCTTTTTCTTTCTCAAGTGTACACCACACACAGGCCTCAGGAAGAGCCCAGGTTACTGATACACACACATCTCCTCTGATGATTTGTCCCTTTTTTTCACTGAGCTAGTTGAGGCCCCTGATACCCCCATACATGTCCTAATATACAGACAAATAGTTCATCATCAATTTACTTGATGCTCATCTACACTCAGATAGAGTGCCTGTGGATTTACTGGGTCTGTCTATCGCGCTGTCACGTTTTCTTTCTTCTGTCGTGTAGATCAGGACAGGTACAGTAGATAAGCAGGACTTCCCATGTTGCTGATGTAATGCAGGCGGTATTGTTAAGATACAAGATAAACCTTGTCAATGATTTCTTTCGACACACAGAAAAATAATCTATTAAAAAAGATTAAGATCTAACATACAGCACGTCTGTAATAAAGATGCTTATTTGTTTGCCAGTCACCTTTATTTCTATACAACAGGCGTCTCAGTGACACCATTGTGGTGTGGGGGCATGCGTGGGAGGCCAGAAACAATGACTCACAGGTGATCCGCCTCTGTCTCCGTCCCGTCCTTTGCTTGCGTGAGGAAGAGCTGGGCGTCTGCTCTGCTCCCGCTGCCAGAGATAAGGCTGTCTCCAGCTGATCACGCACACCTCCTGTCAACTGTCTGCTCCTTATCACGTTCTGCCTGGACAACAAAGTGTCGACCGGGTGATTAGCCCTGTGCAACTCCGCATAACAAACAAACACGTGACCTTGATTGTCTCGGAAGTGGGCTCTAAAACCATGAACGTTTACTCTCTGCTTGCTCTTAGGTCATTGTAAATAAAGATACTATGAGCTGGAATCAGGATCAATGTCAATGACAGGAATGGTAATCGGGAGATAATGTATACTTGTACTGTAGATACATTATATTTAGAAATGTTTGGAAGAATAAAAGCAATACTGTACATGTTTTGTCATTTTTACAGAACAACAACTTGGCTAGAAAGCGATAGATACTACAGTGCTTTAGTAACGTGACTGATAAAGCACATTGGTGTGCATCAAATCCTGAGAAGGAGATTCATGTAAAACTTTTATAGCTATCATTAGACTTCGCTTAGGCTGCAAATATGGCTCGTATTGATTCCTGCTAGTGATTGATAGTCGCTTCCTACAGTAGGTAACAACTATTCAGCAGTATTTGAGGTAAAGAGATTTGTGGTAAGTTTCTGCTGGAAAGTCCTAGAGATTAAATCATTCTTTTATGGCTTATTCCATTTTATATCTTTTTTTTCCCGTAACCACTACATCCTATTATATCCAGAACCTATGTTAAAAATCAAAAGGCAGGAAACATACAGTTGATATACTCACCCATTCACATCTAGAGTTACCAGTCAACCTTTCGGTATGTGTGGGAGGAGAAGACTGTGGAACCCAAGGGAAACCAGTGTAGAACTGAAACTCTTTCAATGAGCCAAGGATTCAATCTTTGAACAACCAACGCTGTAGTACCTGCTTTCTACCTACCATTTGAAACCACCCCCCGCCCCCCATCTTGCTTGTTTTTTACTCAAGACACATTCAAAATACCAGCATCATCTTCATGATCCTGGTCATGGTTGGAGTGAATCCAGAGCATTGTCAGAAAATCTGGGCTTAAAGTGGATATACAGTACACTATTGAGCCGCATCATGCTCAGATCCATTCATACCTGTGGAGAAAATGAGTATAGCCAACCTGAGATGTAAGTATATTTGAATGAGAAAGCAAATCCCTAAAGCATCACTTCCAAAGACTCGCCAGTTAACGCCAGTTAAATGGATAACATTCATTTACTCCGTAGAAACGTGATGTAAGATAACCCAAGAATGACCTTGAAATCCAATAGAAACGTATATATATCTGCTTCAAATACTAACAGCCACCGGCCACCACACTTTTATATGACCACATCTGTCTCCATCAGCTTTCCATGTTTGCAACTTAGAAAGCATTTTTAATGATGCGCATGACCTCCACCTCCATGGCGTCCACTTAATCAGCCATTTATCCTATTAGCATTGTGAGCAAGCAGCACTTAAGTCCCTTATCAGTCAAATCTACTTATGTCTCCTTTGTCAGATGGTAGTGTCTTTGTGAATATGTAAAGATTGGCGAATAAATTTTAAAAGCTTGTTGGTCACATTTAAACTTGGACCGGCAGGTGTCCATTGTATCTCCTGACCCTTGAGGTGCGCGAGGACAACGGACTACTTCCTTTTCTCTCGATTAAGGATGCAGGATAATGCCATCGTGTCCTCTAGGAACAGCTGTAGGGGTAACAATCATTTTTCTCCAGTTTAACTTTGGTACATAATTTATAACGCCAAAGAGGTCTGGGGCTGTCCCAGTGACACTGACCCCATGACCCCCTTGACCTTATCCGATTATTTTGACCAAAGTGGGCTTTCCCTTTTAATTCCTGGGCTGGATATTTGACCGACCCGTTGCTTAAGTCAACCTCTAACCTTTCAACCTGAAGGTCTGTTATTCAATTTTCATTAGAGGCCACCTTTAGATGAATTGAGGAGAATGCATTCTAAACACACACACACACACACACACACACACACACACACACACACACACACACACACACACACACACACATAAAAGGCACATACTACAAGGTTGCAACCCATAATTTTAAGAAATGTTGTCATTTTCACCTTTATAAAGTGGAACATTTTTGAAAACGCTACACTGAAAACGCTGATGAATGGAAATAAACATCATATTATCTATGCATAAATGAAAGCAAAACTGGGCCCACCTGTTACTGCAATAATCGATTTTTCAGGCAAAACATATTACGTAATTAAAGTAGTAAATAATATAAATTGTTTGGCAAGAGGGTCAGAAAATGGCTTGTGCAAACCCAAATTGTTTGAAAACCAACCCATGGGTAAGAGTAGAAAGAAGCACAAGGGGACATAGTTTCCCTTAATTGATGTATTCTCCAGACCCTTTGAGATGACATGTTGTCAGAGTCCCCCTTGCTGGGACCTGTAGGAAGCCCAAGTTAGGCCAAGAACACAGTGAATAGAAGGGCTAGACAACCTGGTCAGACAGACAACAGTGAGGTCCTAGGCCTGTGGGAGAAATATGAAGCCCAGTCTCTGGTATTTTAAGAGGGTCTGAGTAGCTCTGGAGCCAGTTGTCAATCAATAGGCACACACGTAAAATGGCTGGCTCCAAAGAAAAATACTGACAGAGTTTAACAACCGTGTGATAGACAAAACTTCATGGCCACTTTTGAGGTTCTGGTCTCAACCCTCACACTTTTTTTTAAGTTCATGTATTCTATTCATGTTTGGAAAACGAATGGAACTGCAGTTCTTGCATTTTCATTGGTCTGTGGAAATGCTTTGATCCCACCCTCATGCTCCACTAGTACTGCCAATCAAATTGTTTATATATATTTATTTATTTATTTTTTCCCCCCGAAGAAAGGTCTTTGCGAACACATCCAAGTGTGTCCCACAGCACTGGTATTAGTTGGCCCTTTACAGCAGTGATTGAGCATGTTGATTTGTTGGTGTTGCCACTTGATCCTGACAAAGCGAGTGAGAGAGAGAGAGATAGAGAGAGATAGAGAGAGAGATTCACTGGTTGTTTTCCTGGCCGAGAAAATCGCGAGGAGAGAATGGAAGAGCAAAGCCACGAAACAACATACTTGATCCAACCCCTGTCCTACCATATCGCCAGCATGGTTCCACTCAACCACTGGATGAGTAGTATTTTATTTAACAGGGTATCATTCAAGTCCACTTTGTTTTAGTACGGAATACAGAGTACCACTCCCTCCTGGTGTTGAGAGTTGTTTCCTTGCACCCCGGCACACACGTGCATGCTGACTATCAGCTGTTGATTGTGAGTGCAGGGAGACAAGACAAGAAGGTTATTAGTTATCCTTGATTGATGCTAGAACTTGTGTCAAGTTGGTGTCTCCAGGTCCTAAACCTGACACAAGTTGCAAGATGTCCTGCTATAACGTAAATAGGTATTTAAATTTCAGAATGACACTCAGGCAATAAACAAGACAAATGACTTACAATAATAGTGGGGACAATTCAACACTTTCAACCACCCTTTCAGCGGATCTTTTAGACTACTTTGTTCTGAAGAGTGCTGTGGATGGAGTCTGTCTCCAGAGATACAGATTGGAAGTGACCACTAGCTTTATCAAAAGCAGCACGTGCCTGCTGTTTGTTAGCAAAAGACTGGCCAGGACACATCTGTAAGCAGTTGTGCAGCAGGATATGCTAGAGAGGTCTGGGAGGTGGGTGATGAGGTGGCGTTGACCTCCTCCTGAACTGTATGTCACTTAACCTGCATGTTAGATGTCGGTGGGCCTACGCCACCTGGGGTCTCCTTAAGTGGCAAATTTGATTCCTAACTCGAAGGCACAATTGAGCTGTGACCCTCGGCTTAATTTGAGGAGAGGAGCTGATGGTCGGGCTCTTTGAGTCAAAGACGGAATTTTGAAACGTGCAACTATTGAGCATATGGATCAGGAAGTTTCGATAATGCATCAAATGTTTAAGCCCAATTCAACTTTGAAGTGATTGCTTCATGACGCACACTTGATAAGAAGAGACACAAATTGATTGCAGAAATGGATCCTTCTCAAGAGCGTTAAAAAAAGTATAAAACAGGATCAGGTCTATTTTTAAGCATAGATTGTTAATTAATAATTGAACAATAATGTGACACAATTCAATAATAAACTAAACATCTATCTCAGTAAATTAATGAGAAAACAATACAGACTGACAGAGAGCTATTGCTTTTTTAGTCAAATAAGACTTGCCTTTTAAATATTCAGATCCCGTTACTATGGAGTGTATATACAAATATTTCCATATTCCTCCAAACCAGTGCAATGAAGTTTTAAATCTGCTTTGACTCAAAGTTGAAGGCATATACTGTAGTTTTCTGATTTACAGTATCCAGCTGCGAGAAGTCTACAGCAACAGACAATAACATTGTTTTTCAACAGACAATATGAAAGGAAAATTTGTCATGTAGAAAACCAACTGGATAATTTCACATACTGGAAGAATTTCTATTCAAGAAACATTCCCAAAGGAGAAACAAAAATGTAAAAACAGATTTTGCACATATGCGCACAACACATTGATCTCTTGCATTTCAAATGTAATTTACTGAATGTAAATCATGTACAGATAAATGAACACATTTGGAAAGTAATTTTTACACTCATTTGGCTGCAACATGAACAACAAATAAAGAAAAGCAACAAATTTTCTTCAAGATTAGGTCTGGCAATATTGGAATACAATAATTTATACAGAATTAATTGAGTGCATGGTAAAGGTTGAACACAATACTATCTGTATGCCTGTGTTTCCATTTAGGTGGGTATGGTGGAAACAGGGGTTGTTTCTTTCCTTCCTTCTTTCTTTCCTTCTTTCTTTCCTTCTTTCTTTCTTTCCTTATTTCTTTCTTTCTTTCTTTCTTACCTTCTTTCTTTCTTTCTTTCCTTCCTTCCTTCTTTCCTCCTTTCCTTCTTTCTTTCTTTCTTTCTTTCTTTCGTTCTTTCTTTCCTTCTTTCCTTCTTTCTTTCTTACCTTCTTTCTTTCTTTCCTTCTTTCTTTCTTTCTTTCTTTCTTTCTTACCTTCTTTCTTTCCTTCCTTCCTTCTTTCCTTCTTTCCTTCTTTCCTTCTTTCTTCCCTTCTTTCTTTCTTTCCTTCTTTCTTTCTTTCTTACCTTCTTTCTTTCTTTCCTTCCTTCCTTCCTTCCTTCTTTCTTTCTTTCTTTCAATTATTCTGGTTTGCACCCTCCTGGAATATTTTCTAACAAATGTAGTTGGTTCTATTTCCCAAAATATATTTCCTGGCCAGAAAAGTAAAAATGTTGGCAATGTTTAAGAGCATTTTCATTCATGAATTGACCACGACAGAATCCTGACCTTAAGGCAAATGAAAGTCTTTGCGATGTGCTGGAAAAGACTTTCGAAAGAGTGGTCTTTCCGGTCATATTCCATATTCGTCGGATCCGTTCGTAAATCGGATTTGTTTGTAAGTCCAACAATGTGAGCCTTATAGACATTTGACACAAACATACAATTTAAACCATAATCGTTCTGCATTATACTCTGATGAGCTTGCGTCTCCAATGTGCGAGGGTAATCCTGATGACGCATCGGGGTCAGCCGATTCCATTTAAAGGGAACTTCTGAGATTTGTTTGCATCCACAAATGATCCGTGGTCTGTTTGTACCTGCAGAAATTCGTAACTCAAATGTTTTTAAGTCAAATATAGAATGATCTCTGTACGTCCATATTAATGAATATAATCTTTCTTTGTTCCAAAAGCTTACATCTTACCATGATCTCAAGAGCCCAGGTCTATTTCATATCTTCAATCACAACTGTCCTGTAAAATAAAATAAAAAAAATACAATTAATAATGAAACTGCTTCTCCTATTTGTATTATTTGGTCATTCTGAACAATGTTTTCATATTCCCTTATATCCCTTATAAGTGTTTAGTAACAGACTCATAAGCATGAGTGTGCCATGAAAATAAATGTATAAGGACAGGAGGACAGGGCAGCCAGATATAGCCCAGAGTCCAGGTGTCTGTATCACTGCTGAATGTAGAGCAGTCGAACCTCCCTCAAGTACAGCCTCAGGCTAGTAAACACTAATTCCATGTCAGTCCCTGATGCTCCCTGGTTGGAAAAGGTCACCTCCTTCCTGTGCTGTTGCATGGGGTCACCCCCAATGCAGGCAGTAAGTGGAGTAGGCCTGGAAAATATGTTTCCAATAATGCCTCGTCAGGCCAAGTTAGCATCTCTGACTAGTGTTCTTTGCGGGGGTTATGAGTCGCTCTCCCTACCATTTTCCTCATGTTTTCCCTCTGAGCAGGTAATGGGACTCAAGGTCATGGGTCACTATCAGGCTGCAAAATCACATTAAGGCCTGAGGTTAGACTTTCAACTCTGAGCTCCATGGAGCAGCGTGGTGGATCATGCACTGTGCCATTTTCAGGTCGTCGCTTGACTCCATGTTGCCGGGGGTCATGTCTGCCATAACAACTGGTAATACAGTTTGAGCTGGTCCTACTGTAAAGATTAAGACTGCAAGCTTTTTCTTTCTTTTTCTTATGGAAAACAAAAATCTGTATACAAACAACACACTAGCAAGAAACAAAATATAAAAATATTTCTGTCTCTCTCTTTCTTTCAAACTGCACATGGTACTCCTGAGTGGCCAGTGATCAGAGTGTGAAATATCATACTGTATCTTCTCCAGTCCATATTATACAATGAAACTCAGACCTGTGAATAAAGGAAATTATTGCATTTCGAGGCGTCACAGTGGTGTAGTGGTTAGCACTGTCGCCTTGCACCTCCAGGGTCTGGGTTCGATTCCCCGGCCAGGCTCGATTCCCGTCTCTGTGTGCATGGAGTTTGCATGTTCTCCCCGTGCTTGGTGGGTTTCCTCCGGGTTCTCCGGTTTCCTTCCACAGTCCAAAGATATGCAGGTTAGGCTAATTGGCGTTCCTAAATTGGCCGTAGTGTGTGATTGGGTGTGTGAGTGTGTGTATGTGTGTGTGCCCTGCGATGGATTGGCACCCTGTCCAGGGTGTACCCCGCCTAGTGCCCGAAGTCTCCTGGGATAGGCTCCAGGTCCCCCGTGACCCTGAACACAGGATTAAGCGGTATAGAAAATGAATGAATGAATGAATATTGCATTTCGCTCATGTCATCAATCAGTGAAATCTGGGAATCTACATAAAATGGGTTCATAAAAACCAAAATATTCCTTAAAGTAAGTTTATGGTGCTCAGAATATGTTTTCTATATTTTCACATGTTTTAACACCTTTTTGACAATGCTACTATCGTATTTGTAATTGCTATGTACCTTCAACTTAATCCTACATACAGGTGGCTTTTAGATGAGCATCATAGCAATGAACGTTCAGAATTTCTGACAATGCCAAAAATGTTGTCGGCTCCTTTTAATCACAGTGGCACTAATCAACCACCCATGAGCATGCTGCTTTAGGGGCTCCAAGAGCACCAGTCTGAACTCGTTATTTAACAATTTTTGCCTGCAAGAGCAACATCAGGCCAAAAAGACTCTCCCAATCTCCAAAAAGGCTTCATGGGGAAATGAACAATTTATCTAATTATTTACTTTAAAATTACATTAAAATGTAACTACATTTACAAAACACCCTCTACATTATTGCAATTTCTTTGTAAGCACACAGAGTTCTCTCTCTCCCACTCATGATGAACTCGATGAATTTCCGTATCCGGTGTTATGGATGTAATTGCACTTCAAATCCTTTCTAAATGCGACAGCTTCCTGATTTAGCCATAAAAATGAAAAAGAACAGGGGTGGCTCAGCATTTACGATGTTAGAATACAGTTTGGAAGGTCTCAGATTTAAATGCCAGCATTACCAAGTTACATTTACATTTGGCAGATGCTCTTATCCAGAGCGACTTACATTTTTATCTCATTACACACCTGAGCAATTGAGGGTTAAGGGCCTTGCTCAAGGGCCCAACAGTGGCAACTTGGTGGATGTGGGGTTTGAACCTGGGACCTTCCGAACCGTAGTCCAATGCCTTAACCACTGAGCTACCCCTGTCCCCACTGTTGCCACTTTTAAGCCCTTGAGGGTGGCCCTTAAGCCTGTTCAGCTGTATAATGAGATAAAAATGCAAGACACTCTGGATAGCTGCATCCATACATCACCAAGTGCAATGCAAAGCTTCGGATGCAGTGGTGTAAAGAATGCCGTCACTGGACTCTAGAGAAGTACTGTACAGCCGTGTTCCCCAGAGTGACAAATTATGCTTCTCTGTCTGGCAATCCGATGGACGAGTCTGAGTTTGGCGGTGGCCAGGAGAACCAAACTTCTCTATTGTGGTCTGACTGCATTGTGCCAAGTGTAAAGTTTGGTGGAGGGGTGATTATGATTATGAACTCTTAATGTTTCAGTATACAGTTCCGCGACATTGTGGACAATTTCATTACATGCTTGAGGATTGCCTCCTCCTATTCCAACATGACTGCGTACCAGTGCAAACAGCAAGATCCATAAAGTTTGGTGTAGAAGAACTTGCCCTCACAGGGTCCTGACCTCAACCGGATAGAACACCTTTGGGATGAATTTGAGTGGAGACTGCGAGTCAGGGCTTCTGGTCATTCAGTGTCTGACCTCACAAATGAGCTTCTGGAAGAATGGTCAAAAATTCCCATAAACACACTCCTAAACCTTGTAGAAAGCCTTCCGAGAAGAGTTAAAGCTGTTATAGTTGCAAAAGGGGGCAGGGCCAACATCATATTAAACCCTATGGATTAAGAATTGGATGTTACTCAAGTTCGTATGCATGTGAGGGCAGGTGAGAAAATACTTTTGTCAATGTAGTGTATGTAATATCAGCTAAGTATGAAACAATTTGGAAGATAACAGTCTAGGGTGATTTGGTATTTGTTTTCTCTTGGAAAACATTAAATAGCCAAATGTTTCTGGACACCTGCCAACCACACCCATTTGTTGGCAGTCTACAAACTGTTGCCATAATGTTAAGCAAACTATTGTACTTGTGTGGCATGTCTTTGTATGCTGTAGTATTGCAATTTCCCTTCATTGGAAAGCACGACAATGCCCATGTGCATAATAAATAAGAGGTCCATGAAACTATTTACAACATTAAAACAATTATGTGGTGAATAATAAAAAGAATTTAAATCAGAGAAAGTTATATTTTACTCTATCTATCTATCTACCTATCTATCTATCTATCTATCTATCTATCTATCTATCTATCTATCTATCTATCTATCTATCTATCTAATTTAAACAGCTTAAAAAAGCTTCTTTATTTGTGATAATTGTTCCAATTTGCCGAAACAAACTGAATAAGGAGTACCACATAAATCACTAGAAAATTTGAAACAGAGACAAAAAGAACTATATGATACAGTCCAAGAACACTACACCTGCAGCTGTAATTACCACTTCAAACGAAAACCACAAGGGCAAAATAAGTCACAGCATGTGACTTAAGCACATACACAACATTCAAATTATCTCCATACTGTACATCAGAATAAAACGTGAAAACAATGCCACTTCAGGTATCAACTTGTACTGTATGATCGAGTCCTCTTGATTTACACACCAACTTTCCCAATCAAGCATGCTTTTCCCTTACATTATCATACACTGCCTGGCCAAAAAAGTTGCACACTCTAGGATTTCATTTAATCACCCTTAGCTTTGATTACAGCACACAGTGTGATAGCCATGTGTGAATTGATTCCTCATGCTCGCAGAACCACTCTTGCACTGTTTAATCCTGAAATATGCCTGGGCCTTCAGGGGAGAAAATCTCCATTGATGTAATAACCTGGTCATTCAGTACATTTAGGTTGAATTCAGCTGACTTTGTTTTCCAAATGTATTGCCATATACTGTAACATTGCTGAGCCTAGACCCAACTAACCCCAGATGATAACTTTGCCTCTAGGGGTTTGTACAGTGGCCTCTATGCATGACAGGTGCATCGCTTCATGCGTTTCCCATCTTACCCTGACACACCCATCGCTCTGGAACAGGATCAATCTGGAATCATCAGACAACATGACCTTTCTCCACTGCTCCAATCTTTATGCTCTCTAGCAAATTGAGTTTTCTCACTAACAAGATTTCACATTCCTTGCTCAAAATTGATGGTTCACCACCATTCTTTAAGATTTTGATAGTACAGTATGTTGAAGGATGTTTAACCCAGTCCCAGTAATTTCCAATCTCCCTAGTTGTTTTCTTTGCTTGATAAAGTCCAATAATTTGTCAACTTTTTGGGCAGTGTACATGGAAGGCTACAGCAATGACTCTACATCTATATCCAAACTTTTACCGCTCTAAGCACTGAACTCACCAAAGAGGATAAAAGATATCCAGAACATATTAAGTTCAATTAATTGTTTAACTGACACATTTAACTTCTGCTCAATCAACTGCCACTCCTTGACTTCTGGAACAATGTGAAATAAATAAAGTACAAGGCACACAATTCTCAGTGTTTTAGTTAATTGACAACAATTGGTAATTAGTTCATTATTCACCAGAGCAGTCAACATCAAATACAATGTCAGGCTGTTAGTGCTACCTGACACTCTCTTCTAAATCAGCATTTTTTTTAAACAAATGGCCAGTCCAGCAATTCTTCCATGAGGCAAAATGATCTTTCAGCGGATTCCATGATTTGCTCCTGCCTCCTCAAAAACATACCTGTATTAGGCGAAATGTGTCCTCGAAATAGGTGTGTGTATGATGTGTGTGTGGCCCCATGCTGGAAAGGCATACAATCCATGACATGCATAGAGTACTCCGAAGAGAACACACAGTGACTTATTTATTTATTTATTTAGTTAGTTAGTTAGTTAGTTAGTTAGTTAGTTAGTTAGTGCTTTTCCTGTGTAACCCTGTATCAAACACTCATTTACAGCAGCATTAAAGAAGAACATGAAGTACAGTTTCAGACAAAATCCAAACAAATTTTTTATACTTGAAAAACCTTTATAAAAGTGGTGTAAGCACATTATATAAATTTTTTTATGTATATAATAAACTTGAAGTAAAATAACTAATTGACACTGCATGCACTGGATAATTTCTGAGGGAGTTTCTTTTTTGTCTGTATTTGTACTAGGGTTGCACAATATTAGGAAAATATGCGATATGCGATATTGTTGTTGAATACGCCGATAACAATATTTCTTTCGATATAACATTTCCCTAGAGAAATGCATTTTTTATTATTATAATTGGCTATTTTTAAAAAAATCATTTATATATGTAATGATCATACTAAGATAAACAGGTAATAGATATTCGTCTGATGTAATTAAATCTAATTCAGGCTAAAAAGAAACTATATGTCAAGGAAGTTCAAAACACTATGAATGACTTAAATAGTCATTCAGCAGATATTCTGACTTCTGGTTTGCTGTTACTATAAACCTGCCAACACAATATGAATTACTTTCAAACATTACTTTTTATTCACGTGTAACCATACACTCATCGATTTAATTTATCGCAACTCCTTGCGATACAGATATTGCGTATACCATTATCGCGATAATGATAATTTTTCAATATATTGTGCAGCCCTAATTTGTACACAAGTTCACCAAGCTCTGTATATAGTATTTATATATGTGTGTATAGCATCTTAAAATGTACATATATAGCAAAGAATATTATTCACTGTAATCAGCAATAAAAGAAAACACTAAGAAATTATGTACTATACTGTATACAGTATATGCATGCTTCAAAAGATTAGCAAAATCTTATAGAATAAAATTCAATACACAATACACAATATTCATTCATTCATTCATCTTCTATACCGCTTAATCCTGTGTTCAGGGTCGCGGGGGCCTGGAGCCTATCCCAGGAGACATCAGGCACTAGGCGGGGTACACCCTGGACAGGGTGCCAATCCATCGAACACACACACTACGGGCAATTTGGGAACGCCAATTAGCCTAACCTGCATATCTTTGGCCTGTGGGAGGAAACCGGAGTACCCGGAGGAAACCCACCAAGCACGGGGAGAACATGCAAACTCCATGCACACAGAGACTGGAATCGAGCCTGGCCGGGGAATCGAACCCAGACCCTGGAGGTGCAAGGCGACAGTGCTAACCACGACACCACCGTGCCGCCCTACGCAGATTCAGTGAAGTTCAAATACAATTCAAATTACATTCACATGGAAATGTAGATAGAACATAGTTCACTATGTTTATAGCATTTACACCTTTATTTTTCTCTTTTTTGCTTCAGATGGTGATGAATTGAAATCAACCGTTTTTTTTTTTAATAAGCATTAATGGCTATCATGAAAGAGGTGCAATAAGTGTGCCTTTCTGCTTGACAGCATAGAAATAATTGTTCATTAAAAATGAGTGTCTCTTTTAATTAGTTCTGCCATTAAAAGAATAAAGCAAATGGCTTTTGATAAAGTTATGTACAACAGGAATTTAGGGTTGCGGTTCTAGTCTTGCTTTATTTAAATACGGTCTTATTAATTTAATGACCAGAGTCTGTGATCAGGACTCATCAGCGTTAATGCCACAGTAGAATGTTCTGCCAATTTGCCTAGATTTGCCCAAGGCCTTGGTTTCCCCCCCTTAGTTTTGAAAGTAGAGCCATACAATGTCCTCACGTGACTCACACAGCATGACAAGGAAAATAATGTCTATAGAACGATTGTGCGGCAGTGAGACGGCGCACGCGACACTAACGATGATGTGTTTATGTTTTTCAGCCCGATTGCCTTCAAATTAATTTTTTTTCATCCATTGTTAAAAGCTTCTTCTAATAGTCTATGTGCCTTAATGAAGGCTGTTTTCTCTATGCAAGAAAGGCAGACCAATGCTTGTCAACATGATGAATTCAGAATTTCATCATAATGAGATAAAAAATATATTTTTTGCATATTTTCTGCACAATGCACACATTAGTTTTGTTACAATTGTTACAAATCCGTTGAGTGTAAGGATGGCATCCGGCATAAAGGCTCATCAGGAAAAAGGCCAATGAAACTGAGGGTGTGAAAACAATAGAAATTAAAAGGCAAACAAGAAGGAAGGGCCTTAGTGATGAAAACACACCATATGCCAATTCATGTCGCGTTCCAAATGGATGTGACCTTGAGCGCCCTCTCTTTTCATTTAAATAGTTTTCCTATATTCACCAATTGTTTTGAATGCCTTCCGCTTCCTTTAAAAAAAAGAAGAAAAAAAAAGGACCGAACTCCGTGGCCTTTGCTATCAGACACTCAATTGTGTTCTTTATCTATTGATTTTATTATTTATTCATACACAGCATGTTTTGATGTGCAGCTTTCAGCATGCACGCATTCTCTAGAAACACCCCATGAGTCTGCTTTATGCTTTATAAATACATGGTGAAGGGCAGACTATAAACTTTTTCTTTTCTCTTTTTTAAATGTCAAGCATATAACTAAGAGATAAAAAGCCTTCGAAGTCCTGATCTATAAACCAAACAGAATGCTTTTAAGGCTTTGAGTATTTAGTTGTCTAATCTGAAGCGTACTTTCAGTGTTGTTTTTAGACTGTGGCGATGTGGGGGGCAGCGAGAGTGCCATCAGTCATAACAACAACAACAACAACAACAACAAAAATCCATAACGAGACAAAACATGCAGCAATTAGACATAACAATGAGAGCTTGTGATGTGACCTGTTGTGCCGTGCTGCCTAGATGTACTGTACTGTATATGGCAGAGAAAAGAGCAAGAATGGACAGTGTTAAAACACCCAGGGAAGTAAACACCCTTGATGACTTGGCAAGGCCAGCAATAATTAAAGCCCTGGATTTGTCCTCCAAGGGTATTATCACGGCTAACGCTCTGATGAACGTTAGGGGCCTGATGAGACAAAGACGCTCCGGGTCTTTGTCTCATCACACTCCTGGGTGAGCTGCTTTTCTACTGAGTTGTTTCCAGTGAAATCTGTCACAGAGTGACTTTTATCTCTGGGCCTCTAGCGCTTCAACCACCTCTATGTGTTTGAAACTGAACGAAGTTAAAGATAAGCTGTCAAAGAAAGAAATTCCATACATTAGGTCATTATCTTCCCTATGACCTCTATAGAAATATTTCCCTATATACTATAGAAAACATATATAATCCAAAATATCTGCGGCAGATTTTATCCGAACATAACTTGACTTTGCTTAATGTACTGTAACTCATATTCAGTTAACTGTCTACAAATGACAACAGAGCATCATTAGACTTCCTGTAGATAAAGCTTCATGATCGAATCATATCGCATATCAGCTGCTGCTACTGTTTCCGCAGTGCCTGCTCCTGCAGACAACGAGGCTGGCTCCTTCAAAACCACCGTTCTTAGCCTTCGTCGTCGAAAAAAAATCCACAATATGGTTATCACTCGCATCCTTATTTCTTGGGCTTGCAACTCCTCTGGGGGATGTGCAGAAGACCTGGGGCCTGCCAACACCACTAGAGGTTTCTTTCCCTACTTTCACACAAGCCTGGTGTTAATGCCTCGGGCTTCCTTCACAGATTTGAGTGACTGTGGAATTAATGCTGCACGCCTTGTTTTCAGAAGTTGTCCGTCTAGATTTGCTACCTTGGATGCACAATTTGCGCTTAAATTGTAATTATTCATTAGCTTGTTATGTTCACCACCCCACTGTCATTTGCTTTAATTTAAACAGACACAGAGGCTGTCCCTGAATTGAGAGAACCAGTCTAGGACCAGCCATGTAGCACTGGCCTACTGTCAGTGTCAGTGGAGTGAGATGACAGTATTGTGCGCAAGATCACGCTCCCACCCTCAGATGCCTACTTGAATTAATGAACACTTGCTATCTAGTTGCAATTTAAGTTCATTCATTCATCTTCTATACCGCTTATCATGTACAGGGGGAGTCTATCCCAAAGCACAAGGCAGGGTACACCATGGAGAGGGTGGAAATCCATTGCAGGGCATGCACGCACTATGGGCAACTTGGGAACACCAGTTATCCTTATCTGCATGTCTTTGGACTGTGAGAAGAAACCGGAGACCCCGGACGAAACACACCAAGCACGGAAGAACAAACTACATGCACACAGATCCGAGATGGGACTCAAACTCTCGGCCAACCACTACACTATCATGCCACAATGCAATGTAAGTGTTATTGTTCATTTGCTGGTGGGAAAATGTTTTTATTGGAAAAATCCAATAAATAAAGGGAGATGGTAATGTGGTGTACCTAAAAGTGGATTTTTTTTTACTATTGAATTTGCAGAATTATTGGTCACAACATCAGTTTAGACAGAAAAACTGTCCCTGGCTCAATTCTATAAAGCTTAATTTTTATAGTTTGTGCATCATACCTGCAACAAACTGGAATGGTGAAAAACAAATTCCCAAAATTATTAAAAATCATGGGGAACATTAAAAACAATATTTTAAAAAAATAAGGCTACAATGCATCACCAGTTTCCTCCACCGCCAGTTTAATTTTCACTGTGGTAGTTGATGAAAAACCTTAGCACAGAAGCCCATGACTGCTGGGGAAACTGCAAAAGACAATAGCTCTTCACTGTTTGCTGATCACTATCATTGGTGACCACTATGGCCAAAGAAACCAGCTTTCCGGTTTGACCTCTACTCCAGATCCAACAGGTGCCCAGTTTGGTCCAAGGAATGAAGGAATGTTACCATAACCACGGCACTACAAGCCAGCTACAGAAGTGGGTGATCACACATGTATAAATGTACAAATACATGAAAGTCAAGAAGTCAAATGTTGGAGTGGTTCCAAAGCTTTACCCAGAAACACTGGAAACAAAGAACGAAACAAGCAACTCTCTTGCCGAGTCACTAATCCCCGGTCCCCATGCACAAACACAAATTTGGGAAAATTTATCATAGACAATACTACTTCTAGTATGCTTTCAGGAAACCAAAAGGAAACTTACATTGGCATTGGCCCCAGGAACTGTGAATCAGCAACACTGCCTTCCGTGCTCCCATGCCATCCTTGTTTTATAATAGTCGTACATAATGCAATTTACAAATCCGCTGATTGCTCTTCTAATTGTTCAAAAGAATCTCAGCAGCAGTGGTGCCACTCTGACTGATTTCAACTAGTGTGGAAACAGCAGGCTGGACAGCGTAATTAATGATGGCATGTGTATGAATTTGTTCCCTTGTGGCATAAGTGGTTTCAATGTGACCCTGTGGTGAGCTGGCTTGTCAGCTGCTTTGCACATTCGCAAATCTGCTGCTGCTGTTCAGGGGAATTTTCCATCTTTCTCACACCTTTCTCTCTCTCTCTCTTCTCCCTTGTTTCTTCGCATCTCTCTTGCTTACAACTGTGTTCGGTAGCCTCGAGTCAAAGCAAAGAAGTGGGAGCAAACATAGAGGAATGGTCATGTAGTCTTTCTCTCTCTCTCTCTAACTCTCTTACGTACACCCACACACACCCACACTAGTGCTAATTAAAGCCTTCAGTGCATGAGGAGAAATGTGTAATCATGACATTTAGTCAAAGGAAATTTGGGTAGATGAGGAGAAATTCTAGCACGTGAGCCAAGCGAGGCCTTAGGCACCCTGGCAGACAAAGTACAGCAGCAGCAGCAGTCATGGGTTGGCTGGGGAGCTGCAGAAAGGTCATCTTCATGAAAAGACGAACATGTCACTGCTTTTGTTCTAGACCCTCAGAACATATGTTTGGCCCTCCTCCATCCCTCGTTCTTATCTGGCTGAAATCTAAACCCTGTGCATACGAACACAACTTTTGACTGCGTAACTGTTTTTTGCAACAGTTGCAAGGGGGCATTACCTTACCTTCTTGATCGACTGATGAAAATCGATTGAATGGGAAACACCTGTCTCTGGATTTTAGAACCACTCTTGCAGTCGACAAGGCTGGAATCAAGGACGGCTCATCACCCTAATGCAATATCAGGTTTACTTGGTGATACAAATGTTAACAGCAGTGCCATTGGTATTTTGGCCTAATTTATCCAGCTCTATAACAACTCTAGTTCTGTTTGGACCTGTTAGTACAGCCCTGTTGAATTCTCCATTCTGATTGTTAAGGAGATATTGATTAATCCATTAATGCAGCACCCCTGACAGTCGAGTAAGTCATAATAATATCATGTTGTGCTTGTACTACTATAACTACTAATATTATTTCCAGTGCCAAATTGTTATTTATTTAAGAACAATCCATAAGTAAGCAATATCATACAAGAGCGAGTGCTGTTGTATTGAATATCAGCACAGCTGTGATGCAGTCAAAGGTACAAGGGTGCAGACGACATACCTAAGATATCACAGCTGTTCTGATATTGAGCAGAACAGCACAAACTGGAGGATGATGTTATACAATAGTTTCGCAAACACCATTCATTACCATGTTTATTTAACCAGTTAACCCATTGAACTTTTCGAAATGGTGGCTTAGTGGTTGGCACTGTCACCTTGCGCCTCAAGGGACCAAATTTGATTCCCGTATTGGGTCTGTGTGCATGTTCTTTCCATGCTTGTTGAGTTTCCTCGGGGTACTCCGGTTTCCTCCCACAGTCCAAAGACATGCAGATTAGGCGAATTGGCGCTCCAAAATTGCCCATAATGTGTCAATGAGCATGTGAGAGTAAGACAGTGAGTATTTTTAAGTACTTACCAGTACTATGTAGCCAAAAGGTGAGGAGAATAAACAGTGTACAGACCCTTGTTCCACTCACCAAGTAGTGCCCTTGACCAGGGGTTAGAGAGGAATTTGCTTTGGAAGCTAGTTTTATAGCTCGCATCAACCATTAATATAACAACACAAACAGTTCAGAAGCAATTCAGAATGACCTCGATGGAAATACTAAGAAGACAAAGTGTTGTTTAAGGTGAAAATGTTAACAAATCTGTTTTTCTGTTGAAAATGCTTTTGTGGATGATTTTGAATGTCTGTTTTGGGAGGCAGGTGCTCTCCACTCTTTTTAGTACTGATACTGTTGTATAGTTGTTGATACATTCATTCATTCATTTTCTATACTGCTTAATCCTGTGTTCAGGGTCGCGGGGGACCTGGAGCCTATCCCAGGAGACTTCGGGCACTAGGCGGGGTACACCCTGGACAGGGTGCCAATCCATCGCAGGGCACACACACATACACACACTCACACACCCAATCACACACTACGGGCAATTTAGGAACGCCAATTAGCCTAACCTGGGGCCAGGGGTAGCTCAGTGGTTAAGGCATTGGACTACGGTTCGGAAGATCCCAGGTTCAAACCCCACAACCACCAAGTTGTCACTGTTGGGCCCTTGAGCAAGGCCCTTAACCCTCAAATGCTCAGATGTATAATGAGATAAAAATGTAAGTCGCTCTGGATAAGAGCGTCTGCCAAATGCCTAAATGTAAATGTAAATGTAACCTGCATATCTTTGGACTGTGGGAGGAAACCGGAGTACCCAGAGGAAACCCACCGAGCACGGGGAGAACATGCAAACTCCATGCACACAGAGACGGGAATCGAGCCTGGCCGGGGAATCGAACCCAAACCCTGGAAGTGCAAGGTGACAGTGCTAACCACTACACCACCGCGCCGCCTGTTGTTGATACAGTGAAGGAGAAATTTGTTTAACAAGTTTAGAAGAAGTCTCCAGCTTTGGCACTTTTCAGCTGTCATAGTTGAACCTGTAAATTATTCTGCATGGGAAAAAATGTGCTTTGAGCAACTTTTGTTTTTACTTGAAGAGAAAGAAAAAGACAACCTAGTGAGAGAAAAATGTTTACAGGAGTAACTCTTTGTGCTACATATCACTGCATTATTGATGAGTTTCCTATAATAGCAAGACCTGTCATGGTTTATTGCTACTATTACAGTTTATCGGTTTTATTATGAATTTGTGACAAATATTGTACCCCACAATAATACACAATGCACACACTATTAAAATGATGTATGTACTTGTTGTGGATCACTCTTGTGGGGGAAAATAATCATCATCATTGTCTATACCACTTTATCCTGTATACTGGTTTGCGGGGGGGCTGGAGCCTATCCCAGGAGGCACAAGGTAGGATATACCCTGGACAGGGTGCCAATCCGTTACAGAGCACACACTAAAGGCAATTTGGAAATGCTAATTAGCCTAATCTGCATGTCTTTGGACTGTGGGAGGAAACCCACCAAGCACGGGAAGAAGATGCAAACTCTTCTCCTCACAGAGGCAGTAATCAAACCTGCCCAGGAATCAAACACAGACCCTAGGGTTGCAAGGCGACAGTGCTAACCACTAAGCCATGTAATGTTATTCATAAAATTAACTATTAGTACATGCCAGAGTGTAGTACAGTATGAGGTCAACTTTAAAGATTTCCTTCTGAATATTACAGACAATTCAGTATAATTGTAATTTTTTTGTTGTTATTTTACAGTTAATATAAAAAATAAACAACACATTTATTTGTTGGATATACACTACTCAATGCAATACTTTTTTTTCTTAAGTAAATTAGATAGACCCTTTTAAAGATCTGAAGCATGTTTGGCCTCTCACTCAAAATGCCTGGATAATTTTTTTTTTTACTGAATAGATGAAGACAGGTCTATTCTGTCAGTCTGCTCCCAAATCCCATATGCTGGATGATGACAGCAAGTTTCTGCTCTTCCTCAGGTTAGGAAGAAAACAGGAAAAGACTACTTTTATATTATGTTTGGAGATGGTATTGCGATATTTCTGATATTTTGAAGACGTTCATATATACAAGACCCGTTCAAGTCAAATCGGGACTTCTGTTGTTTTCCCCCCAGGATGACAGAACACTGTTATGGGAATAAAAACTCCCATGATTTTTCCATATAATCCCCTGTTACACAAATGCACTTCACTAGTGCTTAGATACCATCAAGGTAGAAAGTATGGACTGCCTGATTCACGTCAGATGGCGGTACTGTATGCTGAAAGCACTTTGGCCACCATCCTGTCATTGCCATGCTCTCACCACTCTTGTCTTCTGCCAATCTTAACCAGAATCTAAATCTCGTCTTACAGTTAGATGACTAGACAAGAAGGGACAGATACTGACAGCACTTCAACATTCTTCTCCAGCATAAGGACATAAGTGTGACAAGGTGGTGGCAAGAGCTGTGAGTGTCGTCACATGAATGCAGAGCTGTAATTGGTGGATGCAAGAATTTGGTTGGTAACTATCTGATTGTGAATTTGCCTTAATGGCGAATTTAGGAGTTTCTGTTTTTGAGAAACATAAACAGTATTTTCTACTAAACCGCAACTAATTGTATAGACTTGAAAATGGAAACTATGTTGATGTCAGACATTACCTGACAAAATATCATTTTTAGCAATCCCATGTTGGTGAAATATGCCTAGTCCCATGTTTTGCTTGAGTAATAATAGCTTGCATATTGTAATAAGATATCACAGTTTAGCTAGGCCATTTAATTGAATTAATAAAGACACAAATTAGTACATAACTTGACTCAGATGTATTTATTATCCATTTTTATAAAAGCAGATATACTAATTAACCATAATATTACAACACAATCATTATGCCCAGTATAATGCCCCTTGTGGCACAGGGGCAGCTCTGGCCTCTAGGGGTGTGGGTCTAGTATCAGGACATCACCAGCCGATCCTTTGTGTGCTGTGAGGTGCAGGATGGGGACTCGGATCGGATTGGTTTGTCCAGCGCATCAAATGGGTGTTCAATTGGGTTGGGATCTCGGGAATTTGAAGGCTGTGTTGGCTTTGCCTGCTGGGTTCCATGCATGATGTGCTCTGTTGGTGCACTAGGAATTCTGGTGCATTTCTAAAATGTTTTGATGATTTGTGCTGCATTTCTGTAGGATTAGATCGGATCGGATGGCGTGAGCCTTGGGTGCCTATGATCCTGTCACCAGTTTACCAGTATATAATTGATAATTATTGCGAATGTGTAATTGTTATGCAGTGTTAATGTTATGGCTGATCATTATCTAAAGTTCATACTCTTTGTGCCCTTGGTGTTTCCATTTCCAGGCATGTGGATGGCTGGCATCCATGTCAACCAGGCCACAATTCATACACGTCATTCATATAAAATGCATAAAACACAATGAGGTGGGTTTGAGAAAGAAGGTAGAGTGAGATGTAATAATGTTGAAATGTGAAATGCTTTTATTTGGATACAGTCTCTCTAAGCATTCCTGTAATACATTATTTAAAATCCTGCCTGAAATCTGACAAATCTAATCAGTTTCTCTTTGCTAAAGCGGATGAAAATGCCAGAAAAGTTACATCTGCTTGCTACTAGCTTCCACGAAGGCACTTTCCACATTGAATATGTGATGGTTATTGCTGTCACATGCTGATATGTTTTGAATGGATGCCATGTCTGCCAAGGGCTTGAAGCTCATAAACAGGCTCCTCTGAGAGCAAACTAAATTTCCCAGTGCCTAAATCACAATTCTTTGCCACAGGCATCTCTGTGTTTTCTGTTTCACACTTGACAATATTTATTTCTTTGCTTCTTTTTTTATGGAAAAAAAATCATCACTCATTCCTGACACTAACATAAAGGAATGCATTATGATGATTTTTTTTTCTGCTAATTAAGTAAGGGTTAACCATAAGCTTATGCAAATATAGGTCATCAGTCGGCAGGCTTGACAGCACATGGGAGAGGCAGCTTGGCATACATCATACTCGTGGCACTTCCTGAAACCACAATAATGAGGCACGTCTGTCACTGCCTGTCCTCTTCCACTTCACAGGAATACTGGGAAAGAACAGACACTCATACAGTATATACATTAACAGCTTGTAAAAGAGAAGCAGCTCCACCAGTGAACACCTACACATGGGAGGTGAATGTACAAGCAAGGTCCATTGGTGTTATGAAGGTGGTGGAAGTGGAAGTCCAACCAAAACAACCAAATTCAACAGATTTTTATTTCCTTCTAAACTAATTCTTAAAGGAAAAGACTACTTTTATATTATGTTTAGAAATTGTATTGCGATATTTCAGATTTTTTTTTGTAAGATGTTCATAAATACAACACCCGTTCAAGTGAAACCGGAAATTCTGTTTTTTTATTTTATTTTTTTCCCCAGGATGAAAGAACACTGTTATGGGAATAAAAATTCCCATTATTTTTTCCATATACAGGTAATCCCCTGTTACACTAATGCACTTCACTAGTGCTTAGATACCATCAAGGGAGAAAATATGGCATCATGATCGGACTTCCTGATTCACGTCTGAAACGCTGGCCTCCCAGGAACTCCTTTAATGGTCCACACATGTGGAAATGGCTGTGAGCGAGGTTAGGACTGCACCGGAAATGTTGCAAACAGCATTTTGCGTTTATTGAGGTTAGTCTTTCGGCTGCTCCCATCGAGGGGTTGCCACAGCAGACCATCCGAAACGCACACTACTTGGCACAGGAATAGCATTGTGCATAATGTAGGAAATTGTTGACTAAATCAATAAAAGATATTAATTTAATTTAAAGTTCAGTCGGAATTTCATTACAAAATAAATCTAAACATAATAATTTTATAATTAAGTAATAATTAAGTTTAACAAGCAAGTTGTTTATTATGAATACTTGATTACTTGATATAAAAAAAAACCTGAGCCCTTAAAGTTTTCTTTTTGTTTAACACCAAGCAATAAATCTGATCATACTTTCATTGTGAGCAAGTGGTGCATTACATAATGCCACAAACACTGAGGCTCAATTACAAAACACTCAGCATGCCCGACTACGTTCTGTGTTGAGAAAATGAAGTGTGTGTGTGTGTGTGTTTCATTTTCTAGAGATCGAGAGCCTTGCTCGCTTGTAGCAGGACTCATTCCAGCATCCCACTCTTCTCCAAAGAGCCTGGCTGAGAGAACCCTTGTCCTGGAGTCTGCTCAATAATGGATGAGTCTGGAGTAAACAAATAGGGCACGAGAAATTAAGCAGAGTTAATTATTCAAAGGTACCAATGCATTTAGATTGGGCATCGGGGCCTGCTGGAAGAGTAGCAAGCTTTTGATTAGCTACAGTCTGGGCCATTTCTATTTGCACTGAAATTCAGCACACAGACTTCTCTCTGAGTAAATTAACGTGTTAAAGGGTAAGTGTTGCCAGGTTGATGCTGTAGTATTTAACAAAAAAAAAAAAACATACACACACAAAAGTTTTGATAAGTTTTATTATTCTCACAAATAGAAATGTTATACTTAAGCAATTAAATTTAATTATTTAACTCTAAAGACTAAAAGAGGATAAAGATCTTTGAATGGCTAATCTGATAGGAGGTTGAACTGCTCCTGAATATCTCTCTCTCTCTCTCTCTCTCTCTTTCTTTCTTTAAATACTTTAATTTATACCTATGTTTTAAATACATTTTACCACTACCATCTATACTGCAAGCACAGGAAGAACATGCAAACTCCATGCACACAGACCAAGGCAGGAATCTGACTCCGACCCTAGAAGTAGATGTTAATTATAACCTAACCTATAACCTCAGATTTCTGCTAGTTTTTTTTCTTTCCTGATCTGAATGTCCTCTTGCTTGATTTAGCCCCTGAGACATGTGGCTCTTTATTCTGTAACCATACAATCGTTTGTACTATCACTTTATTTCATCCAAGAACCTTTGTAGTCCAATTTGTGACCGTGGAGGTCAATGACATCCATTGGAGGCCAATGGTGACCTTTGTATTTATTTCCATTTTGTACGACCGTGGTAGGACCTCGCATTCACACACTACAGGCAATTCGGGAACACCAATCAGCAGACTGATCAGCATGTCTTTGGATTGTTAGAGGAAGCCAGGGTACCTGGAGGAAGCCCTCCAAGCATGGGGAGAACAAGCAAACTCCATGCACACATGACCCGAGGTGGGAATTGAACCCCAATCCTCAAGGTGCATTCGTTTGTACTATCACTTTATTACTCAGCATACAGTATACCCCATTAAGGGTATGTTTAAAGAGAACTCTTGTACCGTTTTGCCCTGAATGAGGCTGAGCATAGATTCAAATGCTATGCCCCTGCTGTCCTTGTGACAGCACAAATAACCTTAAAGCACTAGGTACAAGGTCTATTCAATTCATGCCAACTGAGAGAGAGGATGCCTGGAGCCTTGAGTCATATTGAAATGATCCTGATTGGAAAAAATAAGCTTTTGTTTGTATCTGTCCTTACCTACATGTACAGTACAAGTGGCTAAACTGTGAACCTTCATCAGTTTATGTTAAAGTGTTACTTGACCACCAGTGTTAGAGAAGCTTCCCTTTATAGACACAAGTCTGAATGGTTGTATTGTTATTGCATAATATGGCAAGATTGTATTACAGGACACATGGTTGACCGTAGTGCTGCTTCAAGATGGGCTGAATTGAATTGGGTTGTTAAGATTTTCAGAAAAGTCTAAAAAAGAAAAAAAATAAATGAATAAAATAAAATATGTGAAAAGAGTAACCTTCCTCGACAAAATGTATAACAAATCATGATGTTCATCACTGCATGTTGCTGTACTGTTTACGTAGTGATTTCATTTACCTCATTTTACTTGTTCATGAAAAAATTGCAAAGTGATATAATTGTGGTTGATTCAATACGAAGCTGAATTCATTTAAAGTAGTTAATAATACCGCTTACTTTTTATCACAGATCCATCCTTCGTTAGGTCATCCATACCATGTAATAGTGTCTGTTTTGTTTTTTGTCTCAGTATAATACTAACAACGATCTAGGATCGCTTCCGAAATCCACCCACGGACTGCAGATTTGTTTTCACAGGTTCCTTTCATCATAAATATATAATGATATTTATAGTGTACTCTTATCTTTGCTCATCTATCTGTTGCATTGTTGCACTTCTGTATTGGCCCAGTTTATACCTATATTTTTCCACTATTGCTTCGCCAATAATGGACTCAATACACTTACAAACCTAAGAGAGTAAAGAGTCATAATGCAGCAAATGGTAGAAAGGCAGTGCCACAATGATTCTCGATACTCCGGCATTGATTCATTTGGGTACTTTGATCTGCACTTCAACTCACAGGAGGTGGATGATTAGATGATTTATAGTTATGCTCCTCAGGGTCAAATTTCTCTAACTCTCACTGTATCGAAGCATGCACCAGTGCATTCCCTGACACCTCGTCTGAACGATGTAAACAGCACAATCCCGCCATGAATTTTTCATAACGCCATGTTCGATACTAAATGCAATAAGTGTTTCTTGTAAGATGACTCTGCAGCACTTACGGCACTTGAGACGGAAGTGAGTTTCCATACCAAGGCAAGTTTGGCTGGTCATGTCAATGGTGCAGACAGGAAAACTGGTTAGATGGGATGAATCAGACTGGTAGACAATATGCTGGTGGTTAGCAGTGATGGAAGAAGTGGTGGAACTAGACTTCCAGCCCAAGACATACTTCATCCTCATCCCTTTAAAGCTTTGTCAATTGTCAAGTCATATCAAAGTATGCCTAAGCCTTGGATCTGAGCTAAATAATGAAAAAAATCTGAAATTTCAATTCCTAATAATAAGCCTTTTTTCTTTTTTCTTTTTTTTTTTTTAAATCACGACTGGTCAGGATTGCTACTGTTAAAAAGCAGGTTGCCCTGACAGTTGCACCAGCTGCTGATTCCCCCCCCCCCCCCCCTTTTCTTGCATCACTCTACTTAATGAACATACTGTATACACAAATCCCTGCAATGGACGACTGCCACCGCTTCCCAGTTCTTAAGCCGCAATGCTAAAAGTTTTGGAAGACGGATATTCACACGCAAATCACTGCCATTCAACCTCAATCTATTGAGTGTGCCCATTAAAGTTAATTTGCAGCAGGGAGTGGTTAATGGAAGTGCACTCTTCAGGAGTCAGTCAACCTGATTTAGGAGCGTTCGGCTCATAGATCCACTGACTGACATTGACAGCTTTAACAGGGGTCTGCTCATGAGACGTAATCTTGGTGCGGGGCTCAGAACAGAATTCGTGCTGATCCAAGATAAGGTTGTTTCAGCCACTTCATTAACCTTCCGAACATTAGAAAAGCTTTAGAAATGGCAAGGTTGAACTTCGGTCATCATAAAATGACATACCGGTTACCAGCAGCCAATTAACAACCTTGTCTTTGATTCTTTAAGGGGGACAGTGACATGGGCAAAGATGATGAAAAATACAAAAGATACAAAAGAAAATCTTTTACCATTATGTCAGATGACAGGACAATACAGCCAAGCCCTGGAGGTGCCATCTTCTCACAGGAGACCCTGTGGCCCAGGATTGTCTCCTCTGCAAAAAAAACCCTTAAACATTAATGTTAATGATAAATATAGGCAGTTAATGTTAGAAAATTAACACACTTTACTTCAACATGCAATGAGAAAGGGCTACGGCTGTAATATTATGTACGTTGTTCTGTATACAGTAGTGAGAGAAGGTCACAGCAGGTATCACAAACAGTGATAATTATTTTCGACATTGAAGAAATTGAATAGATGCTAACCTGAAAATGTAAATAAAATGCATGTAAACTCTTTCCATTGACTATAATGAGTGTAAAGAGCCTTTCAAGGTCCGTAATGAGTACTTCAAAAGTCTAAATAATAATGCAAGCATGTAATAAAGAACATATATTTTCTAAGTAATGTAATTAAGTACAGGTACTATTATTTAGGTTCAATAACACTCAACTAATTTACTTAAGTAAATATTACATTTCAGTAATGTAGTACTTGTATATAGTTACATACTATCATCTTTTTCAGGTCTACTTCTCTTATGTCCAGCACCGACATAAAGGCATACAATTTCATATGCAGGGTTGCAGTTTTAAATAACAACAGGGCAAAACACAGCAGTCCAGGAGTGCAGGACTCGCCGTCCTTTGTCCACTATGTGAGTGTCGGAGAAAAGTAAAGTGTCAGGCCTTAATCAGGTTAGCCAGAGCCAGTGATGGATTAAGCTCCAGTCAGGGAGACGTTTCCCCAACATTAGGGTGTCTGAGATGTCAGCTGAAGACTGCTCCCATTAATAGCTCTCTCTCAGATTACTGCATTAAGTTTATTAGCAGCTCCAAGTCCACAAACACTTTGGACCCACATGGATGGGGGAGGTGTCTCCCTCCAGTCTCTCTCAATTTCTCTTCAGCACTTCATTAGAACCCACACTGAAGCACCGGTCATGGAACAGCACAGCACTATTGCAGTGCGTATGAAAAAGGAATAATCTTAAACCAAAGAAACTACGTTTTCAGCCTGAAATCTCAGCACTGATGACTTTTCTACTTCTATACATTAAATTCTATCAAGTTTGCATAGTTTCTAACAAAAAGTTCAATAATTTCCGATGCTTTACTTGAAGATCTAATAGACTAAAAAATGGTAAATAAATGCAGAAATGTCACCAGTGATTACACACGTTTTTTTTTTTTTTTATCCATTTATGTGGCACAAGTCCATGTGTAAGCTTCTCCTTTATGACAAAACATGTTGGAATATTTATTTATCCTTTATGTCTGTCGTTAAACTGAAAGATGCTCACGCACTAATCAGCTATACCACTTTATTCTGTACGAGGTTGCAAGGAGGCATGTTACCTATCCCAGGAGACTTGAGGTGAGGTTCACCCTGGATAGGGTGCCAATCCATCGCAGGACATACTGTACACACTATGAGCGATTGGAAATGCCAATTAACCTAATCTGCATGAGTGTGGGAGAAAACCAGAGTTCCCAGAGAACACACATGGAGACATGCAAACTCCACACACACACACAGTCCCGAGGTGGGAACCAAACCCGGACCCCAGAGGTACATAGCAAGAGAGTTAACCACTATACCACCATGCTGCCCAGGGTGTTCCAAGGATACATAGACATTGTAGCAGTGAGAAAATGCCCTCATGTCCTCATATGAGTACATTCAGGTCTTAAGTGAATAATAGCGCTGTCATGAACTAATGTCAAAGCTGCTTTTATAGAGAATGAATCAACACATAACCGATCAAAATATACTATCAATGATTTTACAGAATTTCACGATTTCTTACGGGAAGGAAAAGAGGAAAGAGTTACAGCTGTGTCGCATCAATAAAACCACCCGACCATACTATCCGTTCACCTTCCGTGACTCTGCTGTTCATAGCTCGTGATTTGTCATCACAATAATATAATATGATCGTTCTAATGTGTGAAAATTGATTTTTATGAACATGTGAACTGTGACCTAGCTTTCGCAATCTTACCCCTTGTGTGTGTATGTGTGCGCATGTTGAGACTCTCCCCTTGATTTACACCTTATGTCAAGGCTGCAATTGATTTTGCTCCGTAATAAACCTTGGTGAATAGGACTGCGTATGTAGCGGGGCAAATCCAATAGACCTATGAGTCTGATTATAGCTTTCCTGGATGTGACATGGGCTGGAGTGGCAAGTGAGGTGGGAGTTTAGGAGGAGTGGAAATGAAGACATACAGCCTCTTAAAAGAAAAGATCGGACCAGCCCCTTTCAACATCCTCATCACTCATTCTCCACGAAGAGGAGGGAAATTGAGCAGCTTAATCAGTGTGCTTAGGTGCTTGTGATTGGCTTAAGTGCCCCTGCCTGAACACAGACAAGGACTAGTTTCACTAGCTAAGCTGATCCTGATTTAGCTGCTTTCCTAGTAGTGAATTGCTGCCAGTTTCACAATTAGCCATAGAGCACATTGAAATTTAACCCTCATTTTTCGATTTAACCCTAACCCTAACCCTAACCCTAACCCTAGTGGTTAGCACTGTTGCCTCGCACCTCCAGGGTTCTGGGTTTGATTCCTGCCTCGGCTCTGTGCGCTCGTGTGCATGTTCTCCTTGTGCTTGGTGGGTTTCGTCCAGGTTTCCTTTCACAGTCCAAAAACATGCAGATAAAGCTAATTGGCGTTCCCGGATTGTGTGAATGAGCGTGTGAGAGTGTGTATGTGTGTGTGTGTGTCACCCTGCAATGCATTGGCACCCCATCCAACTTGTACCCTGCTTTGTGCCTTAAGTCTTCTGGGATAGACTCCAGGTCCCTGCAACCCTGCATAAGAAAAAGAGTATAGATGATGAGACGATGAAATTATTCAAATCAACGCATGTATACTGTAAGTAACTACAGAGGATCTGCTGCAGAAGCCATGTAAGTTCATTTTCAGGAAATTAGAATGGACTGATAGAGTGCGGTTCCAGATTTCTGATGAGCACCTGATAACACCTGATCTGAGCCGGCAATACAGCATCCTGCCACATTCCCTGACAAAGTTAGCCATAGAAACACAGAGTGGCTCTCTTCATCCGTTCACATGGAGCGCAGCCCAGTTCCGCTTCTATGAGAAAGTATTAGCTTTCCCCTAAGGGAGAGTTCTAATTAAGTAATTGACTGGTGCACAAAGCAGGTGCATGTATCCGTTACATTCGGTCTCGACCTGTTCATTATTAAACAGTGACCCTCTTTGGTTGCTGTGCCAAAGCCATGGGCGGCGGGAGAAAGTCTTCTTAAAGGGTTCTTCTTAAACACATTGGCTGGATCATAATTACGCTTCCTCCTGGTCATCTCTGCTTTCTCTTTGACCCCCAAGCAAGGTGAAATGTTCTCTTGTTCCCAAGTTGCATGTTTATCTCATAAACCGCAAGATCAAATCTCAACAGAGCGAAACAAAGATCCTCAAGATGATCGGGTCACATGTTGAGATGGACAAATATGCCATATTCTTTGACAAGGACTGTGCTTTTCATATTTTTCATTTGAAAAAATTATTTTATTACACCGACACACTGGGAAATTGAAACGCTGCAACACAACAAAACACATTCGTCTCCTGAGTGTAAAGGATAGAGGCAGCTCACATTCTGTTCAGCTCATGCGGAGATTCTTCACCGAAGTAAGCAAGTGGCCAAGATATGGATTGATAGCTGAGAAGCAAATTGATTCACAGGCCTACGAGTGCAAGCTCCACGGAAACAGGAGATGACTCTGCCATTTTAATTCACAAGGCCACACATTTCATTTCATAGAGCTGGGCAGAGTTACAAGAGCAAGCCTGAGGCATCGATGTGCTAGCTATTACATCATGAGCTAAGGCCCAGTGGAACAGGATCTATATGGACTTGGATAAAATTGCACTGAATGCTCTGTAGATCTTCAGTTATTCTGACTGTATTAAATGCTGAAAACCTAATGTACGCCACTGGATGCTCTGTAGGTCACGAAGTAAAGAACGGACAGGTGGTGACCCTGGCACAACATCTGCGCTGAACAAGGGATTAAAATCAATCAGTGTTCTCCCACCTTCTCATCTTCATTTTACTTAACATCTTACTGAAGGATTATAGCAAGGAGTCTGATGAGATAGGAAACAGTGTGATATTGAGGCCTTAGAGAGGAATAATCCCAGAATAAGTGTCTTAAGAATAAGAGGACAGGTTTCCTTTCTTCTGAGGCTTATCGTATATATATCCAAGGTTAAATCTGCCGTGTTAGAGTGAAGAGCTGGTTCAGAATATATAAAAAAAGCTGATTTATTTCACTTTCAAATAATTCGTTTATACAAACAATGTAGAAAACATTGTTCAGGAAATATGCCTAAATAACTATTTTTATACCACAGCAGGCGGCGCGGTGGTGTAGTGGTTAGCACCGTCGCCTTGCACCTCCAGGGTCTGGGTTCGATTCTCCGGCCAGGCTCGATTCCCGTCTCTGTGTGCATGGAGTTTGCATGTTCTCCCCGTGCTTGGTGGGTTTCCTCCGGGTACTCCGGTTTCCTCCCACAGTCCAAAGATATGCAGGTTAGGCTAATTGGCGTTCCTAAATTGCCCGTAGTGTGTGATTGGGTGTGTGAGTGTGTGTATGTGTGTGTGCCCTGCGATGGATTGGCACCCTGTCCAGGGTGTACCCCGCCTAGTGCCCGAAGTCTCCTGGGATAGGCTCCAGGTCCCCCGCGACCCTGAATAGAAGGATAAAGCGGTATAGAAGATGAATGAATGAATATACCACAGCAATGTTAAATTCTCAAATATGATTGATCAGAAGGTGTTGGTTAATGTAACACCTTTCTAGAACCATTATAAATAGGAACATGCTTATTATCATATTCAGGCAGCATGGTGGCATAGTAGTCAGCACTGTGGCCTTGCACCTTCAAGGTCCAGGTTTGGTTCCCACCTCTGGCATGTTCTCCCCATGCTTGGTGGGTTCCCCCTGGGTGCTCTGGTTTCCTCCCACAGTCCAAAGACATGTAGATTTAATTTAATTGCAACTCCTTAATTTCCCATAGTGTATGAGTCTGTGTTTGTGTGTCCTATGAAGTATTGGCCCCCCATCCAATGTACTGTATACAGATGTGGTATAGACAATGAGTTTTCACCTTTAATGTGAAAACAATGTTTAACATTGTCAATATGTTCTGTTAAGATAAGTAAAATAAAAAAATATATTAAAAAAAAGAGTATAATTAGTAACAGTAACTCTACTTCCACCACAGTTGTCATCGGTTTTTCGGGTATCTTGAAGCAGCACATTGAACAAACCTTTCTAAAATAATTAAATGGGTGATTTACAAACAGCATCCCCACCCAGGAGCTTAACATCATGCATGTGGATTGATAACAGTGTAACCCCGCACTGCCTCTACAATTTCATCTCTACAGATTAGCAGACATCAGAATATTACTCAGCCAGATGTAAGCTGAAGCTTAAATAATCATAACCAACCTCTGAAACCAATAAGCAAAGAGATGGCTCTCAGCCTTGATTGGATTTATCTGATCGCTGATTGACTTACATTAAACAGACCCCTTTGTTTGTACAGTTGTCCAGAGGCTTAGTGCATCCGACCAGGCGTAAGTAAAATCCATTCACCCACGAACATTGCAGTACCTTTTAAATGACGCTTAAAAAAAAAAAGTTTTGTATATGTATATGCATATATGTGCTCAGAATATATAGTAAATAGCCACCTCTTGTTTTATCAGATTATGCTTCTAAAGACCTAGACCTTGTATTTTTATGTACTCTTGAAGAATAGTTCTAGTTCTCCTTTAGTCTTCCTAAAGGACTTTTTTGGCTCTCATTGTCAGTTTAGTCTCTGAATCTGAGCAGTTTCAGACGAATGTGTTTGTTTTTCATTTAGTGAATCATTCAAGCATAAAAAGCATCCAAATTAAGGCATGAACCAGTGAGAAACAGGTGCAGATGATGACAGATGTTCAGGCTGCTGATTAGTATACTGGTGATGCTGAATGCTGAGTGGTTGGAACAGACGAGAGGGGAAATGAGGCTGCTGCTAAAGGTTGTTAGCACTTTGAAACCTCACAGTAAAACATTGATTCACATATTTTAACTTTCATCTACAATTTAATTTAATTAAATTTAATACACGGGTGCAGTTTGACACAAAATGTTAAAACAAATTAAAATAATGACACCAATGTATGGTCCACAAAAAAAAAAAAAAACATTTATATCTCACCACCAAAAGATTACATTTTTTAATCAACCTTAATTAAAGAAAAATATATTCCATTTTTATTTCTGATTCATGCATATCTGATGCACTAATTGCCTAATTAAATACTTTAATCCAAAAAGTATATAAATACAAAACAACAAGAATAAGAATAGTACATCCATACTTTCTCCTCTAACCCTGACCTCTGCAGCTGCTCACCATCTGACCCCACAGACCCTGTATCATCTCCAGGTCATGTCCAATGAGTAAATTTTTTCCAGGTACTTCACACACAAATAGGACTATAAAAAACTAAAAGTGCAAATAAAAAACACTTTTATGAGATGTGAAAAAAAAAAAAAAAAAAACGCCTCCTCATTGGGCGCCGAGTCACTCTTGTGGTGACCCCAGTATTCCTACCCCCTCCTGTGCAAAGCTGAGGTTTGGAGAAAGACAAAACCCAAAGATTTACTAACTTTCAGTGATGGTTAAATGTGGCATTACCTTTTGAAGGCATGAACAATAAGTAAAAAAGCATAAATTTACATTTCTTTGTTTTTTATTGATTTATGTATTTTTATTTGAGGTTATGATTTTGAAGAGTTTAAGAATTCCATTTATCATCAGCAGATTTCTGGATAATGTAACTGTATAGAAATTTAAAACCAAATCTCGTAACAGATCATATCATATCATATCATATCATATCATATCAGAATGTTACTGTATATCAGTAAAATAAAAGAGGGCCTTTTGTATTTTCATCTATCTTTGTTTGTATGCAAGCCTTCATAAATTAAAAAATTCTCCAAGTTATTTGTGCACAAAGTCTGCAAACAAAATGATTCTGGAGTTTTAAAAAATGTGCTGGTGGAGGAAATTAATCAATGACTTGGGGCAGTGATGCAACCCAAGATGAAGTTCATTATTCTCCAATCATAACATGAGCCAAAGTCTTTTATTTCTCTCATACCACAGCAATATGCCAAATTACTTATTTAAGAACCAAACATCATGTATTTTAAAGTTGTATAGCTACATTTACAGTAATGTTATGGAGCATCCATTAAACAAGTTAATGTTAAAAAAAAAAGTTAATTGAAAAAAAAAAAACACACACACACATACAGTATAGCTTGCCATGCTACAGTGTAAGCACAATGCTCTCAACTTGCCAATGGCGGCGTGGATCATGGTGATTATTTCCACTCAAAAAAAGTCATACCGTGTTCATGTGAACCTACAACTAAGATTTTTTTAAAAACTTTAAGAAAGCATCACCTGAACAGGGACACATAGCACACTGACCTATTTTATACTGTATGCAGCCCAGATCATCATAAACCCAGAGGTCAAACAGACAATTTGTGGCATATTGAAACTAATAAATCTGATTAGTTTCCCGTCTCCACTTTTACAAGGAGAGTGCAGTGTGTGTGTGTGTGTGTGTGTGTGCAAGCCTTCGTGAGCTTTTCATTCCTCTCCCCAGGTGCAGTCACCTCACACATGAAACCTGATCGCAGTTAAAAGTGCCAGCCCTCAAGAGCAAAAATGCTTTTAGGGACTTTTAAAATGGTGTTTAACAGTATCTTTTTAGTGCATACTAAAAGCTCGGCTTTGCTGCATGGAGTGTAGGCTGCGGGAGACAGTCGGCCAGGGAAGAGCAGCCGCTTTTTTTGTATGTATATACGCTGTCCAGGGTGTAACCTGCCTTGTGCCCAGAGTCTCCTGGGATAGGCTTCAGGTCCCCGCGACCCTAAATACAGGATAAAGCGGTATAGAAAATGAATGAATGAATGAATATATATATATATTGATGGGGCCTTTGACAACACCAGCTTTGATTCAAAGGCCTCTTTGCCCCTCTAACTACAACATTCAGTAAGTGAGTTACTCAAAGCATGTTTATTGGATTTCAAAATCCTATTATAATAATGAAATCCTATTTTCCCTTTACTTTGTAGAATTTTTTTTTACTGTATGCATCTTCACTGTTGCTCACACTTGTTTTTAAATAGTAGTAATCACTAAAGTTCTAAAATGCTCTTCAAATGAAAATAATTATTAACAAATTGTAAAACCACATGTCCTCTGTTTGAAAAATCACAAGTGACAAGAAATGATTTATGTAAGGAAAAAAGAGAAATATTTGAATGACCTTCTCAAATCATGTTAAAATTAAACCATGTGCAAAACAGAAAAAATAATTTATTATTATTATTATTATTATTATTATTATTATTATTATTATTATTAATAATAATAATAATAATAATAATAATAATAACTGTATTTATTTTTATTACTTTTTATTTTATGTATTACTTATTATTTGTTAATCTTCTGCTGTTTTTAATGCATAAATAAATACATCTAACTTAATGTAAAAATAAATAAAAGCATTAAAGCCACTGTCATATGAAGTAAATAACAGTGATTATCTCATGGAACTGCAAAAAACTGTACAGGAATGGTATGAGGAACAAGATATAACATAAGACAGTTGGTTGTAATGTTGTGGTTGATTGATGAATAGGTAAAATCACACAATACCCACTTTAATAAAGATGTAGAAGATTGCGTGTAAAAGAAAATAATAATAATAATAATAATTATTATTATTATTATTATTATTATTATAAAACGCACATGGAACACATGTGTAAAACAGAATGCTTTCAGACACAAGTACCTTGTCTAAAAACACTATGTTTAATTCTCACACACGTAAAGTATGTAATTATTCCCATATCAAATTCATGTGGCTTTTAGATGTTTCTAAAAGTGAATGATAAATACTGATTAATGCATGAGTCTAGAAAGGTGAAAACGCATTGTCACCCCCTTGCCTCATGGACAGGACAAGGCTCAAACAGCAAGGCTTGACCCTTTCACTCCTCTGCTTGTAAAAACATCCACAGGGGGCACCAAAAAGTGAAGAAATGGAAGCCATGTGACACAACCCGGCACCTATAAATATGCACAAGATCACAGGAGCACTTAATGCAAAGGAGGGCAGACTACTCTTTTACCATCCAACTACAACATCTTAAAAAGTGTTTGTCGTGTCATATGAAACCAATAAAACACAAATATTCCTTGTTTAAAAAAAAAAGAAGAACAAGAACAAGAAGTCATCCCTAAAGTGCTACAATTTGCTGTCGAGCTTGCACCTCAGATTTACGTCTCTCAGAATGGCCTAAAATCCCAGCAGACGAAATAAAAGTGCCTTCACTGTTAAAGCTACTCCTTGCTGATTTGTTGAGGATCAAGGAAACAGGCTATCAGGAGTGTTTGTCTTCAAGAACATCATGATCACACAGGATGGAGTTCAGGGTAGGAGTTTACTGTAGGTTTGAATGTGAATGATCACATCAGTGAATAATATTATAGATTGTATAAAAAGTATTTTTTAAGGTATAAATGAATTGTTTGTTTATGACACTATTGTGCTGGTTGTAATTCAAATTATATGAGCTTGTCCACAGAGAACTAGTTGGTGGATACTCTATTTATTGTAAGTTAATATAATATTATTAATATTACAGATGAAGAAACCACATTACTGTAAAAAAAAATAATTATAATAATTTTCCAAAAAAAAGTTGATATGGTGAAGATTTTTTCGTAGGTGTTTATTCATCATTTATTGAAGAAGTCTAATGTTTTAGTGATTTGTCTTACTAAAATGTAAGCAATAAAAGGAACTAAATTGTCTAATGGCATATCTACAGTACAAAGTGAATGTTTTAAAAAGCATGAAGTATTCCTTATTAAGATTTTTTTTTTATTTTGTATGTAATTTTAAATTTTTTGGTTGGCATTAGGGTTGAGGGTTTTATTCCTGCCTCGGGTCTGGAGTTTGTTTCTTTTCTCTGTGCTCGGTGGGTTTCCTCTGGGTACTCCAGTTTCCTCCCACTGTCTGAAGTGCAGGGTAAGGAAATTGGAGTTTTCAAAATGTCTCTTGTGTGTGAGTGAGGGTGTGTTTCAGGGCTTGACATTAACTTTTTTGCTCACTGGCCAATTTGGCTAGTGGATTTCCGGAGTCACTCGCCATTCAGCCTTTTTACTAGCCATGATAGGTTAATGTTTGTTAGATCTAGATTTACTTAGAAATGACAGCATACACTGTATCACTATAGTAGTAGTCAAGTGTTCAGTACTGTTAAGATCACTCCCAATATAAAAACATGCAAACATGAACAGTATATTCTGCTTATTGAACTTAAATTCAAGCCTCTTACCACATGAAATTGAAAAATTACAGATTCAATACAACTGAACTCATTCTGATATTAAAAATACAGCAACTCAGAACATTTATCATTTTAGTGTGTTGTGTACTATTATCAGGTATTATTATTCATTATGTATTATTATATCAGAATTCTAGGACAAGGACAATGGACTCTGGTCTATCTTGTTGTGTTGACTCTTTATAGTGTGAGGTAATTCAATCACTTGATGAATTTTCTATCATTCAACATGAAATCTAAATAGATTTTAATAGTGATTACTTTTTTATATATAATCAGTAAATAACCTGCGAAAGGGGCAAACATTCTCATCCTGTTGAGAAGCAATAGTCCTTTAATGAAATGACACACACACACAACAAACAGGAAGTAAAAGTGTGTGCGTGTGTGTGTGTGTGTGTGTGTGTGTGCGCATGTCTGAACATGTGTAGAGAGAGGTATTAAATGTCCTCATTACATTCATGCACGTTTTATGCGCATAATATTACGTTGCAATGCGTTTATTATATCGGATGACTTTAGAGAAAACTACAACAAAAAATATATATATTGTATATTGTATATTGTATATAATGTATATTGTCATACCTGTAGTGCTTGCATGTAGCTCTTTTCAAACTTTTCTGTTCTGCATCCTGACTCTAACGTAAGCACGTCGAGCGGGACGAGGTAACTAAGCGTGTGTAATCTGTCACTGGGCATGCACATGACGAAAAAAAAAAGTAAACTGCACATCCGCTAACAACTCCGTTTGTCTATGTGATTTTTTTTTCATTCTATACCGAAGGAAGTTACAATACCAAAGAATAAACTACCCGCCAAAGTGGCAAGTGAGACTAAAGTTATTACCCACCACAGCCGAATTTTACCCGCATTTGGCGGGTGGACGGGTGCCAATGTCAAGCCCTGGTGTGTTTGTGTCCCATGTGATGGATTGGTACCCTGTCTAAAGTCTACCCCACCCTGTGTCCCAAGACCCCTAGGATGGACCATGAACAATATAAGTGATATAGAGAATGAGATAGAGCTCAAGCATGATGTTATAGAAGAATAAAAGTGAGTCAATCTCCATAGCCCATCATGTTAGAATGTCAAGTTTTATACCAGAAATCAACATATTTGCAGCCTGGTACAAAGGGGCATGGCAGATTTCAATTGCAGATGCATTGCAGGTGTCAAACCATTAGCTGTCTGCTATGCATCACTATTGCTAACCATCTAATTGGAATCATTGTAGTTTAACTTACCACAAGAAATTTACATGTTGGCTAAAAACAGCATGAAAAGTATGGATGACGGGGTTCAATCAAATACACAGTAACGTTAGCATATACATTAACTTTAGCCATTTGAGCTAAGCTAAAGCTAAGCTAGCTAGCCTGTGGTCACTGAGGTAAGTAGGTGCGTTTCAACCAACAGCAAGACTCTGCCCATTTATTGATTAAACAGGATTTAGGTGAAGTCAGTTCTTGTCAAGATGGTGATAAGCAGAGTTTCCACAGTTGAACTTTAAAATCACTTTTTCAGAAAACCTACAGTATATGTGACAAAACTGAGAGGTTTTTTTTTTTTCAATTCTTATACAATACCCACTACTGTCCATTTAACCACCTAATCATCGATTATTTCCCCCAAAGCAGGACAAAAACATTTCTTATAGGAAAGGATCATGAGACAAATAGTTTGAAACTTTGAAACATACACTTTAATCTTAACATGTGATTCAAATATAAATGAAACTTTGTTTAGTTTTAGGTATGCATAACAACAATATATGCTGTGTAAAGAGCCATGAAACATCCAGGTCATCATCTCATCATTGTCAACACGTCACAATTAGATTTTTGCTTTAAACTTAGGCTACTCTAAAACAGTTATTTTCAGTTCTGCACATTTCTATGAATATTTGATTCAATATGGAGTTTCTAATAAAAAAAAAAAAAAAAATAATAATAATAATAACATGGAAGCATGCTTTGAATTGTTTGCTTTTCATAAGATAAATTTCACTTTGCTACTGCAATTGTAGACAGACAGTGTATTTCTGTTATAAACAACTGAGCTCAAGACTGATTATAGTGGATGAGATTAAGCAGCAGCATGAAACAGAAGAGATGACATCAAGCCCATAGCCAGATCCTCATTACCTCATAGGAAGGAAATAGAGGATCTGGGGGACGGGCACTGTGAGGAGGCCTGGGTCTCTGTTCCACTGCCATTGGACAGAAACATACAGGCTTCACAGCAAACAGCTTGCCACTAACTATTTCCTCCAGCCAGGGCCAGAAGCCCAAATGAATTGGATTGTTTATCTATTAGGATGTCTATTAGGACATAGGGATATTTTAAATTGCATTTGATTGCCTCTGTGTGACTGTCTTTTCTCTGTCTTTTTTTGAAGAAGTTTATGTGATGATTTCATAATGTATGTTGGTGTTAAAGAAAAGTTTCAAACTATAAAATACTTTAAATTACATAAATTTTTTTTGGGGAAGGGGATTAGCCACTAGAAAGACAAGAGGTAAGCAGAATAAGTAAAGCGCTCTATACTATCCATGCAACAGAAGAACCACTATCCTGAGCCTTATTTTTATTTCACAATGTACACATTTAATATTGGTTCTTATGTATTGGACAACATTTTTATTCAAGCTTGAACCAAATATTACGATTAAGGAATCATTCAAGCAAGTCAACTGGATTTGTTGCTTTACTACATCATACCTAAGTGAACATAAAACTGAAAATCTTACTTCAACAGCCACTTGTTACTGTTGCTGAAACCACAGTTCCATGTAATATATGGAAAATTAATGGTCACCTGCTGCTCTGTGAATGCAGGGTCACTCAGCAGGATCAGGTCTACAGTCTGGAGGATGCTGACCAGAGATTAAATTAAATAGGAATTGATTATTCATATAATGTATGTGCTATTGTGTATGAAAATGATGTACTATGGTAAATGTTCTAGTGTCGGTGATCCCTTTAATAACTTCCCAGAATATGCTCCAACAACCAGTCCCTGCTCTTAATGCCCAGTTCTCTTTTGTCTTATGTTCCTGCAAAGGAGCTTTGGCCTGTCTGGAGCCTGCCTCTGAGGCCGAAATGCTTTAATCAGTCCAGAATCCTTAATGAATGGAGGCCGAGAGTCTGCTGAAGAGAGGAGGAAGAAGGAAGGCAATTTCTGGAAATGATTACTGACTCATTTCCTTGTTTATCCTGCCTTTGAAAGAGAGAGAACCCCCCCCCCCCCGCCCCACTCCTCCCACCTCACTTGCCCTTCACTCCACACCACCGCCCCATGAGCTTCTCCAAGACCTCTCTCTGCCACTACTCTATTTTAGTATGATTGTGGCCCCACTTCTGAACATTTGGCATACTAGATCAAGCCTGCCCTTGGTTCTTTTCATGTCTGGGGCCTAGCCTCCTCTGGCTCTTGTTCTCTTCAAGTGGGGGAGCCGGCTTAGTCTGAAGTTAATGGCTGGAAATCTCCAACTAACCTCCCCAACAGCTGTCTCTTCAGCCTCTTTCTGTACCTCTCCTTTCTTAGCATTTCCCCCTTGTTGTTTTGTTTTCCTGTTCTCCTCTCTTTCTTGGACCAATGAAAAGAAGGATGAAGGCCATGGCCCTGCTTGTTGATAAAACAACCACTCCAAGTAACATTTTCAAAAAAATTTGCTTTCTCCATAGACAAGTGGCAGGAGGCCGGAAAGGGGGAGGGTACTGCAGGCTGGGCTCTTTTTTCCACCTAAGTCTTGTTGAAAAGTAGAATAGACGAGCCCTTGCCATTGGACTTGCCTTTCATTTATTTGATGTCCATGCTCGAAAGGCATTGGGAGGTTTCAGTCCTCACTGGAGGATGCATTAATGATGTAGGAGGTGGGCCTGTTGAATTTTTGCCTTCACAAAGTCCCATTTAAGATACAGATTACCGATCGTCTGAGTGAATTATCTAAAGTTTATGGAGAGAGATTTACTGAAGTGTGAATGAGAAATGGTTCTTTGATTGGATTGCAAATCACTTATTTCACTCATTTCAGATCACTTATTTCTGGAGGACATGTCGTCAATATAAAAAAGCCCTTGTTTGTTAACACATTGAGGCTTAGCTTAGAATTAGATGTACTGTAATTAAGTGAGTAATTAACATGATAAAATACTAAAATCTGAACTTTGGTTGCACAGTGGCTACAAAAGCTGTACAAAGTGCCCAAGTTTAAATACTGGTACATTACAATGGGCTAGTTCATTGTACATTAAGGTAAATAAATACCTCAGCTGGTAAATTTCTCCATCTTGACACTCCCTTACATCTCACCAATTATGATGAACTCTAGTCACAATGCATGTGGCCTTGTGCACGTTCTCAGCCACATAATGTGGCCTGGCAAGTAAACATTTAACCGAGCTGTGCATTAAGCAGACAGCAGTGGAATCAGGCCACCCCTCCCCTTGTCCTCCCAACCCTGAATGCAGTGATGAAGCTGGGTGGGACCCGAGCTGATGTACCACTGAAAGATGGATTAATTGCAGCTAATATGGGGGTATCTTCTTTTGGGGGTGTCTGTTTTTTCCTAGTGTTTGGGAGATCTAGGTGTGTTAAAAACCCCTTTGTTACAAAATAAATAAATAAATAAAAAATTAAGCCGGACACTAGCCTTGAGCAGTCCTCTCTGTCCCCCTGCACTGATGAGAGGGTTTTCTGCTTTATCAGACTTGTCAGCTTTTCACTTGCAATTAATATCTGCCTGCCTCAAGCTTGTCAGATGTCACAAGTTTAGCACCCAGTCATAGAAGCGGACCAATCAGGCTAAGGCACATTGACACTTCTGGTGTGAAAGAAGATTCTAATTCTGGATAATTAGCTGACGAGGGTAGGCACAATATAGGAGGCAGGTGAGGAAAGAAGAAGATGGTGAAGTGGCAATGCATCATAAGCATTTTTGTCAACCAGCGGACATTTCGGAAGTCCATGTTGGGCTGGCTGTCTTGACGTACTGTTAATGGGAAATAATTGTGTGTGTGGGGGGGGATGGGGAGTATTTAGTCATGTATTATGATGTATTTAGATGTGTGTAGAGAGATTTAAACAGCAGTAAACATTTATCAGCTAACCCACTGATGTATTATGTGTGTGTATATAGATGAGACCACATAACCACTGCATTTAATTAGTGCTAATGCTGTAGTGCATCAAGAAAAAATAACTACTAGCCAATTAAATAAGTTTTAGAGAACGAGTCTGATCAGCTGTTCTAGGATTTTCATTTTGGGATTGCATTTAAAATATTTAAGTGTTTCAGAGTACAATTGATATCATTCGGGCAACTGGTTCTAGATTTAAGAGGTGCAGTACAAAGTAAATACAGTGGAAATTTGAATTATGAGCATAATTCGTTCTGGAAGCGGGCTTGTATTCCAAAACACTCGTAAACCAAATTTAATTTTCCCATAGGAAATAATGGAAAGTTAAATTATTCATTCTACAGCCCAAAAAAAGTGCAAATAAATCCCGCCAGATAGGTGTTTCCGTTTGTGCACACAGGCGCTGTGTGTGTGTGTGTGTGTGTGTGTGTGTATGTGTGTGTGTGTGTGCGTGTGTGTGTGTGTGCATGTGTGTGTGTGTGTGTGTGTGTGTAATGTGCGTGCACATGCACACACACATTAACGGAGAGACTGTTTTATCAGAAAATTTGCAAGGAACATCGCTACTCATACTCGCGTGAGTGCATACTAACGGATTCATGGCTCATTTTTCAAGTCAAAATTTATTACAAATCTTTGCTCGTCTTGTGAAACACTCGTAAACCGCATAACTCGTAATCTGAGGTTCCACTTTAACTATTTTGTTCAGACAAATCCCACCATTATGATTGGTTACAAGAATTAGGCTTCATCTATGATCTATTAGATTGCCAGGGCAGGACTCAAATGCAGCTCAGTTCAGTGAGAAACTCTAGTAAATTGTGGAGACGTGGAGACAGAGTTCTGTACTTGGTGAGAGATGTACCTTAACACAGTCCATTTGTCTTTATTGTTTTGGATGCAATAGTATGAACAGTTTTTCTTATGCATTTTGTCAGACTAGATGCCTCCACTTTTGTGGTAGATTCCATGCCCCCTCTGATAGTTAAAAGTATCGCACTGCTTAGATGGAATTCAAAAAGGCAACTTAGTGGTAAAAATAGAAAATAGATAATGGCGGCGCGTGTACATGCTGCGGCTTCTCTCTCCCCCAACACAACTGTGTTTTCGTGTTTTTTGTCTTGTAAGTCGCAGTGTCTTTGCATGTCTTTAACTCGTCCATCTGTCTTAAAACGCACATACAGTCGAGAGCTTTTGTTAGTTATCGGTAAATCCTCAGTTTTTAAGTTAAATCCAGCGAACGTGGATGAGCTGCGCGACATCGGTCTGCTCCGGAGGCCTTCGCCATCACCGACCCACACACCGGCACCCCGCCCAGAGTGGAGGCGCCACAGGCGGCGGGAAAGGAAGCAGAAGAGGGGAAAGCGCGGAGGTGTCCGTGCTAGGCTAGCGGCTAACCCACACAAGCCGGCTATTCCTACCATTATACTGGCTAACGTACGCTCTTTGGACAATAAACTGGACCATATTCAGCTTCTTCGCACAACCCTAAGGACTGTAAGAGACTGTTGTGTTTTTGTTTTCACTGAAACATGGCTCAACAATAACATCCCGGATAGCGCCGTTCAGCTCGACCAGCTAACATGCTACCGTGCGGACAGAGCTCTCGCTGAGAGCGGTAAAACCCGGGGCGGCGGACTTTGTGTTTACATCAGTGATGCGTGGTGTCGCGATGCAGTGGTGGTCTGTAAGTACTGCTCTTCTCTGGTGGAGATTATGATCATCAAGTGTCGACCATTCTATCTACCGAGGGAATATTCAGCTATTTTAATCGGGGCTGTATATGTACCCCCCAACTCCAATAACAAAAGGAGTGAGGCACTAAATGAACTTTACCAGCTCATCAGTGAGCAGCAGACAGCTCATCCAGATGCTTTTCTCATCTTGGCTGGCGATTTTAATCATGCAGACCTAAAAAACGTGTTTCCAAAAATACAACAGCACATAGACTTTCCCACACGAGGAAACAATACACTGGACCTTGTTTACACTACTCAGAGAGGAGCTTACAAAGCCCTACCCCTCCCCCACCTCGGTGCCTCAGACCACATCACTGTCATGCTAATGCCTGTATACAGACCACTGGTTAAAGTCACCAAACCAGTCTGCAAACAGATACAAGTGTGGCCGGAAGGGTCTTCTGAGGCACTCCAAGACTGCTTTAGCACCACTGACTGGGATGTGTTTAAACAGGCTGCCACTCAGAACAACCTCACAGACTTACAGGAGTACACAGAGTCTGTCACTGCCTACATCAACAAGTGCATTGATGATGTAACGGTAACAAAGACCATCACTGTCCGTGCTAACCAAAAACCGTGGCTAACAGGGGAGGTCTACAGACTAATGAAGGTACGGAACACTGCCTTCAAATCTGGAGATGCAGCAGCCCTGAGGACAGCTAGGGCCAACCTGTCTCGCAGCATCAAAAAGGCTAAGAGACAGTACTCCAAGAGAGTTGCCCATCGCTTCAACGACAGCAGAGACACACGGAGTCTGTGGCAAGGGATACAGACCCTCACTGATTACAAGCCGCCACAGAGGACATGTGACAGCTCTATCTCTCTGCTGAATGAGCTGAATGCATTCTTTGCCCGTTTTGACACCCACAACAGCACCACGACACAGAAACACCCACCTCAGCCTGGCGACCAAGTGATGACGCTTTCCTCAGAAAGCGTGAGAAGATCCCTCCGCAGGATTAACGTGCGCAAGGCCCCGGGTCCTGACAACATTCCGGGCCGAGTATTGAGAGACTGTGCGGGGGAACTCACGAATGTCTTTACGGACATTTTCAACATCTCTCTGAGTCAGGCTGTTATCCCCACATGCTTTAAAACCACCACCATAATCCCAGTACCTAAGAAAACATCTCCCTCCTGTTTCAATGACTTCCGCCCAGTTGCACTTACTCCCATCATTATGAAGTGCTTTGAACGGCTAGTCATGCAGCAGATCAAGACTGCCCTCCCCCCCTCCCTGGACCCCTTCCAGTTTGCTTATCGGTCCAATCGCTCAACCGATGATGCCATTGCTACGGCCCTCCACTCAGCGCTCACCCACTTGGAAAACAAAGACTCCTATGTTAGAATGCTGTTCATCGACTTCAGCTCAGCGTTCAACACAATCATCCCACAACAGCTCACTCATAAACTGATACAGCTGGGGATCAGCACCCCTCTGTGCAACTGGCTGCTGGACTTCCTGACTGGCAGACCTCAGGCAGTGCGGGTCGCCAACAACACTTCCAGTACCATCATGCTGAACACTGGGGCCCCCCAAGGATGTGTGCTGAGCCCCCTCCTCTTCACGCTGCTGACCCACGACTGCATACCATCACACAACTCCAACCTCTTCATCAAGTTTGCGGACGACACGACTGTGGTGGGTCTCATTAGCAACAATGATGAGACTAACTACAGGAACGAGGTGAGCTGCCTGGCCAGGTGGTGCACAGTCAACAATCTCTCCCTGAACGTGGAAAAGACAAAAGAGATTGTGGTCGATTACAGGAGAACTTACACCCAACACTCTCCGCTGTCCATCAATGGTGCGATCGTGGAGAGGGTAAGGAGCACCAAGTTTCTGGGTGTGCACATGACGGAAGATCTCTCCTGGTCCATCAACACTGCAGCACTAGCTAAGAAAGCTCAACAGCGTCTCTACTTTCTCCGTAAGCTGAGAAGAACCGGAGCCCCGACACCCATCATGCGCACCTTCTACAGAGGCACCATTGAGAGCATCCTGACCAGCTGCATCACTGTGTGGTACGGCGCCTGCAATGCGTCCTGCCAGAAAACTCTCCAGCGCATAGTGAGAGCAGCTGAGAAGATCGTTGGTGTCTCTCTCCCCCCCCTCCTGGACATTTACAACACCCGCCTCACACGAAAAGCAATCAACATTGCCCGTGACCCTACCCACCCGTCTCAGAGCTTCTTTAGTCTGCTACCATCAGGGAGGAGACTAAGGAGTCTCCAAGCCAGGACAAGCAGACTGAAGAACAGCTTCATCCATCAGGCGATCAGGAAGCTCAACTCTCTTCCAGCTCTGCCTCCCCTGTGCTCCTCGGTCTCTCCAACCGTCATACTCTGACTCCTTCATTTTTCACACACACTCGCACACACTCACTCTCTCACACACACACACACACACACACACACACACACACACACACACACACACACACACACACACACACACGCTCTCAGACAAACACTCACAAAAACCTCACACACACACACACACACACGCGCTCTCAGACACACAACACTCACAATAACTCACACACTCACTCACACATACACTTGCACCTGTCACTTTGTGCTCCAGGCACCATTGGTACTTTCACTACCTCAAACCGGTGAAAAAAAAAAAAAAAAAAAAAAAAAAAAAAACAACATTCCTTGTTCTCACTGGATTTATTTCCCATTTTGTTTACTGATTCATATAGCTCATTATGTTGTCACTTGTCACTTTCTTTTCAACTAAAATAAGCACACTTGCACTATTCCAATTGCACTGTACCGTTCTGTGTTGTTAACTGTCCCTTTTTGCAGGATAGTAACTAAATTACCTCACCTCTGTTGCATTTCTAAGTTTGTGTTATTTAAGTCTTTTTTTTTTTTTTTTTTTTTTTTTTTTTTTTACCTCTTCAGTGTTATTTGTAAATAGGGCGAGAGTAACGTAATTTCGATTCTCTATATGTATGCACTGTACATGTAGCAGAATTGACAATAAAGTTGACTTTGACTTTGACTTTGACTTTGAAAAAGCTTTGGGTTCTGTGGAAGTTACTAAATGTAAGTAAAAGTGCAATATTGAGACGATTGCCTTAATAGGATGATTTCTGTGTGAAAGGTTGTAATGAAAGGCGGCACGGTGGTGTAGTGGTTAGCACTTTCGCCTTGCACCGCCAGGGTCTGGGTTCGATTTCCCGGCCAGGCTCGATTCCCATCTCTGTGTGCATGGAGTTTGCATGTTCTCCCCGTGCTTGGTGGGTTTCCTCCGGGTACTCCGGTTTCCTCCCACAATCCAAAGACATGTAGGTTAGGTTAATTGACATTCCAAATTGCCCGTAGTGTGTGAATGAGTGTGTGTATGTGAGTATGTGTGTGTGCCCTGCGATGGATTGGCGCCCTGTCCAGGGTGTACCCCGCCTTGTGCCCTAAGTTTCCTGGGATAGGCTCCAGGCCCCCGCGACCCTGTATATAAGGATAAAGCGGTACAGAAAATGAATGAATGAAGGTTGTAATGAAGTGGAGGGAGACCCCCATAATCCTTTCAGGTTTCCTCTCGATGTCTCTATGTGCAATTTCTAAACTAGGCAGTGATACAGCTATTTAGTTGAGGTTCTCTGCTTGGTGAACATCAAGGAATTTGATGCTCCATATCAGAGCTGTCAGTGATCAGTGAAGGTTTGTGGCTCTGTGCCTTCCTAAAGTCAACATCCATCTCTTAAGTTTTGGTTGTTTAGGTTGTTGGCTACCGTCCATTGACCACAGCATATCCTTTCTATATGCTGACGCATCACTCATGCTAATGAGACCTACCACAGTCATGTCATCAGCAAAGTTTGATTCGAGCTGTGCATTGCTGCACACTTGTAAGTCAGCACCAGGTTGAGTGTACAGTCTCTTGAGGCACCCAGCTCTTGATCCAGACTTACAGCCAGGAAGTCTAGTATCCAGCAGAAGGAGGCGTGCAGGACCAACAGGCTCATATTTCCAATCAGGTGCTTAGGAATGTTTATGTTGAATGCTAAACAGAAGTCTATATACAGCATTTGAACATACTGTACAAGTCCATTTTATCCAGATGGTTGAATGCCACATGGAGGGATATTGGCATGGCAACATCTTTTGAGCAGTTGGAATGATACACAAACTGAAGGAGGTCTAGTGAGGGGGCAGCATGCCATGGCTCATGAAGAGAATCTTGAAGCCCTTAATGATGGTCGATGTTAATGTTACAAGGAGGTAATTATTGAGGCAAGACACTGGAGACTTATTTCATACTGAAAGATAGTTATAATCTTGAATTACATCATCATGATGGTGCTGGAGATGTTGGAACCTGGAGATGTTGAAGATGTCAACATGAACATCTGCTAGCTGGTCTGCACATTATCTAAACACACTCGCAGAAATATTGTCTGGTCCAGCAGCCACTTGTAGATTCACTCTTTAGTTTTCTTTACACCAGCTATAGTAAGATGCAGAACCTAGTCGTTGGAAGGAGGTATCACTGTCACAGGCAGGTGTTGCTGTCCTGTACAATGTACACTTTACAATTTCACTGATTATATGTTTTTATTTAGTTCAATATAACTAATAAATAATATTGTGAGAGTTGCCCACTAGAGGGCAGTGTTTATGACTTGTAGTTTTTGTATGTAGACTCAGTTTCCCAGAAGGCTCCTCGTCAGGTGACGCGGATGCTCACCTGAACTGAGGAAGCTCATTAGCATTCTTATAAATAGCTGTTAGTTCTGGGAAACTGGGTCGAGCATTAATTTCTGTTCTGTTAAGTGGGTTTCGTTTGATCTGGTTTTGTTTGAGTTTGTTTGATGATAGTTGGCCTTTTTGTTTATGGAGCTTTAAGTTAAGTTTGTTTATATTAAGATGTCTTTGTCTTTGTGTCTCCTAGCAGGATTAGCAGCTAATGAGCATAACAGCTAGTAGACCTAGCCAAGCCAAGTCTTGTGTTTGTTTATCCCTTGCATGCATAGTCCCTAGTGTTTAGTCCGCTAGACTGTTTAGTGTGTCTTGTCTCGTCCAGTCTGTATTGTATCAGTGTTTGTAATCCCTAGTCTCCGGTTCGCCCAGCGCACCTCAGGGGAGGCTCCGGTTCGCCAGCGCGCCTCAGGGGAGGCTCCAGAGAACCCAGCCACGCCCAGAGCAAGCCCTCACCACGCTCTCCAGCCTCGTCTGCAACCGCCAGGGACCAATGGAGGAGCCACGGCAGCCTCCATCGCAGGACTTTGAGGGCTGAACCAGAGCGTGCTTCCGCCGCCACCCAGAGTCGAAGGAGGAAACAGAACTGCATCAGCTGTCCGGCATGAGGACATCATAACGCTGCATTGGCCGCCCGACTTGGAGGACGACTCGGCACTGCAGGGTAAAACTTGGGGAGGTTAAAAACGAGACGTGCTGCTGCATTCTGGATCAGTTGCAGAGGATGAATCGTGGACAGAGGCAGGCCTGCCAGGAGTGAGTTGCAGTAGTCCAGTCTTGAAATAACAAGGGACTGAACAAGCACCTGAGTAGCCTGTGAAGAAAGAAATGGGTGAATTCTTCTGATATTGTAAAGAAGAAATCTACAAGAGCGAGTAACGTTAGCGATGTGTGGGGAAAATGACAGATGATTGTCCACGGTTACCCCAAGATTGCGGGCAGTGGGTGAAGGAGTGATTTGGTTGTTGTCCAGGGATATCATAAGGTCTTGACCTGGGGATGAGTCACAAGGGATGAACAACAGTTCAGTTTTACTCAGATTGAGCTTTAGCTGATGTGCAGTCAACCAGGATGAGATGTCCGCCAGACATGCTGAGATCCGGGTGGAAACCTGAGTGTCAGAGGGAGGAAAGGAGAGAGTAAGTTGGGTGTCATCTGCATAACAATGGTATGAAAATCCATGCGATGATATGACTTTACCAGGAGACCGGTTATAGAGGGAGAACAGAAGAGGACCAAGTACTGAGCCCTGTGGGACACCAGTAGAGAGTCTACGTGGGGCAGATGTACTGTAGATCCCGTCCATGTTACCTCATATGATCTATCTTCTAGGTAAGAAGCAAACCATTGCCATCGCTGTTCCACAAATTCCAAGGCTTGTAAGAATAGATAATACATAGAATCTTGTGGTTCACCTTGTCAAATGCAGCTGACAGATCCAGGAGGATGAGAACAGATGACAGTTTAGCAGATCTAGCAGCATGGAGCTTCTCAGTGACTGACAGAAGGGCAGTCTCTGTGGAATGTGCCACTTTGAATCCAGATTGGTTGGGATCATTAAGGTTGTTCTGTGAAAGATAAAGAGACATTTGGTTATAAACAGTTCTTTCAAGAATTTTGGAAATAAAAGAGAGAAGTGATACCGGGCGATAGTTGTTAACTTCTTATGGGTCCAGGCAGGGTTTCTTGAGGATGGGAATAACCATTGCCTTCTTAAAAGCAGCAGGAACATGACCAGATGATATGGAATGGTTGATGGTGGGGGTTGTGGTGAAGGGAAGGAGGTCTCGTGAGATTGCCTGGAGCATTGTGGAGGGGATTGGGTCTAATGAACAGGTGGTGGGATTAGATGACGAGATGATCTGCTGAATCTCATTAAATTACAAGTTGGAGAATTCTGCTAAAGGAGGGAAGGGAAGGTCCTGAGGTTCTGCTGTAGGAGTTTGGTTGGGAGCGAAGGACTGGCGGATTGCTGCAATTTTCCCATTGTAGAATGTGGCAAAATCGTCAGCAGTCAGAGAGGAAGGGGCAGGAGGAGTCGGTGGGTTGAGTAGTGAAGAGAAGATGTTGTGGAGTTTGCCAGGATCATGTGCAGAGGCTTCCAGCTTTTCTCTGAAGAAGGTAGTTTTGGCAGAAGTCACGTCACATGAGAATTTGGAGAGAAGTGTCTGGTAAGAGATGAGATCTGCATTAAGTTGCAATTTCTTCCATATTCTCTCTGCAGTTCTTAATTCTCTCCTGTTGTTGCGTAGTACATCAGATAGCCAAGGAGCAGGACAAGACGTCTTCCTTGGTTTCGATGACAACAGGCAAAGGAGATCTATGGATGAGGAGAGAGAGGAGAGGAACGTTTCAGTCGCAGTCTCTAGTGGTAGAGAGGAGAAGGAGTCTGGGTCTGGGAGGGATGACAGGGTGCATGAAGACACAGAGGAGGGGGAGACAGAGTGAAGGTTTCTGCGAGAAAAAGAGAAATTTTGGTGGTTAGGTTTACATAGAAAAGGAAGGGTTATGGTGAAGGATACCAGGTAATGATCAAATTTATGAAGAGGAATAGTAGTGACATCCGGGACAGGGCAAGGGCGGCAAAAAACAAGATCGAGAGAATTGCCTGCCTTGTGTGTGGGAGGGCTGTTGTTTAGAGTTAAAGAGAAGGAGTTAAGGAGAGGGATAAGGAAAGAGGATTGTAGTTTGTCAGATGGAAGGTTGAAACCTCCTAGAACAGTGAGAGGTGTGTTAGCATAAGGAAAAAGACTAAGAAGAATGTCCATTAGATCTAGAAAGTTTCCTAGAGAGCCAGGAGGACGGTAAATAACTTAGATGTGAAGGTTAATTGGAGAGGTTACTTTAACTGCATGAAATTCAAATGATGAAAAACTGAGATGAAACAGGGGGAGGACAGCGAGAAGGACCATCTCTTGGACAACAGGAGACCCGTACCACCACCTCTACCAGTTTCTCGTGGAGAGTGAGAGAATACATAGGCAGAGGATAGGGCAGCCGGTGTAGCCGAGTTCTGAGGAGATATCCAGGTCTCAGTTAGTGCCAGAAAGTCAAAAGAGTAATGGGTAGCTAGGGCAGAAATAAAATCTGCTTTCTTTACAGCAGATTGGCAGTTCCAGAGCCCACCTACCACCAGTGCAAGGCAATGAGACAGTACTGGAGGGTAGATGAGGTTTCTGGGAGATCTGTCTCTGCTGTGTGAGTAAAAGCATCTTGTGAGAACTGACAGAGATTGGTTGAAGACACATGCTAGACTGAGGTAATTGTCTATAAAACTTGTAATTTCTTGGTAAACAAGAGTTTGAGTCAATTCTCTGCTCTTGCTATCTAAATTCTTGACTAACTTTGTTGCAGGATATGCTTATTAACCGTAGTGGAGACACCTTCAATATATGTAGCTAAGCCCTGCCCATAATTCACACCTTAAGGAAGCCTGAAACTACTATTGATTAATTACCTGAGAACAAATTGCTTTAGACCTACTTCAATCACACTGCAATCGACACTACCAAACAGCAAAAACTAGGTACAGTATACCGTAAGAACCAATTGTGTTTCAAAAACAGTATAAAAGTTAAAAACCTACCTTACCAGTGGAGAAGAATCCAATATAGAAAACTAAAGCACACCTTGTCTGTTCATCCCTTGGGTCTCAGGCTGCTAGCCTGTTTAGCCATTAGTCTGATTAGCTACTAGCTAGCAAAGCAGCTAATGAGCATAACAGCTAGTAGACCTAGCCAAGTCTGTCTTGTGTTTGTTTATCCCTTGCACGCACAGTCCCTAGTGTTTAGTCCGCTAGTCTGTTTAGTCTGTCTTGTCTCGTCCAGTCTGTATTGTATCAGTGTTTGTAATCCCTAGTCTGTGTATGTTTTAGTTTGAGTTCTGTTTATAGTATGCTCCAAGTTTAAGCCAACTTCCGTTGTTTGTTTGTTTGGTTTTATTAAAGACTTTCATTGTTTCACCGCATCCCCTCTGCCTCACCTTCATGCCCACAGTCCAACATCTAGCAGAACGTGACAAATATAGGGTTCCTTTTCTCTTTTCTCCTCACAACATCTATTTCCATCCAGGGTTGCAGACATTTTTTGGCAGAGATTTTGTATCAATGAGAGAAGAGTAAAACCACTTCAAGTCTATACAGCACACCTTAAGACTTTCAATGGGGTTAAGGTCGGGACTCTGTGGTGTGCAATTCAAGATTTAAAATGATTTCTTATACTCCCAGAATTACTGTTTCACAATATAAGTCTGATAAATCTTGGCATTGTAATCCTGGAACATTCCCATGCCATCAGGAAAGAAAACCTCCATAGATGTGATAACATTCAGGTCATCAGCTGACTTGAGTTCATTGCCTCATAATGATGCTGGGCCTAGACCCGGCCAACTGGAGCAACCCCAGATTTTAACACTGCATCCAGAGACTTGAACGGTGGGCACTGTGCATGATTGGTGCATCACTTCATACGTGTCATTTCTTTTCCTGATGCCCCAATCACTCTGGTATAGAGTAAATTTGGACTCATCAGACCACATGACCTTTTTCCATTGCTGGAATGTCAAATCCCTAGCAAATGAAAGCATTTATTTTCTGGTTAGCCTCACTAACAATTGGTTTTCTTATAGCCACACAACTATTTTACTGGGATTTCTACTGTCGATTGAGGGGGATTGAAGTCGTCCAACCACATTTCTTTGTGTTAAGTTCTGTTTAAGTTTAGCACATTCAGCAGGTCTTAACAATACACTGGATAATTCTTAACCCAATGGCAGTAATTTAAGTTGTTTAGGCATCTTTGCTTGATGCAGGACAATAATTTATATAAATTATTCAAGTAATTTATATTTCAAGTAAATTTTTACATGCCATGGGATACATCTTCAGACATTCTCGTTTAACCTACTTACTACATCATATAGGCTTGAAAGAATTGTAGCCAGCTGAAACATTATTAATCACTATAGTTCTTACTTACATTTAAATAAGTACATAATTAACACTTTTGTAGCCAAATAGTGAGAAAAAAAACTTATTAAACACTATAATAAATATGTTTTAACTAATCAAATTCAAGAATTCAAAAGCACGGTGGTATAATCATAATTAATTAGCTATGCATGTAAACAAATTTATATCACATTATAAAACATTAAACCACATTTATTGCAATATCTCTAATCCAAAGATTATCTATTATCATTTTATAATAAATAAAATTTAAAAAAAGACGTACTGCACATGAATTTGGTCTGCACTTCAGTTCTATTAGAGTTCAGTCCTAATGGAGACCAAATATGTCAGAACAAAATATGTCTACAGAAATCTATTTGTATCAGCACTAAAGAAATAGAAAACAGGAACAGAAAGGATGGCCTGCCCAGTCCTTGAGTAAATAGATTGCTCATTCACTGCAAAATTACATTTCCATTTGAATGCCACTACCAAGGATGCCATTGCCTCATCTAACATTCCTCTCAAAGTAACATGATCCAACTACATCAAATACATGCAGCAATTAGTAACTTCCTTTAGCTAATTTGTTTATTTTGTATTTCTCCTGTAAGTGATGGTTAAGTGATCATAATACTGCATAATGTAATCAGAGTTAAATGTTTAGCATTTATAATTATGCTATTATCTTTATAAATCCAGCTGTATTCAACACATATTTAAATACATTCTTTAATAATAACAACAAGAATTAATGTTCCAGAAGTAAATCACTCTGAATGTGTTGTAGGGTCCTACATAGAATTTCAAAAGTTTGGCAGGATTCACAGACCAAGAGACATCTTTAATTGGGACAGATCATACAAATTTTTGTTGTTGTTATTTTTATACATTCACAGGGTGGGTCTCCAGGGTGCATGTAACAAAAAAAAGAGACAAAACTTTGAATTTGAACCTGACTTTTGTCTTTAAAATTAGATTTTCCCTCTATTGTGACCTCATGTAAGAAGAGTCCATCACTTGGCTTGGTGTTCAGCTGCAAGCCAAGTGAGAAGGGGAGTGGCTCAGCAGTTGCTCATTTATATAAACACTGAAGTGGCAAGTTTGGAAAAGGAATGAGACAGACGGAGATTGAGGTATACATTATCTGAGGATTATTTCATCTATAGCATTAACTTTCGGGGACTTCTGAGAACTGTGTTTGCTTGCTAGAGAAATAGTAAAATATGGGACCTTTAAGCTTATAGGTTTAAACTTGTAAGAAAATGTATGATAAATGTATAGAAATGTGGATCTTACAAAGCAGGTGTACAATAAGTCTAAAATAATACATCATAAGATTAATACATATGCATACTGTGTGTAAAACTAACATTATATCAATCTTTATTGGCAACAGGTTAAATTGCTTTATTTGCTGGAAATTATGTTTTTAAAGCAAATAAATTGTTTTAAATCAACCAATCTAATTTGCCTAGAAATAAGAAAATCATCAATTTAAATGTTGTCGCACTGTATCTTGTTGCTCAATGTGTATCAGAGGCAGCGGGCAAGTGCATACTTTCATTGCTGTGTTTAATAGAAGAAATCCAATAATTATTGTCATGGTTCACAGCTGGGGTCAAAGAACAGACAGACAACATCACTCATGCATGATTTATAGCTATCAACATAAACACATAGGTTGAAAACAGGAAATCACATGTGAAACAAAGGGACATTTGATCTTGGAAGAAGGAAGCCAAGAACTAGAAACATGAAACAAGGTACAGAAATGCACACAAACATGAAAAAAGACTTCACAGTGATTCAAAGACGTAGAAGAAGTTAAATACACAAACTAATGAGGAAAAAATCAATACCAGAACAGGGACCAGCCGAGTACAACTGTGACGTAATTGGAAGATAAACCAATGGCAAGACAGGGTGGAGTCAAGATGCAACAAATCGCACATAACAAATGTAAACAAGGAAGCACATAAATGCTAAATACAAAACAAGACAAGACTTTAACATAAATATGAAAACAGCAGTACTCAGAACCATGACCCTGCATGCTGAGAGGGGAAATACGTGACAGCTGTTGCTGAGATCATGGCTTTGCGTCAGACACATACATAGTAAATAAATGGTCATCAGCCACTCCTGTAGTCACTGTGATGCCTAATCTCATCATAAAAATACTGCGAAGGTCACTTTAGTGTCATACAAAACATCAGTTCTTCTTACTTATCACGTTTATTGTATGATGAAACATTCTTACCCTGATCAGAGGGTCCTCCTACAGTTTATTAAAAATGAAAATAATGTCAATCCTATGCCTTCACATCTATCAGATCTCACTCTGATCTTAACACCTACAGTATGTGAAGATGTTATATAAATTACATTGATATATTAGAAAATCCTTTTCACCACCAACCTAACATTTGTTTTGTTTTTTTGTTTTTATAAATGGTGTTCATGCCTCTATTATAGTTGCAGACACTTGTAGAACTTATCAAGCATGATAAATTTGTTCCTGTTGGCTCATGTTGGCCCAACATCTGATTCATCATTCAACTGGATACAAAAATGCTTCATACTTCCAGTTGACTGTGTCCATACTGTACATAAAACTTTATCAGAGATCAAGTTGAATCAATTCTTTCTGTTTGGGCTTGGGTGGGTACTTAGTCCACACCACCACAGGTGGACATTAACCAATGAAAACCACACATCTTTGATGTCATATCCATTACTGTATGCAACAGGCATCATAAACCACACACTTTGATGCTCTTGCAGACTGACAAGCCGAGTCAAGTGACACTGATCACTTTGGGCACAAATCAGAGCCAGTTTATTACATCCCAGTTGCTAAGCAGTTTTTCCTGCTCTAGTACTCGTCTCCTCACTCAAAGAGACATTCCACTGAAATCAAGAACTGAAGGACCAGAGTGTAAGTCCCTTCCCCCTTTTCTTTAACATTATCTCAATTAGGGCCTTACATACCATACTGAATATAGTTTTCTTATTATGCACTATTTTCATGATTTTGGTTTGATACTAAGATGAGTAAAGACATGAAAAGAGATAAAGATAGATGGATAAAGGTATTTGGATTATGAATAGGCATTTAAGCATTTTAATGTAGCCTCTTATGCAATGCATAGTAGAGGTATATATTCTAATTTCTAACCAATTTAGTTCAATTATCTTTATTACCTTCATAAAATAGAGACTGGGATGGGAAAACCTACCAGTTCTGTCACCTTCATTTATAACCAATTTAGTCATTATGATGGCGGCTAGTTAGATATATAGTTATGGAAAAAGGATAACACACCCAAAAGGCCTTGGGCAACCATGTAAATGTCATTGTTCTTTTAACACCAAATTTATTAATTGACAGTAACCAGTGCAAAACTCATTCACTCAATCACTTATCGTCTATAGAGCTTAATCCTGTGGGTCGCAGGGGCCTGGAGCCTATCCCAGGAAACTTAAGGCATGAGGTCGGGTACACCCTGGACAGGGTGCCAATCCATCACAGGGCACACACACATACACACATACATTACAGACAATTTGAGGAATGGCAATTAGCCTAATCTGCATGTCTTAAGAGGACTGTGGGAGGAAACCAACGTACCCGGAGGAAAAAAACCAAGCACGGGGAGAGAACGGAAACTCCATGCACACAGTGTTTTCCAAGCAATCAGAACTCCAGCCAGAATGGTTAATGCAGGTCTAGAGGTCACATGCTCCGCAATATATCATGTACTGTACCATTTGCCTCTACATGATGTATCTCAACAAAACAAGTACACAGATAAAAGCCACAATACCAACCTCCTCACTCCACTCGGTGATGTCCCGCATTGCACGCCCCAACAAGTATACCGCCAAGCTAGAGCAATAAGCAAGGGCTTCTGATTTTTCCCGCCAATAGGGGAGTACCAAACAAACAAAGTTTTACATACAATTCCTCAGTCTGCTTACCAGTAAAATGTCACCCAGGCAACAGCCATGTTGTCACAAGTTAATGAGAATATTAATTACTATCAACATTTATCTGGTGGTTTTGGTATTCTCCCAAAGGTCAGGAGATAAGTGAGAAACCCCTCAGCCTGAAACAAGCAGCCAAAGCACTACTGATCCCGCGTTGCATTTTGCATGTTAGCCATAGCTGGAATGACCTGGCATGACCAGGCTGGCATAGCAGCACCACTTCTGTCCAACATAAATACCAAATAATGCCATTTGAGTGCTAGCAGTATTCTAGCGCCTCATAAATGATGTGCTTAACTACAGACATGCTAGTAGAATGTCATCGCCTATGATATCCTGATTTACTCTTCAGATCTGCCTATGCACAACAGCCATGTATAAAGAGTTCTAACGGGAACAAACTCAAATGTTAGATTAATGTCACATTTTCTGTTTCTGGGATATATCTTTGGGCCCGAGGGCTTACTGTACTTATGGACACAGATAAAATGTTAGCTGTGACTAAATACACCCAATACAATTAAGAAAATGCAGTGATTTCTGGAGGTTTTGTATTATTGTTGCCCCCTTAACTGCCCTTCTTAAGAAGAGACCAAAATACCTCCAGTGGAACCAAGCTGCCTTGAGTATATAAAGACTGCAAAAAGTCTAAACTCGACCCATGTATCTACCCATCATTACCCAAAGAATGGTCTGATGTACTACAGTATACCACCAGAGTCATGATTTGTGTGTCCAATATCCTGGGATCTAGACAACAAACTCTCAAAAGCCAGGATAGATAAACAGTAATCCGGGAGAAAAAAGGTTTGTACCACCCATTGTCTGGTCCCTGGTTCTTGTTTACGCTATTGATTCATTTGTTTTGTCTGTCTGGATGGAGAAGTGTGGTTGACCTGCATCCTCACATCATTGTATCATTTTCTAAAGCATTTACACTCATTATTCTTGCCATATTTAAATTGGTGGGAAAAAATGTATGAAAGGGACCAAAAAATTACAGAGTACATGATTTGACACATGTAACTGGATAATCCGTAATAAAGAACCTGCTGCTAAAGAAAAAAACAGTACTGTTAATGTTTAGAATCCTCCGGTCAGTATATTTCTTTTGCTGATTTTTTTCTATGATTGAATGCTCTGCTGGAGTTGTTTTTTCCAGTCCACTAAAATACTTTGCTGTGTCTGCATCTCTGCCCACCAGTTGCTAAACCTCTAAAGTCACATTTATCAAAGTGTGCAGAGAGCAAGTGCTAAATTTAAACTTAAGAGCTGCCAGTACGCACAAGAAAATTAGTATTTATCACATATGCATACACACACCTGTTCACATGGCCATTGCTAAATCCCACACATTCAAAATTGATGGGCTTGGGCATGACCATGCACATTTTCATAAAGAAATGCCCTTGAATCTCCAAATATGGTAAACAGCTTCCCTTTAAAAAGGACTGGAGCCTGCTTAAGGTGCGAATGGTTGTGGCAAACGACATGGAAAGATCTACAGAAGACTGGCTGTAAGTGGCAAATAAAGCATCGTTCCTCTAATGCCAGAGAAGATAAACTTTACAATAATGATACCTAATAATGAAAAAAAAAATTGCCTACTTTAAAAAGTAGTCGAATAAGTCATTCATTCATTCATTCATCTTCTATACCGCTTAATCCTGTGTTCAGGGTCGCGGGGGACCTGGAGCCTATCCCAGGAGACTTCGGGCACTAGGCCGGGGTACACCCTGGACAGGGTGCCAATCCATCGCAGGGCACACACACATACACACACTCACACACCCAATCACACACTACGGGCAATTTAGGAACGCCAATTAGCCTAACCTGCATATCTTTGGACTGTGGGAGGAAACCGGAGTACCCGGAGGAAACCCACCAAGCACGGGGAGAACATGCAAACTCCATGCACACAGAGACGGGAATCGAGCCTGGCCGGGGAATCGAACCCAGACCCTGGAGGTGCAAGGCGACAGTGCTAACCACTACAACACCGTGCCGCTTCGAATAAGTCAATACAGCTTAAATAATGTGAATAAATATATGTGTATATTCTATTTCTCCAATTACATTTAGAAACTTCCTGTAATTTCTGCTGCTGGTTAGAAGCTGAAGAACAGATTACCTGCTATTACACTCCATATGCATGGTCAGGAGTGAGAAAAAAAATACACACATCTCACACATAAACATACACAGCCAAAACATTAACATTGATTATTAATTACATACCAGTAAAGTGGTTACGGGATCATAGGCTCACCCATGCCTGCAGTAACCAAAAGCCAGCGTGTCTAGTCTGATTACACAGAAAAGCCAAATGCAGCACAAATTACCAAAAAAAAAAAGTCAATACTGGCTATGATAGAAAGGCACTGAAACACCCAGTGCACCAAAGTCTGCCACTTTCAGTATGAGGCCCAGCAGGCAAGGAGACTGCCAGCTTGGCATTCAAACTCCTCAGATCCCAGTCCGATTGAACACCCATGGGCAGCACCAGAAAACAAGTCCAATTCATGGAGGCTCACCCCACAACTCACAACACCCAAACGATCTGTTGCCAATGTCCTGGTGCCAGACACCACATAGGCCTTGTGTGGTCAGGCCTCTAGGGGCTATATCTGCCCAGGATGCACAAGGGGAACCTACACAATACTGGACCTTAATGTCTTCCAATGTAAAGTTATGATTGGTGAATGGCAGAGGATCTGCATTGCTTATGGTGGACTGAATGATTTTAAGAAATAAATAATCATGTCCATGGGAGGAGGGTGGGAGAAGGTGGTAATTTTATGTTTGTGGTATCTTCATTTACTAAGGTAACATAGAGGTGCACCTCTGCCATACAAAGTCATTACTGGCCACAGAATTGAAACACAAATTAAACCCTCAATATTGACCTGGACATCCTTCTGGGATGTTTAGTTTATCAGCTCCTTTCCATTTATGGTGAGATTTTCAGATACACCACCTAGAGAGAACTCTGGTGTATGAAAATCAACCACCAAAATTTGTTCTATTTTTCAAACTTAATCTTCTCCAATTACCTTTTTAACTGCATGACAAATGGAGTTACACATGCACATGAAGATACACCCAATTTCGTAGTGAGTACAATAAGACGACAATAATGTGAACACCTTTTGGCTGATGTATTTCATTTTTCCTGCATTAATGGAAAAATGAAAAAACATCTGTTAGAATGACTTCATAAAAAGTGTAATGTTTCTTTGACCACTCATTTAGTTTTATCCCTAATAAAGTGTGATTACTTCCTCTCACAAACTACTACAACTATTTTCTAAATTACAGGACCAGGCAGTCTAGCATGTAACAAGATTTTGCTTTTTACTGGGAAATTTTTGCTTCTGTGTCAATATAATTGCTTAAATGTTAAAACTCTCTAAAAAGAACTTAATTACATACCTTCCACCACCAATGAAAGCAAAGCAATGACGGATTTTCAAGCACTTTGCCTGTTGCCATCCATCATGCGCTTTAGAAAAAGATCCAGTGCCGGGCAAATTGGTAAACTCGGACAAAGTGCTACAGTAAAAAGTTGCAGTTTTCCAAAAGCTGGCCATTTATGGAAGACATGTGGACAGAAGGTGGCTCAGAATGGCCTGTCTCACTCAAGCCGCTCTCTAGCCGCGCACAGTCAGCGTTGCATGGCAGATCATAAAAGATAATTGCGCAGCCTGGATTTTTTAAGACCTTAAGAATGAGTGCTACAAGGGTGGTCAGAGAGTTTAGTGTGTGTGTGTACTGTATGTGTGTCTGTGTCTAAGAGTTTACCCCAGTCTCACCACAAGCCCTACTTAAACCACTGGAGACATGGTGCATTTCATCTATCCTGCTTTCACCAAAGGTGGCCTGTATTATGTTTAGTGGTCAAGAAAAAGAGTCTTATATATGATATAGCATATTTGATGTTAAGTGTAATGTCATAAGCCTACTACTTTTACCAGCAACTATGAAAATGAATGCAGAGCATTTGTCCAGATTCAGTCATTTTCTCTTAACAAGGTGTTTCTGCAGGTACAGTAACAGTACTCAGCTCATAACAGCAAGAAGCCGGCCACACAAGAACAAGAAAGGGACTAACTTATCGCACTAGTTATCATACCAGATCTTAACATTTCATCCTCTTTTAGCATGAAAGCCTTATAAACAAACATAGTGAAAATAAATGTCACAATGTACTTTGAAAGTTCAAAGAAAATTGAAGGAAAAATTAAAAGAAGGGAAAAGTTACATATTTTTCGTAATTGTAATATACAGAATGTATGATCAGAAATATTAAATATCCACACAATGTTGGCCTTTAATTACATATAGTAGATATACACTAGTCCCTATGATTAGTATTTGGAATATGGTTAGTTAGTAAAGCATTATGATAGTTAGTAAAGCATTAAGTCTCATCATTGGAATAATAATTGTCATGTGGAGAAAATTATTACAAACCCTTAATGGTAAAGGCATATTTTAAATATTGTAATTTCATTAAAAAAAAAAAAGTAAACCTCTGAACAAAGATGTCTTTTGTCTGCCCTTTTTGTCTATCTGCTTGTAATTTCTCCTTCAAAGAGATTTTGAGGATTGAAAAAAAAAATATGATAGAGTAAATAAATTATCTTGGTCACACTCATCACACCCATGACTGTATTTCTCATGCGCCTTCTCAATCACTGCTGGTGACATGTTAAAGATGTGGCAGTGATGCAACCCAAATGGAGGTCAAGTCTAGGAGGCATTTCAGTCTTTGTAATCGCCTGACATGACTGTCACTAATAAGCTCCATGAATCTACAACCTGGGCTGGAGAGAGAGAGAGAGAGAGAGAGAGAGAGAGAGAGAGAGAGAGAGAGAGAGAGAGAAAACCATTCCTACTTTATCCTATTATGTCTACTCTTTCTTATAACAAGTGAAAAAGGCTGCTGTGCTTGAGTACATAATAATCCACAATATTAACAGTGTATTATTTGGTGTGTATGGCAACAAAAAAAATTTGTAATATCTTTTTTTTTTTATCTCTGCATTTTATACCAGCCGTCCCAAACTTTCATTATTATCTTGCTAAGTAAAAAAACATCATTCTACTTTCAAGCTGTACATGATATATATTTTTGTGATTTCTTTATTAATACTTGCAACATATTCAAGGTTAACCATTTTCTACCTCTGGTACCAGTTCTGGATCGAGTTCATTTGCTTAACTTTTATTCAATCACTGCATATTCTTCGTAGAGTGAAACTATGCAACAGATCCATGATAATGAAAAGCCAGAAGGGCAAAGGAGGTTTTCATTACTGAAGCTCATCTGATATTTCTAGAGATAGGTGTCTTGGACGTCCCCCAAGAACCAATAATTGCTGGGGCAGGGACACTCAGGAAGTTTACATGCACAGTTAAGAAGAGCTATGGTTATACCTCAATGTGGCCATTTGATTGGACTATTGTCCTCGGCGCATTTTAGAAGTATGGCAAGGAAATTGATTTACTAACTGAAGTGCAGTATACAATAGTTTGTTAGTATTGTATTCCTGGCTAGCTACCAGAAAAGTGTTGCATGTGCATATTGAGCAGTGAAAACATGGATGACATTCCAGGGCTGTACTGTGCATTTTATACATGCTGCATGCTTTACTTTTTGTATAAATAAGATACACGCTATCCCTTATGGTTATGGCGTTATCTAAAGGCAAAGAACACGACTGTATTGTTAGCACCTTCTCCGCTATTATACGTTTTGGTTGACCTCCGGGTCAAAGCTACAGTTGAGCATGTGCAGAGAGTTTTCTGTCTCTGAATGAAGTTATGAAGAGTAAGAGTAGCACAACCCCACACCACATTATCTGGGTATGTTAGTCCAAATTTGAGAAGTCCGATTTAGTAAAATTTCACTAGGACTAATGTGTACATTTATTTTAAAATTTGGATTAAAACAGCGTCATGTAAATGTATGTAATTGAGCCAAATATGCATGGGCAGATGAAGTTAGACAGGAGTCTCCATGGTCTATGATGTTTGCAGATGACATTGTGCTTTGTAGCGAGAGCAGGGAACAGGTGGAGGAAAATTTGGAGAGGTGGAGGTACGCTCTGGAAAGTAGAGGAATGATGGTTAGCCGCAGCAAGACGGAATACATGTGTGTGAATGAGAGGGACCCAAGAGGAACAGTGAGGCTACAGGGAGCAGAGGTAAAGAAGGTGCAGGATTTTAAGTACTTAGGGTCAACTGTCGAGAGCAACGGAGAGTGTTCAAAGGAGGTGAAGAGACGAGTACAGGCAGGTTGGAATGGGTGGAGAAAAGTGTCAGGTGTGTTGTGCGATAAAAGAGCATCAGCGAGAATGAAAGGAAAGGTGTACAGGACAGTGGTGAGACCAGCAATGCTCTACGGCTTAGAGACAGTGGCACTGAAGAAAAGACAGGAGGCAGAGCTAGAGGTAGCAGAGCTGAAGATGTTGAGGTTCTCTTTGGGAGTGACAAGAATGGATAGGATCAAGAATCAGTTCATCAGAGGGACAACCCATATGAGATGTTTTGGTGATAAAGTCAGAGAGGCCAGATTGAGGTGGTTTGGACATGTTCAGAGGAGAGATTGTGAATATATTGGTAGAAGGATGCTGAGGTTGGAACTGCCAGGCAGGAGGTCTAGAGGAAGACCAAAGAGGAGATTTATGGATGCAGTGAGAGAGGACATGAAGTTAGTTGGTGTGAGAGAAGAGGATGCAGAGGATAGGGTTAGATGGAGGCAGATGATTCGCTGTGGCGACCCCTGAAAGGGAACAGCCGAAAGACAAAGAAGAAGAAGAAGATGCATGGGCAAAGACAAATATGCAAAGACAAACAGCAGTCAAAAGGCCAAACTAGGTGACCTTATACCATAGTTTAGGATAACTTTAAAGAAATTTAAGTAGGTTTTAATAACTTCATGAGAGGGTTAGAGTAGCTTTGTGGTTAAGATGTTGAACTGCTGATAGGAAGGTCCCAAGTTGCCACTGGGCCGTTGAGGAAGACCCTTAACCCTCAACTCTCAACTGAGATAAAATGTAACGTGCACTGGTTATGGGATTTTCAAATATATGTGTGTAGGTGCAGTAAAGCTCTCATTCAACACTGATTCAGGTTCTTATGCATGTTGTTTTTCTGCTTTTGATGAAAAAGTTTAACCAGATATGTAATGAAGTGATTGCAGACAGTTTATGTATATTAGACTTATACACGTACATACAGGTATTTCAAAAGGAAATTCATTCCTTTTAAAGGGGGAAGAAGAAGGAAATAATATTTTAATAAAGAAACAGTAAGCAGACAGTCAATTTTGATAGTGCAAGTTGCACATGTTTTAGCCTTTGCACCAGCGCAGGAAAAGCATCAGTTTGCTGAAAATGCACAATTGCACCCTTGTTTGTGGAATGTGTTTGTTGGAACCTTCTAGAAGCATACCGCTAAAACACTCAAAAAACATTCAAAGCACACACACACAGATACAGATGACTCCCAACAGCTGACTGACAGATACCAGTAGTACACTGACATGACTCAGATAATTGACTTAGTGTCTTGCTTTCCACAATTGTAAAGTGCCAACATTGCTAACAAGAAAGCAATGGAAAGACTACAACTAAGAAATATGCAGTACTTAAAACCAGCAAATTATATAAATGTTTGTTAAAAGAGACGTGACTTATACTATATAAATAAAGAACTTTTCATTAGCAAATGATTTTGTATATCAAAACATCAGTCTATAGGGTTTTCATATAATTTCATTATAATTTCACGGTTTTCATATAATTATAAAATTTTATTATTATTTTTATTTATTTATTTTTGCACTACAGATTATTCACAGGCATATTCATATGATTATTGAAGATTCTATCTGTTGATACAGAAATGCCGGTCGTACAGTATGTAGACTAATTGATCACATGATACCGTTAAATCGCATGCAGGCTGATGGGTTGATATAGGTGATGTAGCTAGATTTTTCTTCAGATGTGCAACAACAAAAGGAAAAAGACAAAGCTTCATGGATTCACAGGTAAGAGTTTATTTGAAATAAAAACTCACCAAAAGGCAAAAGTAATCGTTATATAACCAAATGTGAATTTAATTTCAGGTGTATTTCCCCTTCAGTGCACTGTTTTTAGGTGAACAAATTTTAATGGCCCAAACATGTGGAAATGGCTTGGAGCGAGGTCAGGACTGTACAGGGGATGTGGCAATAACTCCCAGCCGAATTCCTTTAGTGTGTGAAAGCGGTGCGGTGGGAAGTATGAGGTTGCGCATTATCTTATAAAACCAGATTGCTTTTGCTAATCAAACCTGTACATTTTTCTATAAAAGGAGATCCTGAGAGGCCAGCGTTTAAGCAGGGATGTTGATGTGAAGCTGGCAAGCTCCGGTATACTGACACATCTTTTTACCTTGATCGTATGCAAGCACTAGTAAAATGCTGTGAAAAGTGCATTAGTGCAGCAGGGGGTTATATAGAGAAATATAGGTAGCTTTTACTCTCATAACTGTGTTCTGTTTTTCTGTGGAATCAAAAGTCAAGGTTTGACTTGACCAACCCTCATAAATGCTACAACTAACCCTAGAACTTGACTAACATGTTGTTGCTGTAGAATGCTGTAAACATTTCTCCAACAGTAATACGCTGATGTGCTTACCCTTCACCATATTTTCCTTTTCTATCCCCGAGCCAAACCAACCAAACCACCCCAGTGCTCTTTCAAATCAGCACGGAGTCAGTGTGATGCCATCTGCAGAGAAACGAATGACCCTCTTGCCCTAATGCTGAGACATCCAGGAAGCTGAGGTCTGACAGTTTGTCTCAGACCATATGCCACGTGGCAGTAAAGCCAGGGCAATTCATGAAAGGTTGAGGCAGTGGCTAGAGGCACTGAGTGCATAATCCCTCATGTATTTGTCTTCTCCAATTTTTCACAAATACATGTGAAGTACTCTGAATCAAGTCCTAGCCACAAGGCCAGTTGCCTGCAGTGCTGCCGTGACTCCACTGATCTTTATTTGCCCAATATTTCAGACCGTACTCATAATAATCTGATGTTTGGGAACGATAGTAGCATGCTGTAATGAAAAGCTTGCCTTTTTGAGAAGGAAGGCCATTTCTTTTCATGCAGTAACTTGAGCAGATGGAGAGGCCAATGTGTATTTTGTTTAATGTGTATTTATTCCTCTTTTAGGAAAACTAGTGAGCTTATGAAACAATAAAACCGTATTAATTACAATTAATTGGAATTAGAGCCGAAACTTACTCTATGTGCAATATTCTATATAAACATATTATCTAAAATTATATAATATCTTGGGTGAGATGCAACTTTAGGATATTTATAGATGCTACCATTGCTTTTTGTTTCAGATTTTCACTTAAGTTGTCCTAATATAACCGAGATTGATTTTTGTTTTCTGTCTTGTGGAATTTTGCGTTTGCTTCCAACTTTTGTCACATTTATCACATGTGACTTGGTTTTACAAGAATTCCTAGACACATTCCACACATAATGTGGGAGAATTCCAAAGGACTGAAAAAATTGTCTCATTACTTGAAAGTGATCATAGCATAAAAAGCATTAGAAGTACATATACATTTTAACCAGAATTAGCAAATACATAATACTCATACTAATCTATAATAAAAATGTAGGTTGCATTTTATCATGAATTGATATATACATTGGACTTGTTATTTTATGAGTTTATGTTTATTTAGGAAATGTGTCTAATAGGTTCTGTCTGACAAATAAAAAAATTGCACAGTTCATATAAGCATTAAGGATAAAAATACCAGAACCGTTCCCTTTCTAATTTACTTTCAAACCTACACAGACACAGGAAGAACATAGATAAAGAGACAGTTTCAGATACACAGAAACTCCTATATAATAAAATTCCACATATAATAAAACTATCTTAAGATCAAACATTCTCTTCTGCACAAACATGCTTCATTCAACACTACTCACATACTTTAAATAACATAAGGGCAAGCATACAGTATGTCACTCAATCTGATATTCCACAGACACTGAAGATCATCAGGGCTTGATAAAGGACAAGACAGGTGAGTGACAGTTGTCTGGGAGAATCAGGAAGTGAACTGCCACAGGTTAGGAGGTGCCAGACTTGGACAGACAGCAGTGTTTGATGACACTGCCAGGCACATGTGTCACAGGTGAAGATTAAAAAAGAAATTGCAAATGAAGTGAAAGAGAGACTACTATGTAGCATCCACCAAAGAAGGGTGTGATTTATACTGTATAGTATATACTACATTAAATGACCAAAATTATGCAGACAATTGACCATCACACCTCTGAAGCATTACAAGTTGCAGGGCCAAACCTGTCCCAGCAAGACAAGTGTCCTGTACACAAAGTGAACTATATGAAGACATAGTGGAAGAACTCAAGTAGCTTAAACAGAGTCCTGACCTCAGCCTTATTGAACACCTTTGGTATGAACTGGAATGCAGACTGCATGCCAGCCCTTCTTGCTCAGCATTAGTGCCTAAACCTATTCTTGCTCTTGCAGCTGAAGGAACACAACAATCCTGATAGCCATGCTCAAAAATCTAGTGGAAAGTCTTCCCAGCAAAGAGTGTAACAGCAAAGGGGACTACCTTCAGAATGGAATGTCCAAAAATTCTGTATTGTTGTGATGATAACAATCATTTTACAATAGAAGATTGTTATACTATGTATTCCACCCTAACATCTAGGAACCTCTGTAGTCCAGCTAGGGACTGTGGAAGCCAAGAGTTACCATTACATTTATTCCCAAGTTTTACGACAGTGGTAGGATACCATGTATTATAATTAATTTAATATATATATTTATATAGATTTGTTGGTGGAGTTTAATTTCATATTGACAAATATTGATAAGTATATAGCATCGTAGTCCAGGATATCACAATATACACTCACCTAAAGGATTATTAGGAACACCTGTTCAATTTCTCATTAATGTAATTATCTAATCAACCAATCACATGGCAGTTGCTTCAATGCATTTAGTGGTGTGGTCCTGGTCAAGACAATCTCCTGAACTCCAAACTGAATGTCAGAACGGGAAAGAAAGGTGATTTAAGCCATTTTGAGCGTGGCATGGTTGTTGGTGCCAGACGGGCCGGTCTGAGTATTTCACAATCTGCTCAGTTACTGGGACTTTCACGAACAACCATTTCTAGGGTTTACAAAGAATGGTGTGAAAAGGGAAAAACATCCAGTATGCGGCAGTCCTGTGGGCGAAAATGCCTTGTTGATGCTCGAGGTCAGAGGAGAATGGGCCGACTGATTCAAGCTGATAGAAGAGCAACTTTGACTGAAATAACCACTCGTTACAACCGAGGTATGCAGCAAAGCATTTGTGAAGCCACAACACGCACAACCTTGAGGCGGATGGGCTACAACAGCAGAAGACCCCACCAGGTACCACTCATCTCCACTACAAATAGGAAGAAGAGGCTACAATTTGCACGAGCTCACCAAAATTGGACAGTTGAAGACTGGAAAAATGTTGCCTGGTCTGATGAGTCTCGATTTCTGTTGAGACGTTCAAATGGTAGAGTCAGAATTTTAACATTTCTAAAAAATGCTTTCAGCACCTTGTTGAATCAATGCCACGTGGAATTAAAGCAGTTCTGAAGGCGAAAGGGGGTCAAACACCATATTAGTATAGTGTTCCTAATAATCCTTTAGGTGAGTGTATTTATATTGCATAAAAAGGTACAAAAGTCCTATATTTAACTTTTGCTTTTAAGTGGCTTTAAGTGAGAACAGGTCCTGAACCCATGTCTGTACATGATCTAGCTAAAATACACATCAGATAATACATCTTTTTCATTTTTGCTTCAATGAGCTACAGCTCAAATCTCCATACAATCCCATAGAGAACAGCAGAAGTGAGCAAACAAGCATGGGTATCTTCTTGCTCTTTGATCTAGGAAATCTAATAGCCCCGGCCCATAGAAACCTAGAAAAAAAAGCATAGAATGTATTTCCTCACTTTTCTTCGGTCAGCTTTTAATAAATACTTAACCACTAATCTGACAGCTGATTGTGCTTAATGAACTGCCTGGTTTAACAGGTTAGGACAAGTGCAAAGGAACAACCTGGTAGACATTTTTTGATTTTCCTCTCTCAAAACATCATGCATAGTTTGTTCTGGTTCTGGTTAGCGAATAGACTTAGCAGAGGTGTCAAGTAACGAAGTACAAATACTTCGTTACCTTACTTAAGTAGAAATTGGTATCTATACTTTACTTGGGTTATTGTTTTTCAGCCGACTTTTTACTTCTACTCCTTACATTTGCATGCAATTATCAGTACTTTCTACTCCTTACATTTTAAAAATAACCTCGTTACTCCTATTTTATTTCAGCTTGGATAAATCGCGCCATAGGGATGGAGCGAATTCGATTGTGGTTGGATGATGTAGTGTTTGCATGTAGTTCTGTTCCAAGTTTTCTGTTCCGCATCCTGACTCTGACGTAAGCACGTCGAGTGGGACGAGGTAACTAAGCGTGTGTAATCTGTCACTGGGCATGCGCATGAGAGAACAAAAAAGTAAACGGCACATTCGCTAACAACTCCGTTTGTCTATGTGATCTTTATTTTCTTCTATACCGAAGGACGTTACAGATGAGAAGTATAAACATACCATTCCGACACCCTGTTGGTTGGTACGTGATCCATCGCACCTGCACATGACGTCACGTCACACACTCCAGCAAGGACGTTTGAATAAATTAGCATATACGGTTGATAAGGTTGTGATAAGTAGACGAAGCTGTCCGTGATAGAGACTCAAGATTCGAGCGAAATGTCACAAACAAGCACCAGCGAGGAAGGTAACAGCACCAGTAGGGTAACAGGAATAATATATACTGTATACACACACACGCACGCACACACACACATTATATATATATATATATATATATATATATATATATATATATATTATTATTATTATTTTTATTTTTTTTTTTTTAACCACAGATGAATCATTCATTCTGACAGCACTAATGTTTATTGTAGACAACCATACAAGGGTAATTGTTACTAAGCCTGCCCCGGGTACACTAATTTTCTTGTATGTTGCCCTCACAGATTCCTGCAGCTAAGCTTAGATGTACATTTACATTCCAATAAAGGTTACTGATGACGTGCCTCTGAAGTTTGACTTTTTGCACCATTAAAATACTTATAGGCAACTAGTTATCATATCTTCTCCATAAAACATGTTAATGCTCAGTAGTACACATATATGGTTCTTTAATGTATTTGCATTGTACTAAAATGCATTCTTTTTCAATTGCCATATACAGAATCCCAAATCACTATGGCCTTTAAAAAATGCAACAAAAAAAACCCACACATTTTTCTTTTTTTTTTTTATGAGGTGTTAGTGTACAGTAGTATATAAGCCCGTGGCACAGCCTAAGCTTTTATCCTTAATGCTTTTTTCCCCCCTCACGTTACTTTTACTTTTATACTTTAAGTAGTTTTGAAACCAGTACTTTTACACTTTTACTTGAGTAAAAAGCTGGAGTTGATACTTCAACTTCTAAAGAAGTCTTTTTAAACCCTAGTATCTATACTTCTACTCAAGTAATGAATGTGAATACTTTTGACACCACTGAGACTTAATGTAGCTGATGATGAAATGACCATGACCTTATTTAGCTAACATAATGTTGTTTGAATGTAGTTGTAATATTACAGCAACAATGTGATGAATAGTTCTTTCTTTTGATGAAGCTTATTGAAAGTGGGTGCCATTTTGTCAATATTCTGTGTTTACTTGGACAGCTACAGTAGCTCATTTTCCTTTTAGACTGTATTTTGACCTTGCACACTCCATAGGCATTTCACGATTGCAAACTGACCTTCTGTTGTGGTTGTTTTTTTTCTTCACTTAAATTAATTGGTTGAATAAAAGAGTAATATTTTGTGCTGTTTTTTTGTGCTTTGTACAAAGTATTATTTACTTACACTAACTCCAGTTTGCTGCTTTCTACCTTGCACCAACTACATCTTTTTATACAGATTGGGACATCAGGCGCACATACTGTATAGCACCCACTGGTACTGTACCATCCCCCTTGGCCTTTTTCTGTACAATTTGACTAAACTATTTTTAAACAAGATGTGACAAAGTATGTCCAGTTATGGGAGCATTTATCATTATTTTTATTCATTATCTTTCTCTTCCCTCTCAGCTTGAGACACAATCATTACTTATGGGGACTAATAGGAGCAGTTCAATGATACAGCTGCTCCTACTTCACACTCATTCAAATGGATATATCACCAAAAGCCTTTCTGCTGCTAAGCTGCCAAGTTTTAGCTATAGGTAAAAATTTGTGCCAACAAATGATTTAGAGGCTTGTGAGCTTTATTCTATGCCAAACAAAGCCTTATCCATTAAAGTCTTCATCACCACAATGGACAGAAAAGTAGGTCAATCAATGGCTAAGGAGGGATCAGATTTAACTCTTATGTTTCACAGAGTTGGTAACTATAAAACAGTCAGTGAAATATGATACTACTCTCATGCAGCACAAAAATGGAATATGTCTTAAATCATGGGAATACTGTATAATGCATTGCATTGTATTTGCAAGTAGCAGTATAGCATACAATGAATATTATACATTTATTCTAATGTGAAAATAAGTTATAGGACCCTATATTAGCATACAGAAGTGTGCCCTGATTTTTTTCACAATAAAAACTTACTTTTAAAAAATTGAAACATAAAAGAGGCTCCTCTGTAGTCAAAGTCCAGAATTTCATTAGAAACAGACTAGCTAAATAAATATTGTGTATTAGCACCAACAGAGGTGGAAAGAGTAATAAAATTTTGTACTCAAGTACAAGTACTGTTACTTCAGTGAAATTTTACTTAAGTACAAGTAAAGTTACCCTTATAAAAATGTACTCAAGTAAAAGTAAAAAGTAGCTCATTAAAAAATGTACTCAGAGTAAAAGTTACCGAGTTACTTTTTAATTTTTTTAACAGCGGGGGTGGGATGAGGCATTCTAGCGTAGTTCCAAAAAAGATGAGCAGATATAAATCTCAAACTAGTTGATTTTAACTGAAGGAACACCTTTGCATAATAAAGCTGTTGTCTTTCTTGTGCTTGAAAATCAAAGTGGTCACTTAAATATGGTGTTACGTCCCAGTCTAGGGCCATACAGCAAAAGAATGGTTCAGGGTTCTATTTATAATATTGCGGCGTGGGCGGGCCGGCGGCTGATGACCGTCATGCTTTGCGGGGGTTTTCTCTGTCTCTACCATGAGAGAGAGGGGTGTTTGGGTTAAGTTGTGCGTGTTTATGTGTGTGTGCTTGACCTGTGTATGTGTGCTTGTGCTGAGAGTAATAAACTACTCCCCAGCCATTTGCATTGGGTAGCAAGTAAGCTCACTCGTACTCCAAGATCCCTGCTAGCGTCGAAAAACGCTACAATATATATAACTGTATGGAAATGGTGGTATATGGCAGAAAGAACTAGATCCAATCATTAACTGATGAAATAATCACACACACACACACACACACACACACACCAGGAGGAGGATCAGATTCAGGATGGACCCAGGCCAAAATAATAAACAAAATGGTATTCATATTTAGTAGCTAGATTACCTGCAAAAAAAACAAAAAAAAAACCACACAAACAAAAATACAGGTACCTTCCCGGACTCCCTAAACCAAAAACAATGAAATTATCTACAAATATATACAAAGACCAACCAAACCAAAGGGACAAAGCAATAATCAAAGTCAATTGGAGGCAAAAAGTCAAAACCGGAATACACAACCAAATATCAAAAGGCCAAAATCACAACCTCTTTCATCTTTCCCGCGTCTCTCTCCGGTTAATATATGTTCGCGCTAATCGATGACGTCACTCAGGGCGGAAGCGACCGTGTGGAAGGTCAGGTAGATGCCGATGTCAGAAAACCTGGAGTGGAGTCTGGAGCGGCGCGCGACCAGGACATGATAAACACACACGGCGCAACGGAGCATTTACAAAGCATAATATTTTTTATTATTTTATCATTTTCATTCATTTATTTTTTACTCAGTAGCGAATATGATTTAAAATGTAGCGAATTACAATACTTCAAACAAAACGTACTTAAGTAAAAGTAAAATTACAGTTTTTTAAAATTACTTAAAGTAGAAATACACAAAAAAGCTACTCAATTACAGTAACGCGAGTAAATGTAATTCGTTACTTTCCACCTCTGGGCACCAATAAAGAACGTGTCTTCTTGCTGGTAGCTAGCAATCTTTTTTATGTCATTTTGTCTAATAAATTTTTGCAACTTAAAATTGTTATAAGATACAGCAAAGCAGTTGATGGTTAAGTGAGCTGTCACAAATTATACCGAGTTATCACTCACTACTTGCTTTATCACTCTATTTCTAGCTTTGTAATAGCTATCTAGTTACTGCAGTTACTACTACGTACCACAAAAAATTACTTATTTTGCCTGCTGTTTGTATCTAAAGCAACTCACAGTTTAGACAAGAAACAACAGTTACAGTTAAGTATCCGGTTTAGCAATTACAGTACTATTGATAACTGCTTTTTACCTCAACTACTTTGTTTTGCTACTGTAGCAGTTTAGTTACTGTAGGTACCATCATTGCCTCACCTTTAGCAAGTGGTAATTTCTTTCCTTTTTTTTTTGCTTTTTTTTTTAAAATAAAGATTGTCATCTCAAATTAAATATTCCACTTACATAAGAGTTTTTGAATGTGTGATATTTACAGAATAGTATAGTATAGTGAACAGTTTCAGAATAATATAATGGAATATATATATATATATATATATATATATATATATATATATATATATATATATATATACAGTGGTGTGAAAAACTATTTGCCCCCCTCCTGATTTCTTATTCTTTTGCATGTTTGTCACACAAAATGTTTCTGATCATCAAACACATTTAACTATTAGTCAAAGATAACACAAGTAAACACAAAATGCAGTTTTTAAATGAGGGGTTTTATTATTTAGGGAGAAAAAAAATCCAAACCTACATGGCCCTGTGTGAAAAAGTAATTGCCCCCTGAACCTAATAACTGGTTGGGCCACCCTTAGCAGCAATAACTGCAATCAAGCGTTTGCGATAACTTGCAATGAGTCTTTTACAGCGTTCTGGAGGAATTTTGGCCCACTCATCTTTGCAGAATTGTTGTAATTCAGCTTTATTTGAGGGTTTTCTAGCATGAACTGCCTTTTTAAGGTCATGCCACAACATCTCAATAGGATTCAGGTCAGGACTTTGACTAGGCCACTCCAAAGTCTTCATTTTGTTTTTCTTCAGCCATTCAGAGGTGGATTTGCTGGTGTGTTTTGGGTCATTGTCCTCCTGCAGCACCCAAGATCGCTTCAGCTTGAGTTGACGAACAGATGGCCGGACATTCTCCTTCAGGATTTTTTGGTAGACAGTAGAATTCATGGTTCCATCTATCACAGCAAGCCTTCCAGGTCCTGAAGCAGCAAAACAACCCCAGACCATCACACTACCACCACCATATTTTACTGTTGGTATGATGTTCTTTTTCTGAAATGCTGTGTTACTTTTACACCAGATGTAACGGGACACGCACCTTCCAAAAAGTTCAACTTTTGTCTCGTCGGTCCACAAGGTATTTTCCCAAAAGTCTTGGCAATCATTGAGATGTTTTTTAGCAAAATTGAGACGAGCTTTAATGTTCTTTTTGCTTAAAAGTGGTTTGTCCCTTGGAAATCTGCCATGCAGGCCGTTTTTGCCCAGTCTCTTTCTTATGGTGGAGTCGTGAACACTGACCTTAATTGAGGCAAGTGAGGCCTGCAGTTCTTTAGATGTTGTCCTGGGGTCTTTTGTGGCCTCTCGGCTGAGTTGTCTCTGCGCTCTTGGGGTAATTTTGGTCGGCCGGCCACTCCTGGGAAGGTTCACCACCGTTCCATCTTTTTGCCATTTGTGGATAATGGCTCTCACTGAGGTTCACTGGAGTCCCAAAGCTTTAGAAATGGTTTTATAACCTTTACCAGACTGATAGATCTCAATTACTTTTGTTCCTGAATTTCTTTGGATCTTGGCATGATGTCTAGCTTTTGAGGTGCTTTTGGTCTACTTCTCTGTGTCAGGTAGCTCCTATTTAAGTGATTTCTTGATTGAAACAGGTGTGGCAGTAATCAGGCCTGGGGGTGACTACAGAAATTGAACTCAGGTGTGATAAACCACAGTTAAGTTATTTTTTAACAAGGGGGGCAATCACTTTTTCACACAGGGCCATGTAGATTTGGAGTTTTTTTTCTCCCTTAATAACGTAAACCTTCATTTAAAAACTGCATTTTGTGTTCAATTATGTTATCTTTGACTAATAGTTAACGGTTTTTGATGAGCAGAAACATTTAAGTGTGACAAACATGCAAAAGAATAAGAAATCAGGAAGGGGGCAAATAGTTTTTCACACCACTGTATATATTCTGCATTTTACCCAGTGGCCTTGAATGTTCCCTGAAGTATTTTTACCTTTTTGTTAAAATAGTTTATTGGTAAGATTTTTTGATCTTAGTAAATGATTAATGTTAGTTCTATATGAAATAAAATAAATAAATAAATAAATAAATAAAATGGTATCTCAACGGTGGGAACTGCTTACATGCAGGGGTAGCTCTTTGGTTGAGGTTTTGAATTACCGATTGGAAGGTCCCAGGTTCAAACCCTAGCACCACCAAGGCTCTTAACCCTCAACTGCTCATATGAGCAATTATAATGTAAAGTATATTATCATCAAAGATAAAATTTTATTTAAGATAAATGTAAGTTGCTCTGGATAAGGGTCTGCCAAGTATCTGTAATTTCATGCATTGGACTACTGATCCGAATATCCCAGGTTCAAATCCTGTCACCCCCATGTTGTCACTGTTGAGCTCTTGAGCAATGAGATAGAAACAAAAGCTTTGAGGGTGAGGGCGTCTGCCAAATGCTGTAAATGGAAATGTAGAATAACAGGAGCTGACATCAGGTAATTTCTGCCTACGCATGCCTGGAACCAGGGGCAGAGCCTGGCACTACATTATATATTGGTTGACTCAAAATAAATCACTCTTATCAGCTTTTTAAAAAAAAAAAGCTTTAATTTTACAAACACTGAATAAACAATTAAATTCAGCATGAATTTGAAAACTGATTTTTAAACATAAGTCTCTCAATGATTCTGTCACATGATCAGTGAAGCAAAGTTACTTCCCATGCAATGCAGCGGCTGCTGTGGGTGGTTTGAATGTGTTCAAATGTTTTTTGGATACTGTTTTGCTCAATAAGTTTGCTCAAAAGGTAATAAATAAAGTATATGTTGCTCAATATCCGTGATACGTTCTGTTGTTCACACACCATGTTTTACAAAATTTTTACAAAATTTCAAATATACACAAGCATATTTTTGTACAAGAGACAAGAGATGCACACGGAAGGAGTTGGGAAGACATCCCGAATTAGGTTAATCATCTACTGACATCATATCATCTCCTCCTTTTATCACTCTATCATTTATACAAAACTTTTAAGATGTTTTAGTTCATATTAACTACCATTGCGATACCTGAGCCAACTTTGTTCATCAATGTAAAACCATACACTGTGGAGAATTAAGCATACCAAGCAGATGCTTCCAGTCTTTTATGAACTATTATACATTTTGGAATGGACATTTTGCTAGCTTGTACATAGCAGTACTGTACACTCTTAGAAAAAAAATTTATGGCCTTGTTATGGGTTTTATTTAAAAAAAATTATTCTACTTCAAGTCCTTTCAGATAGGGAAAACCTTACACACTAGATTTCCTTTAATCTTTTAGAACACTAGATATCATTTAATTGACATTAAAAACGTATAAAAATGGTTTCATAGAAACATACGTCTATGCAGTTAAGTGCCTGTTTAAAGGAAAACTGTGCAAACTTAGTTTCAAACATAAAATAGCTTTAAATGATCATTTCTTTAGATTTCTTAGGAGAAAGTATGAGATCTGTTGACAGAGAAATAATTTATTGATCAGCTATGTTTTATTCAGTGCAACCAGGGGGTCAAGAACAAGCCTTTATTCCGGAAGTTTCCACACTGTCATATTGTATTAGTCAATATAGTGAGAGAAGATCACAGTCAGGAAAGACTGCTTTTTGTTACTGTCACTCCACTGCTATTGTGACATCGTTAGCTTGCTTATTCGTCCTGTCACTCCTCTTTAACATGGACACAACTGGAAACCCACCTCACAGACAAGTAGCAAAAGTTTTTTATGCACTCAATAAAAAGCATTTTAACTTTCAGTTTTACCTCATGACACATAAAATAGTCCTTTGTGTAACCATGGTGTCACTTTACCAGCAAGTGAGGTTTCGAGTGATTTTTCAGATGACTCCTATTTCTCTGGGCGTCTTTCATTTCTCTTTGGGCCATATCGTCATTCCAGACAAGGCAGGCAATGATGACCCCTGGCCCTAGATGCCAAGAATGTCATCTATCAAGCTACAAAATACCCTGCCTGGCCAAAGAAAAGCCGTTTCAGAAGGGTCAAATTATTCCCCTACATCAAGCAAAGAAAATAACTACGGAGATTGCTGAAATGACTGGAATTGGGTTTAGAGCTGTCCAACACATTATTAAAATCCTGGTAAGGTTTTTCCCTTAATTAAGCAATAGGACATCAACTTTGCAGAAGAAATGTGGTCAGAACAAAATCATGAATGGCTTCATTTGGTCAGGTCTTGACTCAACAATGTTATGTGGCAATAAAATGAAATTAATCTGACATTGTGAAGTGAAAGGCTTTGATTTCCTCTCAGCAGGCCTGGCTTTGTATGCCAAACACCAGGCAGGAGATGTTTGTAGGGGCAGCAGAATGAGGGCTCAGTCCCACAGGGCCACACTTGCTGTGTGTTGTCAGCTCAGCAGGTCAGAGATAACTGCTGGCAGGGGCCATATTGCCTCATTCATCTCAATCAGCCTGGAGCCAGCCAGCAGGACATGGGCATCACACTGAGACAAGCATAGGCCTAGATGGCCATCAACACTTCTGATATAAGTCTCAGTGAACACTTGCCATGCTTAAAATTGTTAAAGTCTTTCAAGCAGGCACTTTTGGTTGTTCTCATTTTTATGCTCAGACTTTGTGAGTCTATCCAAAAACGAGTACACATTTGATAAATCACTGCTGCCAAGGACGCTTGAAAAAAAATCTCTGTGTAGTAATGATGAAGCTTGATGCAATATAGAGGTTGTTCCTAAGATGCAGAAAAGAATATGGCTCAAATCCATAAATTCTTATTATCATGATCTGTCTTTGCTGTTAAAACCAAGGTTGTGGCCATGATGGTGAACTTCACCTGCGTTAGTGTGAGCAACATTTTACGAACAGGTTGTTTTCAGTTCTGCCAGGAAAAGTGCACTTCCATGCTTTTAAAGGGGCACCCGTTTCTGAATCCTAAGATACATCCTTTATTGTTCATGTCCTGTTCATACACCGCATCTATTTACTGTACAAACCACCCTGAGTTCCGTCCGTTATGGTCAGTCTGTTTGGCACCAAGCATCCAAATTTTATGCTGTTGCAGCTCGTAAATGACGTATCCATCACACAATAACCATAGTGTTATAGAGGTAATAACACAGGACAATATTATCATAATGAAAACTAATGTAAATTATAAAAGCACCGGCGCACCTTATCATCTTAATTTTGTTAAGATGATTGCGTTGAAATACACCTTTCAGCTATTACACTGATATTACACTGTTCCTATCTGATGTGTTTGTAACAGCAGTATCAGTGATTATTTTATTTCTACTGAGACATCAATCGTAGAGTCGATCGAAAAACAAGAGTGAAGTCAGCATAAATTACATCATTCTGGCAGTTATTTCTAGAGTAATTACTAAATTGAGCTCTGAATAAAAAGTTGCACTATTTTTTCAGTTATTATGAATGAATTCTTGGGCTAACGGAAGATTTGCCACAACGATTATTTGAGGGGTAAAAAAAATAGTTCCTTTGCATTTTATACCATAGCGCTATTGAATTCTCTATATTTTATTGGATAGAAAGTTTAATTTTTGATATTAACTTTAATAATTGATTAATTTACTATATCAGAGAAACTCTTAAATTCGTGATTAGCACTCCAGGGTCTGGGTTCGATACCTGCCTCTGATCTGTATGAATGGAATTTGCATGGTGTGCCCTAAGACTCCTGGGATAGGCTCCAGGACCCACACGACCCTGTATACAGAATAAAGACGTTGAGTGACTGAGCGAGTGAGTGAGTAAAGCTCTTTGAGTTGCACAAAGGCTTATAAGCTCACATTTTCATATTTTATATGCTGTAGTATACATATAGTTATTTATGTGTTTAGCATCACAGGCTATTGTTTATTTTGCAACAACTACATAACACTACAAAATATTACCACATTAACATTGATTGATCATTGTTTAGGGTAGCATGGTGGTGTAGTGGTTCAATTCCTGGCCAGGCTCGGTTCCCGTCTCTGTGTGCATGGAGTTTGCATGTTCTCTCTGTGCTTGGTTTGTTTCCTCCCACAGTCCAAAGGCATGCATTTTAGGCTAATTTGCATTTCCAAATTGCCCGTAGTGTGTGTGTGTGTGTGTGTGTGTGTGTGTGTGTATGTGTGTATGCCCTGCAATGGATTGGCACCCTGTGCAGGGTGTCCACTGACTTGTCCCCTAAATCTCCTGGGATAGGCTCTAGGCTCCTCACAACCCTAAATACAGGATAAAGCGGTATAGACGATGAGTGAGTGAGTGATCATTGTTTATATACCAGTTTACTGGTGACAGGATCGTGTGCACCCAAGGCTCGTTTAAGCCCACAAGGACAAAGATAGGCCAATGCTGACCCAGCCTCCAAACTGGCTACATCTGATTGAGCACCCACGGGATACACCAGTCAAACAACTCTGATCCGTGAAGATCTTACAATCTGATCTCACAACCCACAGCACCAGATGGCAAATTCCTGTCTTTATATTACAGTGTTACAGTGCATCATATTACAGTGTTGTTGATTATTTCCCTTTAACAGTGCATCCCAGTATGTTATATTCCTTATGCATGTGATTATACAGTAGTGGACCACTTGCTTCATCTTTGAGGAATTATGTTGAGATGCAAATGACCCACCGAATGGCACTTACTTTCAACTCCTACACAGGGATGCTTCATAGCTCATGGAGAGTGTGGTCTTCACGTCGAGTACAGCACAGTCGTAATCACTCCAGAATGGACTGCAGTGAGAGATGCTGAGAGTGGGAGTTAAAGAGAGTAAAAGAGAGTACAGTTGTAATCTGGGTTAAGAGGGACTGATTGATGCAAAACCTACGTAAGAGGAAGGAAACTGCGAACCTAGGGCAGAGGAGCTGTCAAGTACTTCCTAGTCATTGAAGGGGTGTGAAGTGTGCCTGTATGCCTCTCCTCACTTTTAAATGAGTCATGGCGAGTAAAGGGAAAGACATCATTCCTGCTTGATCTATGCCTGCTGTTCCCATGACACATCCTGGTCCCGGTTCTAATTATAAGGTGAGGTAGCTTGAACAATAGCAAGAAAGCACTGGCCAGTGTATCCGTGTATCCGTTCTCATTCTGCAAGACATGTGCATAGACTGACAGCATGTAATGTGACAGTGCACTCCAACTTACAGGCTTACAGCTGCTGACATGTGTCTGAGTCATTGATGTTTCATGTAGTTGTCTGTCCATAACGACAGCATTTCTTAGGTACTATGCTGTGTCCTGATGGCTAGCGTTCGTTCACATTAGCGTTCCAAGATTAGATCCACCAGGCTTACTCCAAGGCTCTAGCTTTGTCCTCTGAAGTGAAGAACTACTGGTCAGTACTTTTCTAACACTAATCGTCCCAATATGTTGAGAGCACCAGGGGTCAATGTAAAGAAATCAAGAGCACCATCATTAGCATGGACACTGATTTGGTCCTGAATAAATGGTTATATCTACGCTTGCTTAATGCGTGTCTGTACTTTAAGTGGCCATGAGGCAGTTTGACAGAGGACCCGGGTTCAGAGTGCTCAGACAGGATTGAGTTAATAAACCCCCCCAGCCCCCCACCCCCCCCACCCCGCTACACACACACACCATCCGCCCCCAGTTCACAGTGTCTTGTTGGTGATTTATATGATGGAAGGAATTCTGTGAAGAGCTAAGATCCCTACTGTAACCTTTTACCCCCACCAGATGTTCCCTCTGAAAACATGATAATGTTCATCTGTAAATCGCCGTGCAAACATATCAAGTGGCTGTTATGTGTTTGTGGCAAGACTGAGAAAAATGACAGAAGTGGCAGTGGCACTGGATTTTAAACAGAGCTGCAGTGGGGCAATCACATTTTCCCCATCTGATTTTATAAAGCTCAAAAATAACCCCTTTTTCCCCAATACTACACATTGTACCCCAGCTCACTGCTAAAATAAAAAAAGATATCGGTGTGACTTTATCTGTTTTTCACTCAATTTATGTATGATTGGCCTTTGACAACCAATGATAAATAAATAATCAAACATATAAAATACCACACCTCATAAAGTCATATAATGTGATATCATTTTATGATAAGTGAAGACTTATCATTCATTATTTGTATTCTGCACCACTAAAGGGTTTCACAAGCCAGTAAAATTAAATAACTTACACGTGACAGATGAAAGGCTAAAAAATGAGGAGCTAAAATTTCCCTGGGTATGTTAGAGCTAATAAACAGCTTGGCCTCATCTTGACACCATTACCAAGAGTTCCACATGGCTAGCTAATGGAGGGTTGGTTCCTGGCTCACCAGAGAGATAGGTTTGACAGTCACAGCCAATATTTGTCCTTTTCAAAGTGCATGAATTCTTAATTTGATGTGCTTCAATTGATTCAACTCTGCTTGCCCCTAGCTGTCAATCAGATCTTTCATCCTAACACAGGCAAAGAGCTACCATTAAGTTCCACCAAGACACCATGTTCCTGCCACAGTTGATGCATTAAAGCTTTTTGTATTCCAAGATTTGTTATGGAATAAAATGGTCTGGTATTGAGAGCTTTCCTGAGTCATTTTATCATGGGATTGCTTGTGGTTTCTTGACAGTACATCTTCTTATAGCAGCAGACCGAACAGTTCATCCTTTTTTCATGCATACTCTTAAAAATTTATAGTTACATTGAATGTCATGAAAGGTCTGGAGACTCCTTCCATGAATGTTAAACGTATCCTTGCAGAAAGCTTTACCATATCACTGATCATAAGCTGCATGTTAATTATTATAGTAAAATAATGAGTTCCAACCAAGCAATTTGATTGGACGAGGGAAAATCCACAATTGAGGATGATAGAAGGTAACGCCACTGGAATGTTTAACTACTGTATGTATCACTCTGAGTCCCAGATACTAACCATTAATTCCACTAACTATCAGTCACAGAATGAGTGAAAGTAGGTCTTGAAGGGAGAGCCTCCCCCAAAAATATTTTTAAACCAGTCGCCAAAGAACTTTCAGCAAGAATTGTATATTGTGTCATTATAAAAAAAATTGTGTTTATTTATAGCTACAAATCTAACTAGCTCCTAAGACAAGGCTGAATTCCAAATGGCTCTCCAAACCCTGATCCAGGGCACTACTTGCTGTTACAATGCCACTATAGTACACTAACCTTCCATTTAACTATTCCAGAACCTGGAAGTTAATAGAGCTGATCTTCTTAACCGGAATAAATGGAAAAATTATGTAAATCTCATAGGTTTCTAAGGACTGTCCACCACTTCCATGTTTACCTCCAACTCCTGTTAATTACATGCCCTGTTTTGCTGGTTATTAGCACAGATGTGATAGTGATAGTGCTTATTTATTAGTGATAGAATATGTGGAGTTCCATACAGGTTCATGTTACTCAATTATTGCTCAATCACTCACTCACTCACTCACTCACTCACTCACTCATCTTCTATACCAATTTATCCTGTATTCAGGGTCGTGGGGACCTGGAGCCTATCCTAGGAGTCTTAGGGCACGAGGCAGGGTACACCCTAGACAGGGTGCCAATCTATCGCAGGGCACACACACACTCATTCTCTCACACACTCATTCACACACTATGGGCAATTTGGGAACGCCAATTAGCCTGACCTACATGTCTTTGAACTGTGGGAGGAAACCGGAGTACCCGGAAGAAACCCACCAAGCACGGGGAGAACATGCAAACTCCATGCACACAGAGACGGGAATTGAGCCTGGCTGGGAATTGAACCCGAACCCTGGAGGTGCAAGGCGGCCAGACCAGGTACATTAGGGAATTCATTAGTATTTTGATAATTTAACAGCGCTGTGATGTAAAATATTTTTATTTTTACAAGATAATGTTTTGCACAATGTTCATGTGTAGTTTCTGTATTTCTTTCTTTGTCATTTCTGTACAAAACATTTACAATGATTTTTCTGATGATGATTTGAGTTAAATGAGCTGAAAAATTTAAGTAGTTTTAGTGATAATACAAATAGACAAGAGGTTTTAGTTTAGTATAATGCACATTTTCGCACAATTGAGGAGGGTTTATTTCTGTATATATTTCAGATTTGGTTTCGATAATACAGTATACAATAACATTCTTCCTGAATCAGTCTTTGCGGCTTAGTGCACTCAGAATCATACTGGGAACAATCTTATTTTGCTCCAATTTTGTGGTCCTCACCCAAGGTTGGCAGCCATATTTTGTTCAGTGTCAGTGTGTTGCTGCTTTGTTCATGCCATTGCATGTCCCCTTTTGTTGGTAAGAATAAGGGTAAAATTTATCATTTACCTTGGGGTGTCCTCTACAGCCTGAGACCCCTTCAGAAAATTGATTTTAGCATGAGGTAGTCCTTGAAATTACAATGTTGTGAAATAATTAACCAATTCAGTGGGGTGAACCCACTTGCCAACCAAAGCTGTCTTTGGTGAAGCCTTGGGATCAGAATTGGAAAGATTTGCAGCACTGTTTACCTCTTATTTAAGGATTGATTTTCAATGTTTTGCTTGTTTAGTTTTTTTATCCTGATATGGTTAACCAAACTACATTTTCATGAGGAGCAGTGTGAACATAACATACTGCTGGGATTCCATTTCAAATGCAATAAAGCCTAAAGGAAATGGGAGATTCCAATACATCAAAATAGCAGCACACAAACCAAACATCGGTATGCAAAGAGGGGCCATTTCCCAGTCCACGCCAAAGAATTGTCCCTCTCCACTTCATGATTAACCACCGGCTAGTCTGTAGATCATTGGGAAACTTAAATAGAAAGACTTTCAAAAACATCAAGCTCCTCTCCCCTGTTTGGAGTACACTTTATTACCTCATTCGGCTTTTGTAAGTGTATCTCACTTGAGGTGTATGATGGCTTTAATCTTTGGACAGAGGTTTACAATGTTATGATTAACATGTTGAGAGAGAGAGAGGCAGCCACATTGAATGGATGAGCGAAATTATCTTGGCTAAGAATTTATATGCATACTCAATAGCTTTTAAAGTGTGTGCTACAGACATCTTGTGATCGCATTAAGCACTTCTTGAAAGAAGAAAAAAAAATGAAACAAAAAAAAAAAGCCCTCTGAAATGAGCCAGAGACAGTAATCGGCACAGAAGTTGTTGGCCGGTTGGAATCCTTCTAAGCGCATGTTCCAGCACTAGTCTTTTCCACCCCCTTCCCCTCATCTATTATGTGTGCTACATACATAATGTCAAATTGATTATGCTGATCGTAAACTGCCTTTATTCTTGTTCTCCTGCCTGTCAGTCAAAGTGCCTGCTGGGATGTGCGTGAGTCACACTAAAAGCTGGCTTTTTAATGTTTTGGTGTTTCTCCAGCAGCTCTAAGGATAGTGCACTTCCCCTCAGATGTCTCATTTCCTCCACATTTTCATGAATTAATTGTTTTTTACTGTTTTTCCTTTTCACCCTAATGTACTAAGTATTTTCCTGTTTGGCCCAAAACCAGGTCCATAAAGGCCTGTTCTGAATAAACCATAACTGCACGGATGTATGACGGAGTGTGGTGACACTTTTACTTATCTAAAGGTCTCCCTGGTCCCTCATGGATTACATTAATTATGTACAGGCCATAGAGTGGAAATAAAATGCTATAAAATAAATGCTAGATGATCCTTTAAGATCATGTTAAACATTTCTGTGAATGAATGCCTTATTTGATTTTATTATATAAAGTGATTCATTTTTCATTGGATTCTTATATAATGAGCTATCTGATTTGCTTTCTTGCAAAAAAAATAAATAAATCTAATTCAGAGTTCACATTCCAGGCATTAAAGAGGCCTGTATCACCTTGTCTACCTCCCTATTATGATACACACATGCATGCTAACGTGCATCTTTAACCATGTCCTTTTCTGAAGAAAGATCTTCCTGTTCTAGTGTTTTTGTATCTCAGTGATAGGATAGAATATATGAAGTCCTCTGGAGTTAACCATTTGCAGGGCACAAGCATACACGTATACACAAACACTTACTCATATCATGTGGGTGATTTTGGAAATGCCAATCAGCCCACCACATGTCTTTCGACTATGAGAGGATTCCCGAGTAGCCATAGAAAACCCACCAAGGACTGAAAGGAGATACAAACTCCAGGCACGCAAACCGTAATTTATTTTAAATCCACCAACCCTGGAGGTGCGAGGTGATTTCAGTCATATCTAGAATTTCCATCTCAGGTCCCTGTTGTTCAATCCTTCAGAGTTTAGATTACTGGGTACATGGAGTTTCACAAGCTCTCATCTTGTATCTCATCATAGATTTCCTTTGACTGTTTTTTTTTTCTGGATTCCCTTCCATCACCCAAAAGCATGGCAGTAGAAATCTTGCCTTAAATGTCCTCTGAATGTTAACTAGTCTAGATACTTGATATGCGTTCATGGTATATTTTGCTTCATGCAACATGCTATCAGATCCACCACGGCCCAAGACTTTCAGGTTATAGAAACCTCCACATACAGTACGTAGATGTGTCCACATACGTAGATGGAACCTTCAGCTGTTTTTTTAAGTTATTTCGGACAAAAGCATCTGCCACTGTATTAAATGTGAAAGGAAGCCTTGTCTCTGAAACATCCATCCTTTATTCTGGCACCTTATCTGATGTCTTCTTAAGAAAACAACTCGTTCAACACATGTTTAGTATAAATCCCAATGCAGACCGATAATCCAATGAGAATCCCACTGATCTCAGACTACTGGACTGTAAGACAGCTCAAATGATGGGGTGTGAGGCTTGTGTTACAGGAGATCCAGCATCTGCCAACTGGCTGTATTCGTCATCCTGTAAATATAGTGGTAGCCTAGAGTTTGTAAAAACACCTGAAGGAAATGGAGCCATTCTGCCAGAGAAAAATAAAATTATCATGATGACTAAGTTCCTTGTTCAGCTCCACTGGGAATGAAACTGGCCATTTGTTTTCATTACTTCCTTTGCTAAAGACAAATCACTGAATTCACTTTTCTGCTTCAGATGGCAGCTAAATCCAATTGCAGTAAAAGTTTAGTGGATGAATTTAAGTTTGAAACTCAACACGACCATATTGCTTGTTGCTGTTGATGCATAATTTTACATTGTGAAATAACCAGTGCTCCAATATTATGAAAAAAAAGTTTTAAAGAGAAAAAAAATATTATGAAAAAAAGTTTATATATATATATATATATATATATATATATATATATATATATATATATATATATATATATATATATATATATATATAAAATAAAAAAAATTCCTGCCTCTACATTGTCTAGTCTGTAAATGGATATCAACCATTCAATACATAAGCATTCCTGCCACAATTAATATGAGATTTACCAATATATTGCCAATGAGAGATTGTAGGAGAGACAATAAAGTTCTGTAACATACATACACACACACACACACACACACACACACACTGTGTTACAGAGATTGGTTCCAGCTTTTACCACAGTGCCTTGTTTAAGGTAAGTGAAGACATCTTGTAGCTCTTTAAAGGTGTGTAGCATTAACACCCTTGCCTCCAGAGTAAACCTGTGAGGTGACCCAGAGCCAACTAACCCCCATGGCTCTTTGTAATATACTGTAGCTGTAACCCAGAACTTTCAGCAAATGCCATACATGAGCGAGGAGAGCTTTCATGTCCAGGATCTAGAGTGAGTTCATGTGGACAGTGTGTTGAACTGAAAGTGCTCTGAAGAAGAAAAAAAAACTGTTCTTCACCAACATCCATCTCATTCTGGCTTATCTCACACCTAAACCTTTTTTCCCCACTCATGCTATTCCATGCACTGCTGGGCTGCTGCTTTTGGGAAGTAAGGAAACATCTCTGCTTCAAGGCTTGCCACTGATAACTTATTTTCCGATACGGTAAGCGGTGAGTACAATCATATAGTATAATATGTGCAAGTGTGCAGTATTATTATTTTTTTAATAATTATAGTATGATATATCCTCAGTCAATTTTACCATATTCTTAATGTTGCAAAATACCATTATTACAGTTCCACTAGTAAAACAAAGATGCCAGTAATAGTATTAGTGGGCAATAATAACCAAATCATACAAAATCCCTTCACTACTTCATTGGCTGTCACCGTGATCTACATGAGCTCAGAGAGTATCTAACTGGATTAGAGCATGAAGACAGAAGCGGGAAAAGTTAATTAAATTCTGATTCTGAATAATCCTGTTTCTCATCATAATATCTGAAAGCAAATAAAAGGGGTGTGTTTGTTTGAAGTTTAGCCTGAGTAAAAATGTGTGGGATTTGATGTCTCCATTGACTATTTAAATATTTATATGAGGATGTCATGTCAAGTTGTCAAGATGATCAAAGTTAAAAAAAAAAAAAAAAGAAAAAACAAACAAAAGTTTCATTTCCCCTGTTTGAAGGCACCCTTGAGAGGAATAACCAAGGGGAAATGTTAAAGCTGAGCTTACTGAAGGTGTGTTGGAGCAGCGGCCCGGATTTACAGCTGCCTGGGGTGAAGGCTCACCGTGCTTATTTCCTTAGCCAGTTAAAACAAATTGCATGCTCCAACCTATTTTTCCTCCAAGCTACTTAGTACAATGTTGTTCTTCTGAACGCTGTGTAATTTATTCCAAAATAAATACCATTACATGATGGATAAGCTCTAATATACCCTGCCTTACAATTACTGTATGAACAGCATTTTTTTTTTCTCTCTTGTTCCATGGTAGCTTAAATTTTCTGTATGTTGTCCTGGTGAAAGAAACATAAAAAGATAAGTAAATTATTGAAAAAATCTTTTTGCTTCTTTATTATTTTTATATCAGTCTAACCCATGGGTAATATTTAGATTTTTTAAAATTGTAATTTCAATAGAAAAGTGGTATAATTTTACTTTTATCTATTACTCCAATGTGCATTATTAGTATAGTTTCATATATTTTATATTATAATAAAAAAAAAAAAAAAAAAAAAAAAAAATATATATATATATATATATATATATACCGTATATATATACTCAGCAAAAAAAGAAACGTCCTCTGACTTTCAACCGTTTTTACTTTCAGTAAACTTAATGTGTAAATATTTGTATGAACACTAAAAGAGTCAACACCATAAGACATAAAGTAAAAATGTTTCGCAATGTGTCCCTGAATGAAGGGAGGCTCAAAATCAGTCAGTACCAGTCAGTATCTGGTGGCCACCAGCTGCTTGAAGTACTGCAGTGCATCTCCTCCTCATGGACTGGACCAGATTTGTCAGTTCTTGCTGTGAGATGGAGGGATTGTGTGTTCCTGGTGTGACTCGGGCAGTTGTTGTGGCCATCCTGTACCTGTCACGCAGGTGTGATATTCGGATGTACCCATCCTGTGCATGTGTTGTTACACGTGGTCTTCCACTGCGAGGATGATCAGCTGTCCTTCCTGTCTCCCTGTAGCGCCGTCTTAGGCGTCTCACAGTGCGGACATGGCGATTTATTGCCCTAGCCACATCAGCAGTCCTCATGCCTCCCTGCAGCATGCCTAATGCGCGTTCACGCAGATGAGCAGGGACCCTGGGCATCTTTCTTTGGGTGTTTTTCACAGTCGGTAGACAAGTCTCTTTAGTGTCCTGCGTTTTTAGAACTGTGACCTTAAATGCCTACTTTCTGTAAGCTGTTAAGGTCTTAACGACCATTCCACAGGTGCATGTTAATTAATTGATTATGGTTAATTGAACATGCATGGAAAACATTGTTTAAACCCTTTACAATGAAGATAAAGTTATTTGGATTACTGGTTCTTGTATGGGCTGCTGCATTCTGGGCTAATTATTAACTATTTTTTCTGCATAATGACAATTTATTCCTTATTTTGGCAATATTTCTGAATTGGGAGAATGCTATAATAATATTTACATAAACTTCAAATTAGTGACTGGAATCTATAATCACATCAAGGTTTTTTACTGCTGCACATGGTGAAACAGGAAGGAACTCCAGCTGTATCTAGCTGCATGTGGTCCTAGCAATAGTACTAATGTCTTGTCAGAGTTATGCAGAATGAGATTATTAAGCGTCTATTCTTTTAATGTCCTTTACACATTCTTAAACTTTATTAAGCTGGTATCTCCATAATCTGGCTTTGCTGAGACACATAACTGTGTGTCATCAGCATAACAGCGGGAACTAATATGATGCTTAAGAATTATGTTGCCTAGTGGAAGCATGTAAATAGAAAATAGCAGTGGGCCTAAAACAGAACCCTGTGTGACTGATAACGTAAAGGAAACTGATAATGGGCAGACAAATAAGACCTGAGTAAGAAGTGTGCCTTTCCTTTGACTCATACAACATGTTTGCATCTATCAAGGAACAATGGTATCAAAAGTTGCACCAAGGTCAAGTAACACAAGCAAGGAAACAGCCCTGACCAGAGGCCAGTAGTAGGTAATTTACCACTTTAACCAGCACTGTGTTTTTGCTGCACTGAGGCCTAAATTCTGATAGATACATTTCTTTAAAGTTATTCCTATGTATATATCCGCATAGCTGCTGTGCTACAACCTTTTCTAGGATCTTGGAGATAAAGGGGAGGTTTGATATTGGCCCATTGTCAGACAGCTGACATGCTGTAGCCTTGGTCAGGTTTCTTAATTAATGGTTTAATAACTGCTATTTTACATGCTTGAGGAACATAGCCAATGCTGAGTGAACTCCTTTTTAAAAGGGGTTCAATATTTTTGGTATTATTTATTTGAGAAAACATGTAGGAACAGGATCTACAGTAGTATACAGTTAGATTATCTCATGAATGGATGTTTAATAAAATTGTCTAGTTTTTTTTATTTTTTATTAATTTTGCTGTAATTTTAAAAAAGCATCTAAAAACAAGAAGCTGTTTTAATTTTTTCCTTAAGTTTCCAGAGAATGTCATTGGGACAGGAGTGTCATTATTCATATTATAAGATGTGTCCAACTTGCCTATCTGCTTGATAAAGAGGTTTGTTTACTCATTGGCAATATATAAATATTAGTTTTTCTAGTTCCTATTTTTCTAATTTCTTTATTTTAGGAAACCACACATTATTCATTGCTATTGGATCCTTTCCAGTCTATGAATAAACAAGCATTTTAAAGTATGACCAGTACTGCATAAAGATGACAGGGATTGGATACACAAGCTATAATGGCTTCTTCAGCTTTATTTAAGTTTTTAATGATTTAAAGGAAACAGTATAATCATGATATTCAATTGATGCAAATCAAAACCCAGGGGTGTTGCCTGCACAGATCAACATCCAGTCTGTAAAAACATGTACAGGTGAGCTTTTAACTAGCTGAGTGAACTAGTCTAGCTTGCCACAGCTCTTGTGCATTACGAATTATTTGGGGTTTTAGTTTAAGTTGTTAAGTTAATGTTCAGTAGCAACTGTTGGGATAGATGATAGTTGATCCCATAGATGGGATAACCTGGTCATTCAGTACAATCAGGTGGTCAACTGACTTCATTTTATTTCCAAATAACATTGCTGAGTCTAGATCTGGCCAACTGAAGCAACCCCAGGTCATAACACTGCCTTCAGAGGGTGTATAGTGGGCACTATCCATGATGGTGCATCATTTCATCAGCTTTCCTTTTTACCCTAGCGCACTCATTGATCTGGAATAGGGTCAAACAGCACGCATCAGACCCCATAACCAAAGCTTTATGCTCCTTAGCAAATTGAAGCCTTTTATTAGCCTCACTAAGATGTGGTGTTCTTATGACCACACAGCTGTTTTGCCCTTGTCATGTGAGTTCTCATCACATTCTGTGTGTAGAAATGCTCTTACTTTTACTATTAAACATAGCTGTGATCCACCATGTTTCTTCAACAAAATTGACAGTTCAGCCATATCCTTCCAGGTGTTAATAACATGTTGGACAGTTCTTACCCCAATTTCAGTCATTTTAAATCTTGTTAGTTATTTCCTTTGCTTGATGCAGGCCAACTTTTTTTGGCCAGACAGTGCATTTAATATCAACTACTACAGCCTATAGATATAATTCAAGTTAATGTCTTATGTGTCTATTTGCTGGACAGCAACACAAAATGTTCTGGACATTTGACCATCACACCAATTTGTGGTTCTTTCAAGAAGTGTTGCCAAAAATTGGAAAGCCAGAGTTACAGAAGAACGTATCTGTCTCCTGTGAAATTCATTGGAACTAAAAATCCTCAACCATGTTCCACAAATAACAGTGCCATTGTGCATGAAGTGAGGTCCATGAAGTCATAGCTTGCCACATTTCAGGAACTTGGCTGAAAGTTACTGCCACATGCTTCCACTCATTGCTTAAATCAGTTAGTTCGAATAAAAATAGGTTAAGATAGTGAAAAATTTTAAAAGATATCTAAAATGGTCACAACTTGGTCCCAAAGATAATATATGGCTCTTAGTAGCTAAAAGCTGTAATTCAGTAGCCCACTCCCTCTTCTCTTTATCTGAGTGTCAGCCTGCAATTTATGACAAATTACATGACACTGTGAGCTTACTGGAGAGTGAAAGTAGAGGTCAGGCCTGCTTGGTATTGCGAGGTCAGAGACTTAACCTGCCTGTACCTTGACCCAGGGCATTCTGGAAATTGTACCCACATCTCTGCAGCCTGCCTGTGATAACTGGTGTTGACGATAATGTCGCGTTCAGGCATAGACTTTCAAATGAGCACTCCAAGGACAGGCTGTTTCCAGCACGCCAGAGCCAGATTGTTTGCAGCTTATTAGTAATGACAGCTTTCACACTGGGGCGGTGTCAAAACTCACAGCTTGTGAATAACCACCAGACTTTTTCCCCCTGTTTACTGCCAAAGAGGTACTAAATAGGGTCATGTTCCGACAACATGTGATATTCTGTATGTTTTCGCCTTAAGGATCAGTTTTGGTCACATGTTTGGATTGAGTCATGAAAAGAAAATCCTCGTTTGCATATAAACAAAGAATTTATGATATGATCAATTGTGCTGTGTCAATAGAATGCATGCATAATGAATGAGTTTGTTATAGAGTTAGATAATAGATAATGTAGTAAAATGTCGAGAGGTCGACAGGAAATGCTAATATCAATATTATTTTTAGGAGGCTGGTAAAAAGAGGCTCTGAGCGAAATGCTGAGTGAAATGCTCCAATCAATGGCCGATGATAGGATATGCCAGTTTTTTTGGAAGGAGGAACAGGTTATGGCATAACACTCCTCACAAGCTGCAGTGGTGGAAAATGTAAAGTGGCTTTGTAGTTGAGTTCAAAGTCATCATCTTGTGAAGGCATTTGAAGAATCTCTGTAAATTCTTGGAATGGTTACATGTTGAACAACACATGCAGCGATACACAAGTCTGAGTGATAAATTATGCTTAATGGACACTTTCCATAGACCTGCTTACTGTTCTTTGGAGATTTTTGTAGACTTCATCGCCATGTCAAGGATCATTTGCAGATGTCTGATGCTTCAAGGAAGGAGATCAGATAGAACATGATGACTAATATGCACTGATTTCTTTTCCACTGCCTCGTGCTTGAAAACTTTTTTCAAAGCACGGTTGTCACAGACATTAAACATCCTAATTGTAATCTAAAATGAAAGAAATCTCCAATATGTTGGAATATTATATTCATTCATTCATTCATTCATTTTCTATACCACTTAATCCTGTGTTCAGGGTCGCGAGGGACCTGGAGCCTATCCCAGGAGACTTCGGGCACTAGGCGGGGTACACCCTGGACAGGGTGCCAATCCATCGCAGGGCACACACTACACACACTCACACACCCAATCACACACTATGGGCAATTTGGGAACGCCAATTAGCCTAACCTGCATATCTTTGGACTGTGGGAGGAAACCGGAGTACCCGGAGGAAACCCACCAAGCATGGTGAGAACATGCATGGAATATTATAGAATGGTTTAACTAAAATGCTCGTCACTGATATTCTCGCTGATATTCTCAGTGGCGCTTAAGTGCAAAAAAGAAAAATCTTCAAGCACAGCAATGGTAAATAAGAGGTAATTATGAAATGTCATGAGCTGATTGCTGATTGGCTACAGCACAGTTCAATCAAACAGCAAGCTGAAGAATGTACAATAGTCTGATATCTGTGATGTGAAAGATGAAAATATGCCTAATGGAAGTGACTAAGAATTATTCTTACTCTAAGAAGTATATTATTCTTAAAAAAAATATGTAACTTGACATTGCATCATTATACTGGGATAAATAGATACCAGACTGAAAGAAAAGAGATTTTCTTTCCCCTTGTGACAGTCATATGCCATATCCAATCAGCTATGAGTCCATAATGTTCAATAAGACCCGCCTCTTTCTGTTAATTCTTGTATTATTTGTCATATTTTCTGTGGTGTTTTTTTAGTTTTGTTAATATCAGTTTTTCGCTTAAGGGACACTATACAGTATGTAAGTTTTTATTCTTATTAATTCTTTTACATTTTTATTCCTACTTGTTATTTTATAAATTTGACCCAATCAATATAAGCTGACAAAGGTTGATATCTCTTGCTTCGCACTCCTCTTTCTAGTCAACAAGTGTCATCTAAATCTTTTTTGTAATTTTTTTTTTTTTCAGAATTAACCTTTATTCTAATTCATATCTCTCATTAGCAGGCAACCAGGCTGGAAATCATGAATCCGTGATCTCTTGTTGTTGTTTTTTCCATCCCTTTGTTTTTGTTCCTCCATGTTACCTTTCAGCAATTGAAATAGGAGTAATGACTCTGAAAGGAAAAAGAATGCTCTTTCAATAGATAATTAGGGAGATTGGTTTACCAGGTCCACTCAAGGTCCATTCAGAAGCCGGGACTGAGGTCGCCTGTTGTCTGAGGCAATGAAGAGGTCCCTGGAGACGCATTCCCTCCTGTTTCATTTCTCAGAGCAGGTGCCTGGCAGGTAGTCAATGGCGACACTAGACCAAAAAATAAGAGGCTGGGGGAAAAGGTCAACATCAGAGGTTGAAGGTCAGGCTCACAAGGTCATTAGGTCAATGGACACCGCAATGGCAGATTAAATGGGGAGTGTCTCATACTAACACTGTATGACTGAGGCTGATCAGAGGACGTGACCCAAGCAGACATATTCATTGACCTCTGTCTTTGCTTTACAAATGAATAATGAAGGTCATTAATAGATATTTAGCTAAGCATATCAATCTACTACCATAAACTGATTCCCCACCCCACCCCACCCCTATGCATTCATCATGCTCCTGATGCAGTGTGATGCATTGCTACTATCTGTAAATATGTGCTCCAAACCTGACATGGATGGCACCTCAACAGGAAGGATTTTTTTTTACTATTAAGCATGACTATTACTACACCCCCCAGGCACATGGGAATACAGTGAATAAATTCCCAGAGCTAGAAATGCCAGCACTATCAATGAGCATATTGTGTGAATTCTAGCAGTTGCTCAACCTCAGTTACTTCACTGCCGTTCATAATTGTTGCCAACTTTTTCCTTCTGCAGTTTTTTTCCCCAGTTTGGTCATCTGCCAATTCCCCCCTGCTTGCCAGCTCTTCCTTATCATCTGACTGCTACCAACTTGAGAAGGGGGAAGGCTAACATAGGCTTTTCTTCCTAACCAATAGAACCAGTCAAACACACTTTTTAAACTTTTACTTGTGTTGTGTTCCCCGTACAGTATGTTCTGCATACATAAGCTGACAGATGTGCACAATTGACAAGTATCGTGCTGTTTGACAAAAAAAGGGTATGTAATTAACTTTTTTTTTTCCCTTTATTTATTTATTTTGACTTTTTTTAAACATGGCCATGGACGGCTTTTGATGTCACATTGGGTTCCCAAACCCAATGGCAATCTGCTGCCATTAAAATGACCTTTTTTAATGTTGCTTGTGAAATTATTATTATTTGATATATTATTATTGGTCTGGGTTCGATTCCCGGCCAGGCTCGATTCCCGTCTCTGTGTGCATGGAGTTTGCATGTTCTCCCCGTGCTCGGTGGGTTTCCTCCGGGTACTCCGGTTTCCTCCCACAGTCCAAAGACATGCAGATTAGGCTAATTGGTGTTTCCAAATTGACCATAGTGTGTGAATGAGTGTGTGTGTGTGTGTGTGTGTGTGTGTGTGTGTGTGTGTGTGTGTGTGTGTGTGTGTGTGTGTGTGTGTGTGTGTGTGCTCTGCGATGGATTGGCACGCTGTCCAGGGTGTACCCCGCCTCGTGCCCTGAGTCTCCTGGGATAGGCTCCAGGTCCCCGCGACCCTAAATACAGGATAAAGCGGTATAGAAGATGAATGAATGAATATTATTATTGTTTGTGCCTACCCACATTATAGTTTAAGAAACTGTATTGGTTCCATATTATAAATTCTGAATAAATTGATAACATAATTCATACCATTGGAGTCCTGATGATGATTAAACGAATTGTTTAAATGGATTGCACAGCATTAACGCTAATGTTAACAAATTTATCCTAATATTTGTATGATTTTTTTTTCTATTGCTATCTGTATTTGTTTCAGCTAATAAGTCATTATCTGTTCATTTATAACATAATTCTATTTGTACTTGATATATACATATATGTTTAACCTCTATACACTATGCATACAGCTTAAAAGGACAAAAAAACAGACGTCTTTGTCTCAAAAGTATAAATTTTTATGTTTATCCTTGAACACACTTACGATTCTCACTGTGATTAGTTCAGAACTACCCCAAGGGTCAACTGTACACTGCACTGGAGTATCTAATTAAATCCCAGCCAAGAAAATTCTGTCATTGCCCATAGGCATCCAAAGAAGCCAAGAAGTAAGATCTGGTGCTATTCATCACCCACCACCCATAAGGCAATGTCCTGGCAGAGAGCAGAGCATTGCCCTTGGGAAATGTCACCATGCAGAATACACAGGATAAGGAGGAAACAGATAGAAAAGACAGAACACAGAGGCATATTTATAAGGATATTTTGCTCCAAGCATCACAGCATCTTCCATCTTGCATGAGAACAAATATCTGGGTCCTTTCATAGTCTTGATGCAACTGGAGATGCACAACTTTTAAGAGCTACAGATCAGTTGCAGAAACATTAGAATTGGGTATTGGAATGTATCTTGTGCTTAATATATTAAAACATCAGGGCTAATAATTATTGTTGCCATGGAAACCTAGGATTTTCATTTTTGGTGCAAGGGTGCTAAAATGAAGATATTGGTAAAAGGACTTATCGGCAAACTCATGGTTATAAATTTCTCTTAACATATCGGACTAGTAAGCATATGTTAGTTATAGGAAACCCATGGAATATTGCTCAAAGAGGTCAAAGGCTATGAAGGTCAAAGGTTTCATCCTCCCCTCATCATAAAGTGCATTATCATCTCCACGGACTAACTATCCAGATGGCTAAGTTTGCCAAAGACAGCTGCTGCATACATCCTGGGATAAAATTGCTATGATTCTCCTTTAAGACATCATATTACAAAAAAAATCATTATAGTTACATTTTTGGCAGTCCAATAATGAACACATATTATATTACATTTTTCTGCGTAAAGGGTTTAAATGTGGTTTCAGATAAAATACATTTTTTTAAAAATAACCTGTCAGTTTTCGCAAAGAGATTTTCACATATAACCTTTTTTTTTTGCTTTGTGAAGAGCTGGAGGTGAAGCACATGATGATCTAAATCTAAAAATTCTGTTGTTGTTTAGTTCCATTTTAGAAATAGTCAAATACAGTACATTTCTTGGGCAACTGTTTCTTGGTAAAATCTTTCTGTGAGTAAGGTCAATGTCAGTACCAAATGTCATACTGTACACTAGCAAAATATGTGAAATATCTTAACCTTATCTTAAACCCTTAAAACCCAAGCAACACAGATCTGTGCTAGCAACACAAGAGATGATAAAAAAAAGTATTATATATATATATATATCAGATATGAAGAATGAAACATGTTAATTTACCAGTAGCGGAATATTGGAAAGACATCGCAAAAATGTAAAACTCTTAAATGGAGCTTAATATTATTATTATTATTTTGGTCACAGAAATAACCAAAAACAATGTGAAAAACACATGATCATGTGTTTGCTTTGCCTATGTGACGCATTATTTACATTTTTTTAATAGTCATGTTTGTATAGTTGATTAAAATGAATTAAAATTCAGTTCATCATATTGCCTATGTTGTGCATAAACATTGCTTAATACCAGTTAATTATGGGATTCAGAATTATTTTCGCTAGGAATACTAAAACTATCAAATACATTCTCAATACTGATTACTGAATTTCACGAACCAAATCCACTTAATCAATTATTGGGCTTGATGTTTAACTATGTGCAATAATATTTGCCAGTCATTTGGATTAGAGTCAGTTCGACTTTATTTTTAAGCCTATTTGTTTTGCAATTGTTGACATATAAATTCAACCCATTCAATATACTGTATGTGATTTGTCAAACAGGCTGATAACTGTAACAGCTCAAAAATTAATGCATTGCTTTCCTAGTAGTTGTTTATAATTCCCACCACTGTGTAATAAAAAAAATTAAATACAGACTACGCAGCTATTCTTCATGGCCGCCTGGAAGAAACTTGAACTTAAATGACATGGAACAACAAGGTGTAATTTAATATATTTGCATTCTCCTTTCTCCCCCAAACCCCCAAATGAAGCCTGCCTGGATGCTGTGTGTGTTTAGGTCAGGCCCCAAGCTGGGGGTCTCTCCCTGGAAACTCTGAGTAAACCTGCTGCGTTCAGTCAACACATTGTAAATCATCCCTTCTCTCCATGGCTTGCCACACTCCACACCAAGCAACTACACAGGAATAAAATGAGTTGTAACATTACCCACCAAACTAATCCTGGCTTGAACAATTGCTGGCATAGCTGAGTGCAGAGGTGATGATGCCATCCTGAATGTGGGCATGACATGGAGCTGAGCTAAGTGCTACTGTGACAGTAGTGAGGGTGAGGGACTTACAGGATAGACTTGGCTGCACCAAATTGTGATACGGTATCAAATTAATGACTGTCCACATACTCCCTGGATGACATACACCACTGTGACACTGTATTATAGAGCATTATTATCTAGAACCTTGTCAAAAATAAAAATAATAATAATAATAATAAAAATAAAATTACAGTATATATATATATATATATATATATATATACTGTAATTTTATATATATATATATTGCAGTAATAACTTGTGTATATATATATGTATATATTCCAGTAATAACCTGCAGTTATTACTGGAAATTACAGAGTAAATCATTTATTTATTCATTTATTTATTAATACATTATTTATTCAGCAAATTATGCAACCTATACAGAGCTGGAAATGGTGGACATGAGGAGGAAATATACCCTGAATGGGATAACCATCTGTAAGAACCATGCACACATATCCACACCCAATTTAGAAGGCAATTTAAACTTGTTATTCCATCTACCTGCATGTTTTTGGAAGGTGGCAGAACAGAGAACCCAGACAAAATCCATGCAGTCATGGGAATAAAATGTACATAAGCATCTCACAGGCAATAGCTGCAAAAAAAAAAAAAAAAAAAAAAAAAAAAAAAAAATATATATATATATATATATATATATATATATATATATATATATATATATATATATATATATATATATATCATATTGAAAGTATCACAACAAATAGCATTTAATTAAGTAAAGGTGTAAGTGTTGGGATTGAGAAAAAAAGGATCAAATAAAGGTTGATTTTTTTTAAATAAGGGTGACATGTTGCAGTCCTTCTGTCCAAAACACATGAACTTGCTAAATAGTATGTCAAAACAGAATGCTACCTGTGGATAATCCATTGTACGAAGTTCTGCCAGTTTCTTATTATAATTTACATATTTAAAAAAATAAATTAATAAATAATATATAAAGTGAATATATCAACTGGATTTTGACTTCATTCAACCAATTATACAAGCATGACTGAGAAATAGCACAGATATACATTTTCACCTATTTTATGATTGTTTTTGGTTGTTTCTATGACCATAATAATAAGAATAATATGCAAATTTTAAGAGTTCTACATTTTTTTGATGTCCTTCCCATATTCCGGGAGTGGTCAAATTTACATTTCATAATAGTTTTGATAACTATCATTCTACCTGACATATCTGAAAACCAAAAAGCACTCCCTCCCCATTAACACACATCAGGAAGGCTTTCATATAAGCACATATAGTATATACTTTTTAATGGTCTTGACCTACAGTATGCTCTATTGCCCACACAGATCTGTACCACTTGGGTTTTAAGGGTTAATAAGTATGCAATTCTGAATGCAATTACTGCCCTTGTATTTGATTGATGTCAGAGTTAAAACAGAGAATGCAAGCTCGTCTCAGCAAAACCTTATTAAACCGAGCACTCAAAACAAACACAGTAACAATAAACATGATGTACACTATGATATCACTAACAATAAACAAATCGTGGTAATGACTTGTACACAAAGTGTATACTTTGCAACGTGCAAGTTGAAATGTTTTTTTTTTATATACTGCGGTCGTGTGCGGTTGTTTAATTGAGTCAATTCGTTTTAAATCCGTAATCAAATGAGTTTGTATGTGTGTGTCGGGCCTGTTCTGGGAAGTGTAGGCTGATGCCAGTTCTGGTAGTGTCGATTCACGAAGTGTTCTTCATTTGGTAATCTTCAGAATGGTTAATGCATTTTTAAAAATAAATTGCATTACAATTTCTATAGTATCAACTTTTGTACAAGCTTTTATGATACAATTTAAGGCTAATAATAAGCACATTTAAGAAATGTATTTAACAAAGAAAATGACAATCATTGAAATGTAACATTTATTTACCATTTATGGAAGGAGTCTCCAGTGTCAGCACTTGCCTAACATACTTTCCACAATTAATGTAACTATAAATGAATAACAAATTATACCATTTTGCTTAGTAATAAGTGCACTTCCTGAATTGTATACTGTAGCAGAGCAAATATCTACCTGGAAATCTGCACCACTCTCTCCTTGTAGTGATCAGAGCTTTAATTAGCCTAATATATCCTGAAATGCAAGAAGCAGGCCTTCATTCCTGTCAATAGCCAGTAGGAGGAATGTCTCCGCATCTTTATCCTGGTCTTAGTGATAACATCAGCAACCAAGCAGAAAGAAGCCACGGGCCATGAGACAGACGTTTATAGATGTCTATCTGTGCGGCTGATCAACTCAAAAGGCCTCGGAGACTAGCCAACCTGTTTATCCCCCCAGACCAGGAGACACAAGCTCTACAGTCCAACCTGTGTAAATCAAACCCTAGTATTGACACTTTGAACATTACCCAAGTCTGAGAGGTCTATCTGATATAGGCTGACCAATTGAGAGCTTAAGTGAGACTACAAAAAAAGGGGAAAATTTTATTCTAATCTGTACATTTTGTTGTAAAACAGAGAGAAAAAACCCATTGTAACTATTATTTATTTAAGACAGTATTATTATGTTTTCATTATTGTTAGTTTTAGTGTAAAAAAATAATGCAGTCTGATACACTTTACTCTTTACGTTTTTTAAACTTGTTCCAGGAAGTTCAACAACAACAACAACAACAGAAAATCATGTTGCTTGTTCCTTTTTCCAAAATAAAACCCACCATACAGATAAACAGAGTGTATTCAGCGACCACTCCTTTTTTCTGTACATAGATCTCATATTCAAGCACTCTGAGCTCTGATGGACTGCTTTATTCTTTCCTAGCCTCAATGGTCCACTTTCACAACAACAACAACAACAAAAAAGAGAGAAATGTGTTCTCCGGGGAGTGAGGATAATGAAATCAGAGCATCCAAGGTAGCGTGAGCTTGGGCCATGCCAGTGCTCTCAGAGAATGAGCTCCCTTTGGCAGCCACTTGCAGTTTTAGCTAGGGCAGCAGATTTCTTTGAGGCGGAGGCACCTTTACAGAAGGGCCATGCATTAACAATACTGCAGCAGGAGTGCATTAGTGTGGGTGCCTTCAGATTGTACTCCTCTGTTAATATTGCCCTAACAGTGCTTTTGATTTTATTTTCATTTTTCTCTTCCTCGTCTGAGAATCAGATTAGGATCGATTGCTTGGGTTGGAGCGCACCGGCAACTGAATGGTACGCCGTTGAATTGTGCTGGCCTGCCTCTGCGAGTATTCAGGCGACTAAATAGAATGATTTGCCCTTATATGTCAAATTCCCTTCGAGACACAGATGTCAATACCAATTAGATTGTCTGCAGCCACCATGGTGACTCAAAGCCTGTAGTTTTTTTTTTCTTCTCTTATATGTGTCTGCATTTGGTAAGGCTGAGTGGCAGCCACTGCAAAAGAATTCATAAATAAATGAAACTTCCAAATCAGTTTAATCACAGCCCCTGACAAGACATTACACTAACTACATTATAGAAACAAAACAAAAAGAAACACAAATAGAGAGAAAAGTAGGTAGAAAATGAATGAATGATGAACATCTGTCTACAGTAAGGTTTGCACAGGAAGGATAATAGTGTGATAAAAAGATGTGTCTCTTTTATAATGGACACTGACCAAAGTTCATTACGAATGTACAGCACCAAGTCCACATGGACAGTTAAATAAATGTTTTAACATTAAAAAAATTTTAACTGGATTCTATAAATATGAATTAAGAAGAATGAAAATCCGGGGACTATGGCATAACCACTATACACTATAAGTACTATTCCTTATGATTTAAAATGAGAAAAATAATGTTATATGATGAAGAAAAATCATTACAATAATCATCAAACTTGATGACTCTAATGGTGTTTCATTCTTTCATTCAGCAATTTACCCAAAGTTAAAAAATTTTCAATTAACCAACAACACATTATTATTAATGATATATTTATTATCCCTTTATAGTTACATTTAATGAAACAAATTCCTCTTCTGGTGTCATTGTGGCCGCAGGGTTTTGAGTCCGGACTTCGGGTCTCTATGTGTAGAGTTTCTCTCCATGTAGGGTAGTTTACCGCCAGGGATTTCCTACAACAGTCTAAAGCCATGAAGATTAGTTTAACTGGTATTAGCAAATTGCCCAGTGTGTGCGATTGGGTGTGTGCATGCATGCTTGTGCCCTGTGATACACCCTGATGCCACCCTCTCCAAGGTGTTTCCCGCCTAGTACCCCAAGTCCCCAGGAATAGGCTCCAGGCCCTGTACAAGATAAGCGGTATAGAGAATCAGTGAGTGAGAGTCGAGTTCCTGTTCCTACTTGTGTTAGACCATAAACCAACATTCTTTTAACAATCTTTCTTTTCCTCTCTTAAGGCTACTAAGAAATAAACGTCTGGCTTGTCCTGTTAACATGAAACTTTGAACCATTATGTCCTGAATATTTTAGTACATCTTCGAGGAAAAGCTTTATCTCTTAACTGACTCACTGGAAAATCTTTTGATTAAATTCCTCAAAAAATGTTAAATAATCGTGTCCTCCCACAAACATCACTTTATGTGGTGCATCCACTTTTTGGCCCTGTTTAATTTGTTACTTTACAAAACTTAAGGTACTAAAAAAGAGAGCATTGATTAAACTATTGTCGGAGCAGCGGTTTTAGAAAATGTATTGACATCTTCTGAACAAACAGTGTTATAGTGTAAGAATGGCTCAATCAGAAAGTATGGGTTCAACTTACCATAAGCTTCTGATTACTACATTTTCAAAGAAGCAGTCCTCATATCTATATCAGACGATTTTTCCATATAGATATAATCTATATTCATTATAATCTATAATGCCGTCAATTTCTAGACACAGAAAAAGGAAGAACAGAGACAATTTCTACATAAAAAATGTCACAACTATGCACCACATAGCAGCATTTAGGTAAGGCTCAACTGGACATGTGCTTAGGAGCAGCCAAGAAAAGCAGCTCTCATCGCTATACAGTGGATAATTGTATTAGAAGGATCCCAATTTAGCAATTAGTTGCATTTCATCAGGAATATTATTACAGCTTAAAGTGGTTTACTTTCTCTGTACAGATCAAGGTTCATATTGATGGCTGACCATCAGTAAAGTGCTCCGATCATGGAATATATATCTGTAGAAAGCCGGGAGGCTCGGTGCTGGGGCCACTGTAGAGTGCATTGTCTATTACCTTCTACTTAACAAACTAATTATGCCCTCAATAATCTGTGAATATTATGGGTAACTTTGTGGCACAGAAAAAAAAAACAGCACATCGTTGTCCACTCTGCTTCAGTGTGCTGTAAAGCTGTTGTACCCGGGTGAATTACTGTAGACAGGCACATCTTTTTCTTTGATGTTGACACATTTATCTTGTTAGTACGCCGTCTGCTGAATCAGAGCGCTACATGACTCTTAAAAGTATTACATTTGGCCTGAAATTGAACACAGTAAGGCAATAAGGCTAGGGTTTTTTTTTTTTTTTTTTTTTGTAATGCTCCTCTACTAGGCAGAACAACACAGTTTAATTTTCTAAGAGCTTTTAGGTTCGTTTGTAGTTGTTAATGTGTCATGCCTCTATTTTCTAGAAAAGTCTAAAGTTGATGGCTGTAAAAAAATATAAAAAAAAAAAAAAAAGAAGAAGAAGAAGCCTGTGCGATCAGTAAATGAACTGCCATGGTGTAAGCCTTTTATGCAGAAAACAATGAACCGCAAAATATTTGCTTCAGTTGGGTTTTTACATACAGGGTCACATATGTCTTCGTCTATAATTATTGATACCTATTTAAAGAATTGAATTAATGTAATCCTGTAAATCAGGCCAAAACTGAAGCATCTTGGATTCCAAGAAAGAGAAAACACTTTTAAAGTAAACAATAAATCATTTAAAAAGTTTGAATATCTGTCTACAATGTTTAGTATATGCCCAGTGAAGTACTCGGGCTAGAATGGCTAGTTCGGCTATTCTAAAATCATCTTTCTAAAACCAGCTGGCAGTCATTAGCAGCTAACAGCCAAAGTTAGCGGTTTAATAGGAATTTGGCTCTTTCAGTAGAACATACAATGCACTTTACAGTATGTGCACTTATTTTATTAAGGATTAATATCTTGCTCCTTGATGCCTCTTTAATTGACTCTTAGCAAGCTATTTCTGAAAACAATAAACTTTTATTTTTGATTAAGCACTTTGCAAACATCTACCATCCAATGTCTGCTTCATATTTGGCTTACATTGCATACTGTGAAACCTTTATATCTTAGATTTGATTTTTAAAAGTCTGAATACACATTTTATGTCATATGACGAGTATAATTCAAATATCTAAATCCAAATACATTTTATTCTAAAAGACTAAAATCGAATAGTGCTGAAGGCAGAAGGTGATTAAAGTAATGACCGCTGGATTTCTACATTAGCTACACAAACATGTAAACTGCATGGGTACAATAATACACCACATACAATAATACACCACATGACGGCCTAATGTATGTCTTGAATACAATAGACCTCACTAAACTTAGCTTTAATGGAACTAGATAACAGTGCATATATTTGATCAATTATTCAAAGAAGTCACCGCTGCCCTCCAATTTAGCATTGTAAAAGATACACATTGAGTCTTTCTGAGGTATTCATTCCCTAATTGTGCTCTCCAAATGGACCTGGACATTGTGTCTTCATAAGGAAGAGCAAGTAATTCTATAGCTGCAATCTTCCATCGGAAATGGCGAGGTAATCAAACAGCATTTTTATCGAGAGATGGATAGCCTGCTCAGCTTGTACAATTAAAGCTTAGTGCTGTGTCTTCAAACAACCAAGAGGCTGCAATTAGCTTGTAAAAAATACTGATCCCTGCCATCATGCGTTTCAGTGATAGGGTTTCTAGATGGGCCTTTGCCAGGGAATTCTTTCATAGGTCATTAAAAGGCAATTCTGCCTACATGGACAGCTCCCAAGAATAATCTTATTGGCATCTGAAATTATGGTTATAGAAAAACCTTTGTTGTGATTTTAGTATAACTTGCTGGATTTGCATGAGGAAGCAGTGTATGAGTGCACTCACAAGGATAGTGTTGTAGAAAGTTGGGGGGGGGAGGGGTTTATGGCAACCAATAAAAAATATATTTTTTATAAAACAAATCCTTTTTGTGCTTGTTACTTGTATTCAGTTCATCTTGGTTGTCATCTTTTAAATAAGTAATTCAGAGAAATATTCCATTCTGCTTGTAATTGAAAAGAATTGGTATCTAAATTATGAAAAAAAGGTTTACGAATACATTCGTGTTGTTTTCGTCTTAGAGCAGAGAACAGAAATGGAACTTTTATCTATGAAAGGAAAGCACAGTGGAAGTAAAATGATAGAACAGATTGGGGAAAAAAACCCTGAGGTGGAGTTGGAACTGATGATGGGATAGAATGGAAATGAAAAGATTGTTCGGAATGCTCCAGCATGACCGCCACATGAACTTCTGAACCCCAATCTCCACCTGACAAAATCTGTTCTTTGCCTTGACATAATGCCATAAAGAACTTGTTGCAGAGCAGGCAGGAATGCAATCTAAAGATTAGAGTTACCTCTCCACGGACATTACGAATAAATATGTCTTCCTCTACGACCACCGAACAGAAATATTGCATATCGGTTACAGCAGAATTTGTCTGTGGATTTCATACACACAATTTTGCCCAGGGCTTAGGGGTACAGTGAAATGTCAGGTCATCCCAAGGTCATGTTTGGAAAAGAACAACTTAAACATGATGTGACATATGTTGTGACTCATCCTTACATAGCTACACTGTAAAAGATGTTCGTAATTTTGACAGTAAAATACCGTATAAATGCTACAGAATAAAACCGTATTTCACAAAACATGGGATAACCGTAGAATTTACAGTGAAAAACATATGAAAATATGGTTTATTGCAGTAACATTTATGATATACTGTATTTATAAAAAGGAAACGAGAAGGTGTTTGTTACTAATATCATGAAGCATCAGTTTATATTTTACTAAACCTTTGTTGATAGAGTTTAAAAATCAGAAAAATATCTGCTCTGTAAAAAATAAACCGTAAATTTTACGGTAAAAAAGCTGGCTGCTGTGGTTGCCAGAAATTCACCATAAAAAATACCATATCAACATTATTGGTTGTACGGGATTGCACTCATTATACTGCATATTTTACGGATTTTAATAGTTTTTCTACGATTTATAACCGTCTAATTTACATTAAACAAGGACTTCAAATTCGTGAATGGTATTCCGCCCTTTGATGACTGTGGCAAGAACAGACGCTAGCACGCGCCACTTCGCCCGGCGCCACCGCTCACCAGCCTGTGCCCGCATGCCAGCGTGGCACTGCCCACCAGATCTGCACGTGCACACCTTTTCTTCCCTTTTTCCCTTCCTCCCTCCTTTAACCCTTTCCTTCCCTAAGTAAAATGACCCCTTTTCAGTAAGACCTCGTCCGTGTTTGTTGTTGCCCCCCTTGTGCCAAACCCATTGCAAAATACATGAACATATTTAGCACCCCAGTGCAGTGTGCACTTAAAAACCACAATGTAGTACAGAGGACATAAACAAATTTAACATGTGTATGATAAAATATTTTTTGTGTAAAGTTGTAATAAAAGTCCTTATAAAATTATATGCTTAGATTGTCTGCCCAAAATGCTTAAAAATGTCCACCCTGACATTTGTATATTTGATTTTGAGAATTTAAATATTCTCAAAATCTTGTTTTGCTGTGTTTATTAAAAAATACATGGGACCATTCTGATGTACAAGTCTTGAATAAATTTTGATGGGTTTTGATAATTTGATTTAGGTTTGTATTCATCAATTAGTATAAAAGTACTATTAATAGTTTCTTAACAGTACAATCTGAATGCTTAGCAATGTAACTTCTCTCTCTTTTAGCTCCCAGCTAGTGTGATAAAATGATGCTTTCACAGAATTGCTGAATGAATTCACTGTAGTTAAAAAAACAGTCCAACAGGATTTGGATAGTTAAACTAAAAACGAGTATGGTGACTCATTTACTATGCTGCAATGTGCCATATTTAATTTAGCAGGTGTATTCATGGTATATGTTTTTGAGAAGGAAAATGGCACTGAGTGGTAGGATTAAGTCTATAAGGTTTGTTTTGTGACACACTTCTGTGAAGGGCCAGCCAATCCCCTATAATCCACATTTTGACACATTCCATCCAGCAGGAGCACTGATGGCTGTAGCCCAGACCAAAGTGTTTATGTGGGAACACAATCTTGGCTCTAAAGGATGGGGGTAGCTAATCCATCCTCTTTTCTGGGTGAAAGTAAATGGAGAAAGAAAAAATGTCAATTTGAAAACTCTTTTCCAGTGGTCTATGTGGTAGAATATTATTCAAATATGTAATGCTCTGTGAAATTTGAATAGGTGTTGTACCTGAATTGTGCAGACCAAATGAAAACTCAATAGCAAATCAAAGAACAAACAAAGAGCAGCAAAGCCAAGCCTTATTAACTAAATCAACTCACAACAGTTAAACCAAAACTGCAAATTGTAAAAAAAAAAAAAAAAAAGATAGAAAGAAAGAAAACATAACAGTAAAACAAGAAACATAAAATCAAACGGACAAAACACAGCAGCAAAGTCAAAAAAAGAAAAACTAACTAAAAACACAACACAGAAGTCAGAAATCATCAGAAAAAAGAAACACATCAAATAAAAAAGCCAAAAATAAACCATTATTGTAAAACTAACAAATCAGAAAACACAATAGCAAATGACTAAACACAACAGCAAAATTCAACAATTATGACAGCAAAACTAAACATAATATCAAAACAGAAACACATAAATGTAAAATACAAAATGCAGCAGCAAGACTAAACAAAAAAACAATAGTAAACCTAAAAACACGAAATCAGCTCAGTAACACAATGTCAAAACCAAAGCCAGAACCACAAAGCAACACGAAAAACACTAAATCAGAAAACACATCAGCAAAACAAAAAACACAATATCAAATCAAAAGCAAAACTCAAAAACATTACGTCAAAACAAAAAACACAACATCTAAACCAAAAAACACAACAGCAAAACCAATATCACTACAACAAATGTGAGAACACAACAGCTAGTTTGTAGTTAGATGCATTTCTATGTAAGCATAATAGATTTGAAAAAACAATACACATTAATATAACAAAGTCCTTTAGTAAGTCAGAAATGCTTACTCAGTGTTTACTCAAAAAGAAAAGTAAAAATTTTTACTGAACATCACATGATCATTGCTGATTGGCTACAGCACACATCAGTTGGAGGAAGAATGGAAAATAAAAGCTAGAGAATGTTTACTGTGATCATAAATGAATAGTGATGCTTTTATTCCTGCTTATTTATATCAAGGGCTTTCTCGTAATGTTATTCAGGATATGCTATCAAATTGCTCCCTAGTGACACAACATAAAAGCATTTGCTCTATCAACACAAGAATGTGAATTCCAACAATGACACAGTCGTCCAATGTCCTCTCTGGAGGGGAGGGGGCATTAGGGGGCTTTACCAAATTCTCAAAGATTTTTGCCAGATCACACATAATGAAAATTCATGATGGTTTTGGTTTCACTGCAACATTCTGTAATCACACAGGTCTTAATATCCATTCTAAAGGTTGGAGCCACAAATTGGCTATTTACCATGCCAAACTCATGCTGTACCATCACAAAGTGCCTATTACCATTATGTAAAGAGCTACAGTACCTAATTTACTGTAAAACATCAAGATTAATTAAGAACTGCTACAATTTCTTTCAAATCCCCTATATTTTGCCAACACTTACTCTATTTTTAGTCATGGACCCTATAAATGGCAACACATATGTAGAGTTTGTCATTCATGTCCTGTCAGCTCATCTGCTAACAATGACCTGGATACCCCTTGTTATGAATACCTCCTTTTAAACATCCTTTTTATTAAAATTGACATCCAGATCTCTATCTCATCTTTCTCTGCAAAGACTATGAAAAATAAGCACTTAACAAACAATCTGGGGCTGACCCATGAAAAATTCCCTTCCTAATTAATCACACTACATAGCTACACACTACATAAGTATTCGGCCCTTCTATGTAGTTTACTACATGTCAATTCGAAATGCAGTCACCCAGACAAGTGAGATAGTGGCATTGGTTGCTAATCACCCCATGTCACCCTCTGATAGTTCAGCACAATTTCACAGCATAGTGTTTTACCATGGCAATTATTAAATGATTTTAAGTTGAAATTATGGGTTGAAATTTTGTCATTTTGTGAACATTTGTAATTACTGTACTTAATACCAAATTGTAGGATTTGTTTTACTATGATCCATTGGAGATATTAATACATTAAAGAATGCCTACAAATAACTTACTCTCTGCTATGATTTTTTTTTTTTGTCAAGAACTATATTTTAAAGTTTTGTATGTTCATATTTCTGCCCTGTGACACATAAAACCAGACTCACGCTTTCTGTTTCCCTCTCTCCTGTCAAGTAGAGTGCCACAACCCAGCTATGAGTTCATGTATCTGGAAGAGGGCAAACACCACTGGAGGCTAATTTACCATAAGGAGAGAAGGCTAGCCCATGTGATCCCATAAAACAGAAGGAGTACTATGGCACAAACTGCCACTACTGCTACTATTGTAGCATACCAAAAAAAAAGCTACAGTACCAAAAATTGTAGTTCAGCGTGTCCATGCTGAATAATGTCCACCGCCAAAAGTGCCTACAGTGGGGATGTGAGCAACAGAACTCGACCATGGAGCAATGGAAGAGTATGTTTTGATTACGTTTTTGCAGTGAGTTACTGAAAGCAACTTGAAAAAGAAAAAATGTTTTAAGACTTGTTGCAAACAGAATCATTTTAATTTCAAAGTTTGCCAAATATCATATATGAAACAATACAAAAACAAGTCAATACAAGTCAATACAAAAACTTCATTTTACAATGCATCATCAGCCTCTTTCCCCTATGATTTTCAGTTTCACCTCAGCTTTTTGAAAACGAAAAAAATGCACCTTGCTATCATGAAAGCGTATGCCACATAATGTCCAATCACATATCAATGAACTGCATATACATATGTGTCCCATAAGGTTATTATAGAGCTCAGAAATCCTGAATGTACAGATCCTGAAGGTCAGAGAGTATCAGATAGAATAAGGCATACCAATGCATCAGCTTCCAACACACAGTGCTTTTATCTCTTGTACCGTAAGCAACTGGGCATGTCCATGAGTGTTGTGGAACTATCTCTCTGTTTAATTTATTAAAATATTACTTTTATAAAGATTGTAATGCATGTGAGGGCTCACAAATGCAGAAAACCTAGTTATAACCTAGTTATAACATTTCAAGATTCAAAAGAAAAACGACGTTCTAAAGAAGAGACCTTCCCTGAAGACAATCATTCATCAAAATGGTTGAAAATCCAAACATGGTGTTTATCTCAATTTGACAAATTGTTCATATACTTCTTTTAGGAGCTTGGAAGTTCCACATTTCATGCAAACCACAACATGGAGCGATTAAATTTTATAGTAAAGGTTGACTTTGTCATTTTTGTCATATGGGATAATTGTAACTTTTTCATTTTTAAACTGACTCTTCCTTTTTTCCCCTCTTGCTCCTGCTGTCATTAGCCCCGAGATGGTACAACTGGAAGGCATGATGCATAAGGTAATATTTTCAAATGAAAATGAAGCAGAGCAATAATGATAAAACTCCAAAAACATGACAACTTTGTGTGAATGACACAAGAGATACACACTCTGCATGCATTTTCTGTGTATGGTTATATTTGCTACTCTTCTTCCATATTGGGATTTTTAAACCCATTTAAACCATGTTATAGCCTTAAGGGACTAATGACTGGTCTGTGGTTGTGCAGATGCAATGCAATGTGTTTTCTGACATCTTTTTTATTAAAAACCTGCATTAAGACTGTCAACAATTTATGCCACAGCTCTTATATATAATCAGATCACACAGGCTAGCCTTCACTCCCCACACACATAAGTGAGCCTTGGGCACCCATAACAATGATGCCAGTTCACCGATTATCCATTGACTACTTTTGTAGGTATCAATCAGTGATTACAAGGAGCAGGCAACAAAATCTGCTATTTTGTAGATTTTCTGAACCAGTCTAGCCTTCCCAATTTATCCCATGACAAATTCTCTCCAACGTATGAGCTTTAAGAACTGACTGTTCATTTGCTGCCTAACATATGGACAGGAGGCAGGTGTCACTCTATGAAACTGTGTTATGTGGAAAACTAATTATCCTATGAGAACAAATCAAAAATGGACATTATTCATAATCAAATATCATGTCCAATCAGCAACATGTGATGTTAGGAATAAGGACCAACCCATTCAGTTTTGAGTGAATGTAAGTTTCTCAATTTACTGTTGTTTTAATGTTAACTGTTGTGTTTTTAGATTTACTGTTGCATTTGTATTAGTTTATATGCCACTTTGTAAATGCCATCCCCATAAAAACATCGTACTAGCTATTCACAATTCTGAAATTACACAATAAAATATGAATAATCTTACCTACCCACTAATGATGCTTTATTAAAAGGCTCTGCTACAAAAGAGCAGTATTTATTGCTGTTTTGTATGGTGTTGTCTGCTGCTGTGGATGTTGCACCATCGGCTTCATCAAACAGTTGGGCCACAGAACAGACAGTAGGCAAGAACCTGTGCATTATGGCAGTATGCTGAAGCCTGCTTCACTTCAGGGAAATAATCTTTCTGAGGACGTGAGAATATTATGACTAGGACAAAGAAATCTAGGTGAAATTGAGTTCTTCAAACACGCAGTATGCCATTCTACATTCTGCTTGTTTTGGAAAGGAAAAAAATGCTAATGCGAATAATCTTACTCAAAGCAAGATAAGAGCTTGATATATGATATTCCAGAACTAAATATATCTTAAACTGTGATCTAGGAAAGATATACAAAATTGGGAAATGGAAGCAGGCAGCAGGAAAATGCCCTCTGTGGGGTTTTTTTGGGGAGGAGTGGCGGGAGTATTGGGGACTGTTGGTAATGGTTAGTATCTAGTATAGACAACCAGAAAAGTGGTTGGGGGGTCCTGACACCGACCATCAGATCACTTTTCACTGGACCTTGAATATTTCATGCAGCAAGTCATACAGCAGACACACAGATGGGCCCAACAAATGGCAAAGTTATATGTCCATAACTTGCACCCTTCCCCTCCCTTCATCCAATGGGACAGGCTCCAAAGAATGATGTCTGGCTCATGTTTCTGGGCACATAACCCATGTGGTTTATGTAACCTCCTGACATAGACATGGTCCTCTACAAAGAAGCAGTAAATTCGAAAGGGCTTGTTTGCTGCTGTGCCATGACTGTGATCATGAGAGGGATAAACCAAGTGTTTAGGGATGCATGCAGAAAGCATGGATTTTTACAGGATTCATTTTGAAGATCTTACCTTATTTGGGTGTCAGTGGATCCCATACTACTGGGAACTATTCCTGCTTTGAATAAAAAAAAGTACATCCCACATTGTAAGATAGGGCTATAATTACTATAACTGGGTAAATGATAGTCATGAAATGATATTTGAAGCAAGCTATGAAAGAATTGACTAATAAATCAAATAATCATCATCAGAATGGTACATTTACACATTGGCCACATGATGTCCCAATCACATTACAAGACCAGGATATATATATATATATATATATATATATATATATATATATATATATATATATATATATATATATATATATATATATTTAACATTATAGCTCGATATATCCCCTTCAGCCTTTCTGTATTTTAACTTAATTATATAAGTATTTTTTTAAGTATATATATATATATATATATATATATATATATATATATATATATATATGATGAAGTTAAAAATACAGAAAGGCTGAAGGGGAAATGTCGAGCTATAATGTTACACACGCACTAGTTAAAACACGTCACGTACTGCTTTAACTATGCTGCCATATTATATATTGTCATATTGCCTTTTTTAAAACCAAAGTTTTGCGTATTAATCTGATATTAAATTTTCAACGGTTAAATATGAGGTTAAAGAATAAATATAAATTAATTACTTTCTTTGTTGTTTTGACGGAAGATGGTATTATATTTAAAAAATGTTTAAGAAAAATTCCATAGACTTTATTTTATTTTATGTATTTTTTTTAATTAAACCTATGCAGATAGATCGGCTTATACTTATACTTGGGCAACAACGCGGAATCAAATTACAACATCGGAATAAAAATTAAAATTGCACATGAAACGAAGCACAAGTAAAAATATAAAGACTCTTACAGAAAAGCACTAAAATTCATCAACGCATCAGCATTCCCCAGACCTTCCTGATAAGCTTGTATCTTCTCTCGGGACTGACCTAAACACAATGTCTTCCAAATCCAACGAGCAGAAATTAATTTAGCATTGATGTCCCTCGCCGGATTCGACAACAAATCTCATTTGGTGTTTTTTTTCTCCCTCCTTTCTTCCTAATGTTTTTAGTGGAAGCAGTGGACCTGGGTATTGTCAATCAGCGGCAGGCCTCTTTTTTCGAGTATGAGGGGGAAAAAAGGAAAGAAAAAACTTTTTGTTCTCCAAAGTGTGCTCTTGTAATTCCGTAGTGGTCTCTCTAAGATTAAAAGGAAAATAATTCTTAAAAATAAATGTCATAGCTATGCAAACCACTACATAATAATAATAATAATAATAATAATAATAATAATAATAATAAGCTTGGCTAGCTATAACGACAGGCACCTCCACTGAGTGAGTGACAGACAGATCGAATGATCATTGTTGCACTTGCGCTATAAAACAAAATGTTACACTGACATTGAATTGGCTACCCTAACCCTAACTCCGACATAGTAACAAGACGAACCGTTTCATGATTTATACTACTCACCACAAAGAATGATATTCAGTTATGTTTTTGCATAAAAATCCAACAATAAAGAAGGATCATTTTTCAAAAAGAACAATATATTGTTAATCTTTACTACATGCGGATACACCGAGTGTTCGCATCGGAAATAAAGAAAACCTGCTCCATAAAGGCTCAGGTGATTGTAAGTGCCAATACTGATAGTAAGAAGTACACAGAACAAGTAACAAGTTCTACAGAAACACGTTCTGATGCATGATCATTCCTTAACATTGGTATCATTGCCTCATGATATGATTGCATTATAGCATATTAAATGTTTCCCAGTGCACGACGTTAAAGCACCCTTGTTTGTTTAAGAGTCCAATAAGTTTAAATAAACAATAAAAACAAAAGCGAAAAGGTAATGTAATGTCGAAACTAATGTCGACATGCTTATAGTATTATAAGAGTTGGGAATTAAGCTAGATACCTGAACTAATAATAATTCATTGGTAGAATATATTAGTAGAAGGTTATGCATATATTAGTATATATTAGCAGCAAAATAACCTTCTATTAATATTCATGAATATATTAGTAGAAGTTTTTTTTTTGCTGTGGGTGTCATTGCTGACACATATATAATTATTATTATTATTATTTGTTGTTGTTGTTGTTGTTGTTGTTGTAATATATTGTTGTTGTTTCTGCTGGTGGTCTATTTTTTTTTATCAGTGTAGAAGCGTTAGAGGATATGAGGCCCGACCCCCGTCTAACCTCAAACGGATGACCCCCCCCCCCCCCCCTCCTTTGTCTGTGTGTACACCCACACGATAGATAGATAGATAGATAGATAGATAGATAGATAGATAGATAGATAGATAGATAGATAGATAGATAGATAGATAGGATACATACATACATACATACAAACGATTAGGCCAAATTATACTTAATGACAACAAAAACACCCTCCTTTGGTTTCACGCTCAGCAATTTATTTATTCATTTGTTATATTGATTTATTTTGCGATTTTATAATTTTAGACAAAGCCTGGACAGTTTGTTTACATTTATTCGCATTTAAAATTGCCTATTACCGAATGCGCCCATGTGAATTTGAGGTTATGTGAGATGTTAAATAAATCAAAATAGACTGCATATAATATTAGATCCATATATTATTAATTAATTCATTACTATACATTTAATGTGTTAATTGAATATAAAAAGTTAATATTCCTCAACATTATGATAAACATTATTTTATATGAATTATCAGTAAACGTATCGGTGTCCACGAAATAATCAAAATCAAATTGTAGAAACAACGCGAGTTTCCCACCAATGATTTTAGTGTCTTTATGTAGCCTGGGAAATTATAAATATTGCAATTAAACTTTGATCATGAATCTTAAAAACTGAAGAACACATCAAAGAAAAAAAAGTGAAAATGTTTAATCCTTGCATTATTTAAATAAATGTCTATTGATACAATTTAATGAGTAAAGTTTAAGGAGTAAAGCGGAACACGGAGGAAACCTATTTTGGTTTCTGTCAACTTTAACTGAGCTCAAAGAAAAAAGGCATGGAGAGAAGTTGTGCTGTGTCAGCGCGGAAATCTCTCTTGTGACCCGTGACAGGTCGAAGCTCCGCTCGTCTCGCCGCCGTGACAGTAAAAAAAAACGAAAAAACAGACAGAAAACATGCGGAGACAGAAAGCATTTTTGGGAGCGCAGGGCGGGGAGGCTCCTCATTCTGGACAGGAGAAGCGAGAGTTGCGCGTCAGAGTAACGGGGCTTGCCGGTGCATTCTAAAGACTGTTATTGTTTTTGTTGTTTGCCTCGAGCTTTATATCGCGTAAATATCGTTTGCTATTTGTGCGTTTTAGTCTCCATTTTATCGCGTTTTTAATCCGGATTTGGAAGTGGCTCACGGGTTCCAGACAACCTGGCTCCAGCGGTCTACTCTCATGGCCTGAGAGGTTGTCTGTTCGAGCAGAGACAAGTGTAAATCTCTTTGACAATCTTTTAGGATAGCTCTGTGTGTGTGTGTGTGTGTGTGTGTGTGTGTGCGTGCGTGCATGTTCTTGTACGTGCGTTTGTCTGTGCGTGACTATCAGTGTGTGCGTGTGTGTGTTAGTGTACCATTCAAATAAGAATTAAATAAAAACATTATCGTCGATATTGTAAAATATACTCGATAATAAAACCTTCTTTATTGTGGAAAGATATCAGTATTGACAAAATGTCAATATCGACATCTTTTCTTCATATATACATTGAATTAGATGTTGAAAATATTGAAATGCTTAAACTTTAAAAGCAATATAATTTCTTAATTTTGTATTGTTCCGCAAAAAATGCAATATTGTTAACCAGATTATTAGTTAAAGCAACAGGTGTTGTGTTGTATTATTTATATATAATAATAATAATAATAATAATAATAATTATTATTATTATTATTATTATTATTATTATATATATGTTTGGTTATAGGTTTCAAAACAATCATAAAGAATCATTTCAAAGTTTTTTTTATCGTTGTTGTCGTTGTTTTTGTTTAATGTAACTGATCTGACCACAAACATGTTTTACCTGTGTCTTATGTTTAATTATGCGCATGGTGTTAAAATCTGTACACATGGCATGCTTGGGAAATCTTCACACTTTTGCGCCACGTTTGCCTCGGGCTTGCTCTCTTAAATAAAATGGCCAGAGAAATGAGATAATGAGGTCCTGGGGTCCTGTGATAACGCAGTTTTTTCCCTTCTATGCACCCGAACTGTTGCTAGTTTCCCAAAAGAAAACCCGACACTGTACCCAGGCACCGCGCTAGTCACTTCTCATTTGGCGCACACAAAAGTTGATCCAGCCCAAATCCCCACTAACAAACCGGGCGCCAGGGCGATACGCCGTGCAATGCTCCAAACGTATTTAGTTCGCGACTAATTAACTGAAATACCACCTTCTTTTAAAAAGGAATACAGTGGGCATTTAATTTACTGTGTAAGTCAAAGGTTCACCAATCAGTCGCTAAGAACAGTTGTGAAGCCTCTGCGTGGGCAATGGATCTTATTAGGGGGATGACCTGGGCGCTGAAAAGGTTATGGGCTTTTCACTGCCTCGCTCTGAAAACCAAGATGTTTCCTAGTCGGATTTTAATTGGTTGTCTGCGTGCGTGCGTGCGTGTGTGCGTGTGAGTGAGTGAGAGAGAGAGAGAGAGAGAGAGAGAGATGGGGCGGGTATAGCGTTAGTTTGCAGTACTTGCCAAACATAATTCCATTTCTTTTTTAAAGAAAACATCCTAGTCTAATTTTAACTGGTTTATTGGGCTTGACCTTGTTTTCACATATAGTTGACCAAACTAGTTTGGGGACCAAAACTAAAAGGCCCCACAAGAATTAAATATTATAAGGATTTAGATCTTTTAAGGACATTTGTCTGGTCCCCCCGATGCGCTTTTGATTGCTGAACCTACGGTTGGAGTTAGTTTTAGATGTTGCTTAGAACTTGCCAATAATAATTTTAAGACCGGATCTTTAACGAATTTTTACCATGATTTATTTTCTCTCTTTTATTTTTTAAATCACTCTCAATAAAAATAAATAGGTCAGAGCATCTTATGGTGCAAAACATGTTTATTATTCGTGTTTCATACTTTACACTATTATTGTTACTTAGTGTATGATTAGGCAGTGCGAATAATCGATTTAGCCAAAATGTGTTTATTAGTTTTTTTTGTGTAAAACCACAACACTATTGCCAGATAGGCTTGCATGTTAGTTGCTTTGGCAAGGAAGCAGTAACGGAGATGAAAGTACAAAATATTTGACAAATCAGAAAACAAATGAATCAGAACAGAAAATAACTGATTTACTTACTGCGGTATTTCTTGTATTTTAAACTTAAACCATCAGGTGCAAATTAAGCTTTTTGTTTTGAAGTTCTGAGTGTCGACCAATCTCTCTCTCTCTCTCTCTCTCTCTCTCTCTGACTGCAGAAAGAATTGCTCTTTATTAGAATTCTTAGAACAAGTCGGATTTACACAAAGCACTGCGTGTCATTGGGTACCGATATATAAGGAAATATTATAATAACCCAAAAATGTGTAGAAATTTTAGGACTGCTTCGGTTAAAGGTCTGAGGAATATCATTCTGCGTACCAATTTGGCTTATCATGGTGGAATTACTGAAATATGCTTTTTTGATTAACAATACGCAACTTCTATCTATCTATCTATCTATCTATCTATCTATAAACCGGAACAAAACTAAATAAAAAATGTGTCTACCTTAACAAGCTGTAACAAGAGGTAGGGCAATATTTATGGTATGATAAATCGTGGAATGGAAACACATGTTGCAGCACTTGAACGCACGTTAATGAGCTGTTTACAAAGTTTGAAAATAGATTACATTAAAGTTGGAAAATCATATTTTTTATAACAGAGGACTTATTTTGAAGTTTGCAAAGCACATAAAATACTGAAGCAAATGTTGGACCAATTTCTTAAATGGATATTATGTTAATCGTACAACAATGCTTGTACGGCAAAATGCTTGTACGGCTTGTATTATTTCAGAGAGCTCACGGCTCGGCTATTCATTCACTCATTCGTTGATTCATTCTTCAGTAACTGCTCAATGAAATTTTACAACATGTTTTGTCTTGCACTGGAAAGCACAAATAAAGTTATAAGCTATAAGTTTACCACATTGCTTAGTAGTTGTGCCAAAGTGTGTGAGGTTTATGATTTCTTGGTACTTGCAAAATATGAAAATAGACAATACAATATAGTTTTCTTCTAGTGTTATTATTTAAAGAACTGTTCTATGGTATATGAATTAGACTCAAATTGATAATAATATAATTAGGGAAAAATATACACAGCACAAGGATGAGAAAGCTAACCTGTTGATGCAGAGAAAGGTTAGTGATCACATTTGGCTACTGATCCAAGATCAGTTTTCCTACTTTGTAATTGCTTAAATTACTGCTATAAATTGGGATAACTTGAGCATATACCATGGCTCATGTGCATCCTGTCTGGCATGACCTCTAGCTCCAGTTCTGTCCCACTGCCAGGTCATATGGCCCCCAGACAAGAAAACAACATGAGGCCCAAGATATTCTCTTAAAATGAACAAAAGACCACTTGGCACCATCATCATTTTGCAACATTAAGTCATTACCTGGAATGGTGTAATAGTCTGTTCCTCTGTCAACTGAATGCAGAGAAAACTTAAAGGCAGCATGATCTACTGCTATCTGAATCCAGTCGTCGACAGCACTTGAAAGTATAAAATTAGGAAACAAAATATAAAACCAAGCATTTTTGCTGTTTATAATAATGCTTACCATGCATGGTATCAAAAGGACCGGGGATTAATGTTTTGGTTCTGGGTTCAATTGTGGTTCATTTATTATCATTAGAATTTTGGTAGGGAAAAAAGTTTGCACGTGAAGCTGGAAGCAAATACAAAATGTTGGTCTAAATGTTATTAAGAAATTACACTTTACCATAGTCTAAATATAAAGTTATAAATTGCTTTTTAAACATGCCACAGAGCAGTGGTCTCCTTCATGGCCTGTTTCAAGTTTCTATTTCAAAGGTGTCTGTCGCCACATAAATACTAAACCACTGTAACTCAGATGACTCAGAAACAGTTAGCACCCTCCTATTGCCAGGGGTAGCTCAGTGGTTAAGGCATTGGACTACGGTTCGGAAGATCCCAGGTTCAAACCCCACAACCACCAAGTTGCCACTGTTGGGCTCTTGAGCAAGGCCCTTAACCCTCAACTGCTCAGATGTGTAATGAGAAAAAAAAATGTAAGTCGCTCTGGATAAGAGCGTCTACTAAATTCCTAAATGTAAATGTATTGCTGGCAGGTTTTGCAGAGGTTCTGATAGGAAACATTCCTCAAATCAACATTTTCAAATCAGAATATCATGAATAGTTGAAACAATTTACATTCTAGTTGTGGAGCTCTCAACACTTTCAAAAGATATCCAATATTGGACCAAATGTTATAAATTGCCAATGCCATTTGATGCATAACTATTTGCAAATACTACAAACATGTTTCAACAAGCACCGCAGTGAGAGCAAAGCATCAGAGCTCTAAAAATAAAAAATATTTAGAGGATATATGCATAGCAATTTTCATCATCAAGTTTAGTGATCATTTATGATAATCTGGGATAATTATATCTGAAATATCACTTGACTGTAACTCAAGTGTGGGCCAAAGTGCTAAGAGTATTTTCCTATATGTAGACCAAATTCCCACATTTATTTTTGAAGTCATGGTGTATATCCAATTTCTGATTAACCAGAGTCATTTATGTGCATTTGTGGGCTTTACCCCGCTCCATTTGCTCATGTATATCTCTTAGACTACAATGAATCTCCTTGAAAAGAATTCAATGAACACATCCCCTAATTAACTAAAATAGTTTTCATCAATACTTCTTGCAAGTTATTGCACAACTTAATGAAAGCACTGGTGGACAGGTCTAAATAATTGACAGGTAAAGTGACTCGGGGTGTAGCATTAGCTACCATGGCCTTATTGCCATGTCCCTGTTTATTTGACCATTAATCAGAACCCAATTAATGTACTTTAAGCAAACTAAATGAACTGGGGTCAACCATGCACAAGGCATATATCATTACAATGTCTTACAGACAAGAGGATAAAATACTATATGTCAATTATTTGGCGTATACGCAAATCAAGATGTATGCAGTTTCAGGTACCATAATTATTACTTTGTACCTTATTTATATCTTCCGTGTTGTTGATTCATTCAGCGTAGACTAAACCAATAGTTTTCTGTCACTTTTCAGTTTCATAAATAAGCATATTACAAGTTAAAAAATACATTACTTACCTTTGCTGAGAAATGGAGAAGCAGATAAAAAAAAGTAATATATCCAAGTTATATATTAAATAATTTTGTCATATGAAAATATGTTAGATTAAATTACCTGAGAAAGGGTGATTAATAAAACATTAGATATTTTGTTCTTTTGGTGCATTGAATTACGAAAATGAAGAAATAAGACAACTAAAATATGAATTAAGGTGTAAGTAAATTATGGGTTCCTTTGCAAAAACAGATATCTCTAAAATCACAATTGATTATTATAATAATTTTGAAGAATGGCATTCATCTGTTTTTACAAATGAACCCTTGAAATCTTTCAAGTAGAATGAATTACTAGTCTAAATAATTGCAAATATATATATTTTTATACACAAGAGATATGACAAACATCATCAGTGATGCTTGTGTTACACTGTGTATTTACCGTTCTCTAAGGGCTGCTTATTTAATTAGGGCTTGTGGACATGAAAGAGTGCTACTATGTTAACATTGCTTACTATTTAGCACTATTTTCTAAATTAAATAATGTGCTTTTGTGATCATTTTAACCATAGATAGATAGATAGATAGATAGATAGATAGATAGATAGATAGATAGATAGATACTGTTCAGACATGCATACATACATGCATACATACATGTCTAAAATACATACATACAGTACATACATACATACATACATACATACATACATACATACATACATACATACATACATACATACATACATACATATTGCAGCAAGATTACCTTTACGTACTAAAGGGAATTGTACACGAATTGTTTACGTGCAAATGAATCGTGCCATGTTGTGCGGAAAGCTTGTCATTTGCAAACTACATTCGGCTACGATTTTGCGGTAATTGCATATCAACTGTACACCATTCAGAGACATTATAGACACTGAAAGCTCTGTTTTTAATTAGACGCAGAAATAAAGGTACCAAATTGTTGCTGGGTTGATACCAACAATGATGCATTTACCTTCTGTACAGTACCTTTAGCTTGGAGAATTTTCGTTTGAAAATGGGGAATATACATTGAAAAATACAATACACAAGCTTTAATCGGATCGGGTCATTTGTGTCCCTTGAAGTAACACCACACGCACAAGTAAAAGTGACATCCTAAAAGTCAAAAGATGTACATTTCAAGAGACCAACCGAGCGATAGCACAAAGTACAGCTTGGCAACTGGATTTTTTAGGGAAAAAATGTATATAAAAAAATTATTGAAAAAATACGTAGAGGGAAATTTTAACCCAGAAAACAGTATAAATTACAAAAAGAATTAGTGTTTTGTGAGGAAAAAAATCTGAATATGACCAGACCTTATAATATTGTATTTGTAGGAGGGCGGTACCTTGTAAGGTCTTTCGTGGGTTTACTGTGTATATTTTACTTAGGAAGGTTCATGAGGTGTGCCTTTAATTGGATTTTAGAGTAGAGGTCCAATAAGATGTCTTTAAATGATGTTTAGAGGAGGTGGACTGTGGTAGCTCAGGGGGTTGAGGCTCTGGGTTGTTGGTCCGGGGTTCGAGCCAACGTCGGGCTGCAATTTTGGGCCCATTTCCATAAAATACCCAGCCCCTGAGCTGCAGGGCATCCCAATCCCAAGTGCCAGTGCCAGTCCCAAGACTTAAGAAATGGGTGGGTTGCGGCAGGAAGGGCATCCGGCATAAAACCTTTGGCGATAACTTGCAGATCGAATGATCCGATTTGGTGTCTCAGGGGAAGGGAAAAGTCCAATAAGCAAATAAATGTTATCAGGTATACACTACATTCACAGTTTCAGGTTAAAGGTCCTAAATCATATATTTGATTAAAAAATTTTTTTAAGTAATTAAGAAAAACATGAATGCATTCGACAAGAAGTACAATATTAAAAATGTAAATTAAATAAAAATAGAAATAAACAATACCTATAAGCTTTAAAATCTATATCAGTTGCTCTATTTTTCAGTTTCCGATTCCAATTTTTGTGACAGTGTAAATACCAAAATAAAGGACGCTGATTTAAATTCATGCTTCTTATTAATAACATTAACTGCATTCATGTGTTTAAAGCAAATATTGCGTAGATTTTGAATACAGGGGAGGACCGGGGCTTAGCCGTGACAGTACAAGCATGAGGCAGTGATTTCTTACGGCTTTGCTCTTCTTCGCTGAATGCCACAGATCGTTTGCTCTCGCCCACCCTGTGTCTTTCGGCGTGATCCGCGTAAACAGCGAGCGAGGCAGCGCTGTCTCGCGGCGGCAATCGAGTTTTTCCAGACACCTCTTTATAAGTCCGAAGTCTTTCCCCTCCACCCGACCTGTTAAAACCACGCCTACGGAGCCACACAATTGGTCCTGAAAGCGTCAAAGAGCCAATCAACAGAGTCTGGCGTCTGGCAGCGCGCGTCACATCCACACGGCTCTGGAGCTCATGGAATTCAGAAGCACTGGTAAGATCTCGGTGCTGGGAACTCGCTACCTCCGCGCGGGCCAAACGGACTGTCTCCGACGAGTGTGTGTGCGTGCGCGCGCGCGTGTGTGTGTGTTTTAATAAGAAATGCGTGTGTGCGTGAAGATGTAGGCTATGTAATAAACTAATGGACTCGGGAACATTTATTTGAGCCACCAGTGCGTCTGTGTGGAAGGAGTCATTTTTAACGCAAACACAGCGAACGCATTTGGAACAGAATGTAGATTTTGACCATCAGCAACGTGAACCCATATTTATATATAGAAACAGCAAAAGTCACTGTGATTTATCTTGTTTTTTGTTTTCTGTTCTTTTGTGTTTCTCGCTTCGGTTAAGCGAGCTGTACGACAGCCTTTGAAGATAAACTGTACAACAACACCGGCGAGGACTTAATGGATGGGCTTCTCTTATTCTCTGTTGCAGTCACTTTGTTGGAATCCATCTAACGAAGGACACTTCGCGACTTAAACCTAGGCGGTGGATGCTGAGGGGTTTCTTTTACAAAACTGGATTTTTGCGGATTTCTAAAAACTGGATAAAGGATCGGACTCATTTTTAGTACTGTTAAAAAATCCAAACCAAGGCACAACTTCTAGACTAGCAGATATTGCTATATGCAATATCTGGACTTTTGGATGACCTTCCTAATGAGAGATCCAGTTATCCAAGGCACGAGTATGGCATACCACCCGTTTTTACCGAACCGGGGTCCAGAGTTTGCCATGAGCGCCATGCTGGGCCATCAACCGCCTTTCTTCCCAGCTTTGGCACTGCCACCGAACGGCTCGCTTTCACTGCCAGGAGCGCTCGGCAAGCCGATAATGGAGCAGTTGATGGGCACCGCGGATTCGGGCCTGCATTTCTCCGCTCTGGGACATCAGGCCGCCGCTGCTCATCTTCGGCCTCTAAAAACACTTGAGCCGGAGGAGGAAGTGGAGGACGACCCAAAAGTTCACCTCGAAGCGAAGGAACTTTGGGAGCTCTTCCACAAATGCGGCACAGAAATGGTCATCACCAAATCAGGAAGGTAAATCAAGGCGATATTCGAATTCCCTGTTATCAGTGGGCAAGGAGATTCTCTATTACATTGATTTATTGATTTGGGTGGCCCACTAAATATATATTTAGCAATTAGCATATCTGAATATGAGCACCTAGGTAAACTTAAGAAGTGCTTTAGCATATACAGTGGCGCCTAACGTGGTAATATAATTTTACAGTGTTAAATGCTGCCCGACCTATGCTACTTTTATAGCATCACTTTAACGTAATCATATTTTATGACTGAAGCTAATATATTCTGACCTGTCATAACATGGCACAATTTAAATGGAGTAGGCCTGACGCAAAGTGTTCAGGTTATTCTTAATTTAACACCTTAAAGAAATCAGTATATTTTTATGTAATACGCAATTTAAATAGCAAATAAGAAAATCAGAAAATAAGACAGATCTCTTGTGTTGTTATTATAATAATAATAATAATAATAATAATAATAATAATAATAGCCTCGTCGGATTAGGACTGCAATTAAATTTGAATAAGCTAGGTTGTGGGTATATGTTAGGCCTACTCATCCATCAAGGCCAAAATAAATTCAACGTTTTCGTAGTCTGATACCCGGATATGCTACTAGAGCAATAAGATTGTTAGATTGTAGTCATCCGAAAGTCAACAGGTTACAGTCATTATAAGATTATTCAAACGAATTTATTTTCTATTTCTTACAGACGAATGTTTCCTCCGTTTAAAGTAAGATGCACTGGCCTGGACAAGAAAGCCAAATATATTCTGTTAATGGATATTGTAGCGGCCGATGACTGTAGGTATAAATTTCACAATTCGCGATGGATGGTGGCCGGTAAAGCTGACCCCGAAATGCCAAAACGGATGTACATTCATCCCGACAGCCCAGCCACTGGCGAGCAATGGATGTCCAAAGTCGTCAACTTTCACAAACTGAAGCTCACCAACAATATATCCGATAAGCATGGATTTGTAAGTAGACTTTACGTAATACTAATTATTAAGTAGTACCCAAATTTAGTAGTAGTAGTAGTGGTGGTGGTGGTGGTGGTGATGGTGGTAGTAGTATAACAATTTTGTTGGGTATTCATGTCTAGATGTTAATGCCTTTATTTTTATGAATAAATAAAGAATATTTTATATATGTTTTATATGAGAAGAAAGTTGTTTTAACGACATGCAGTAAGAAAACGTTCGAGTGTTCTGAAATGGGCTTGTAGACTATTTCTTCTGTTGCTCACAGTTGCTATAGGCGTATTTAAATGTTACCAGGCCTTGTTTTCATTTCAGACAATTCTGAACTCCATGCACAAATACCAGCCAAGATTTCACATTGTTCGTGCCAACGACATTCTCAAGCTCCCCTACAGCACGTTCAGAACTTACGTTTTCCCCGAGACTGATTTCATTGCTGTTACTGCGTACCAAAACGACAAGGTAAGTTAAGATTTAGGTGCTAAGGCGAATGTTACCAATTTTCTGCTTCTTTTTTTTTCAGCGTCGATTGTATAGACGCATCATGCATTTAAATGTACCCAAAGCATGTTTAATTCATCACTGAGACCATGCTTAAATGTAGAGGCCAAAATGTTTTCCTTCAGAGTGTGGACTGGACCTTTCAGGAATGTATGGTTTACAGGTTATCTTAATTATATTTAATCACACAGGGTCGAGGATTTGGCAAACTACCCGGAGAGTGTGTGTGTGTGTGTGTGTGTGTGAGTGAGAGAGAGAGAGAGAGAGAGAGAGAGAGAGCGCGCAGGAAAGAGTAAGTGAAAGAAAGAGATTATAGACGGTCATAATTAAATAAGTGTATGTGAGGGGGTGTTTGCACTGGCATGACACAATGCACAAGTTTTTTTTCTTCTTCTTCTTTTTTTTTTTACAAGGTAACAAAATAGTAAAAATAGAGCTAAATAGTCATCTTACAAAGAATTTACCTGAGTGCAAGGTAAAATTAATATACTTAGTTGCTGTTGCAGTGTGTGTGGTGGTGGGGGGCTGCATTTTATGAGTGAAGGAAATCTCTTCAGACCACCAAGGCACCTAATTAAAAAAAAAAAGTTATAACACAAACCAGCAACAATTAAATGCACCAAAATATTAATAAATTACGTATGGTAGATTTTTTTTATTCCTTGTCAATAACGTTGCATAATATAATTAGCAAAATATAATTTTATCTATGCGTAGATATAATGACCTGTCAAAATCAGAAACTAAATAGATACTTTGAATATTTGAATACCGATGTTTATCTTTAATTTCAGATTACACAGCTGAAAATCGACCACAATCCGTTCGCTAAGGGGTTTCGAGATACTGGAAATGGAAGACGTGAAAAAAGGTGTGTAAATGATTCACTTTAATACTTTAATACAGTTTTTAAAAAACTGATATGCTGTACAGATTGTCCCAAAGTCTCCATACATAGGGGAAATTATCTATTACCTTTTTTTTTTTTTTTAGCAAAATACCTTCAAAAAGACAGAGATTATTCCATATGTGTTTATAAAAATTGCAATTATGTAGATGTTTTGTAAATAACGTTACATTTATATGTATACCTTTTGTAATATAAAAAATCCGGGGGGGGGGTAGTGTTCTTCTATGCATGGAGACATAATATATAAGTAAAGTCCGCATGGTTTAAATGATAAATAAACTACATTAATTTACTACCAAATTAACTATTGGATGAACCTTCCATTAATGGGCCACAACGGGCTGTTTGCGCTGCAGGAAACAGTTGGCCTTACAATCCTTACGATCCTACGAGGAGCCACAGAAAAAAGAGAACGGCACTTCTGACGATTCATCCGGGGAACAGACTTCGTTCAAATGTTTTCGTCAGGCCTCTTCTCCTGCCGTGGCAACCGTTGGTCGGCAGAGCTTAAAAGGTAAAAACAGTACGTTTATTTAATACAAAGCAGAGAAGCACAGAAATTCTACAGAAATTTTATAAATAAATTAATCTGATTTAGCTAAAGACTATATTGCATTGTAAGGTCATTCCAAATTATGACTGTATGAATATATTTTTCTGTGGTTTATTTTTGACGAGCAGTGATTCATTTAAAATTAATTACCTGACATTGTATATAGATTTTTATTTACATAAAATAGTAAGTTATGAAAAAAAAGTTTGCTTTCTTTGAACAAAATTATTAAATGTATTAAATTTGGTTTAGCACTATTGGATTTTTATTACACACTACTAGTTGAACAACTATTTCAGGTTTAACATAGGCCTATTAATTCATTTTAGATTCGAATGAATTGCATTTTCCCATGCTGTACTTGCTGTCTGTCATTTAAGATTCAATGGTTTATTGTCTTTGTTATTGAAAATAAGCTGCTGTTTTAACGACAACCTCAGTGTAAAAAGCATATAGATTTACACCACATTAGACATATTCTTAATTGAAAAGCCTGAAAAAAAATATCGTGTTGTAACTTTCGACCTGACGGTATCATTTCGGTGCAGATTTCTGCGACAGCGATGAAGACAGTGACGAGGACGAAAGGGACGCAAACCCCAAAGAAGGACCAGACTCAAGCAAAATCTCCACGACGACTGAAGACGCAAAGGAGCGCGAGAGTGCTTTGATAAAACTCAATTCGTTTGGAGAAGGCGACTCTCGATTGAGAGAGAGCAGGACTGAGAAAAGCCGTGCCGATTCGCGACAGAGCCCTGTAACGCTCATTTCCAGCACCACACGCTCGGGAGAAGAGCTTAAAAGTCCCACTGGAGAGCAGTCCAAACTGGACGAGTGCCGCTCCTCAAGCAAGGAGAGTTACACGACACCACTCACTGTTCAGACAGACGCCGGCGTGCATCTGAACCAGAGCCACTTGCATAGTTTCGGATTTCCGCCCGGTTTGGCTGGGCAGCAGTTTTTCAATCACCTGGGAAGCGCCCATCCTTTCCTCTTGCATCCCAGTCAGTTCAATATGGGAGGTGCGTTTTCCAATATGGCCGCCGGGATGGGGCCTTTATTGGCAGCCGTGTCCTCCGGAGGAGTGACCAGCATGGACACGGCCAGCATGGTGTCACCGTCACAAAGTCTGACTGGAGCGCCGGGAGTGCCTTTTCCTCTGCAGCAACACGTTCTGGCATCTCAGGTAAATAGTCTTAACCTGTAACCCTGACTACTCTTTTCAACTTTTTATTAGATTCCTTTGTGTATAGTGTTTTATATACAGACAGCTAGGTTATGTGATTTTTATCGTCAACTTTGATAGCTTAAGGTGTGGCAGTACTTGTTGAACAGTGTTTTCCACTTAAATCATAAATCACAAGAAACTACGTACCATACTTGGGACTATAAAAACAGATACCATTTGAACTATTCAATGGTATATGTTTTATTAATGCTATGTTTAGTTTCTTTAAAATTGGTTACATTTTTTTGAAAAAAATTACAAGTGCAAAAGCCTGTGCATTTAGGAAAGGGGTGTTTGTTTTTGTTATGAAAAAATATATTAAAACTAACAATATCAAACTAGACAGTTACAAAAACTACAAAACAGTTATAAACTAACTAAATTTTAGTATAATTTTGAAGATCGGTTTGGACACAGATTTCTTATCACTAATGTATTTACCATATTTATTTAAATAAACCAGAGCATTTTTCGCATGCTAAAAGTAGCATATAAACTATGTTTTTCACCCCGTGTAGACTTTTATTTTTGGTGGGATAAAAAACTTCCAAGTTAAATTAGTTCAGCATTTAAAACTATATTAATGTTTCCTTTTGGCCTGTTTGCTGGTGTTTTTGACAGATACTTTTGACTGTTTTGATAGAAAAAAATTTTCTTGTTTATTTCTCTATGCAGGGTTTGGCGATGTCTCCCTTTGGAGGCCTTTTCCCTTATCCCTATACGTACATGGCAGCAGCAGCTGCTGCTTCTTCCGCAGCCACGGCCTCAGTCCATCGCCACCCGTTCCTTAACGCCGTACGCCCGCGTCTGCGGTACAGCCCTTATTCATTACCGACTGTCCCGGACAGCACTTTGCTCACAACCGCCATTCCTCACATCGACCTGAAGGGGGACATCATGGCTTCCAGTCCCGTCTCTGCAACGTTGGACTCCACGTCTGAGGTGACCAGCCGTTCCTCGACCATATCCTCTGGCTCGGTGTCTCTTTCGCCAAAAACGGGCTCTGAAAAAGATTCAAACAACGAGCTGCAGAGCATCCAGCGCCTTGTGAGCGGACTTGAATCAAAACAGGACAGAGCGCGAAGCGTTTCTCCATAATAATAACCATCATTCGTTATAGTAAGACATGATCTGCATTGGGAATCATTAAGGACATTTATGATTTGGATCGTGTACGACGAAGCCCTGTTAGCGAAAGCGGGTTTACATAGGCTACGGACCTATAGATTAAAAATGGTCGATTTAAAAATGCACTTTGGTGAAAAACAAAATAAAAAAATAGTTGTGTTCTTGTCTTGTTAAATTAAAACAATCTTTTTTTTCTCTCCTGATATTTGAATAGATTACCGTAGAAGTATTGAAAATGAACAGCTTGACAAGGAAAATGTCATAGGTCGATTAAGCTGCTGCTGTTCTCACGACGTTTTATGTCAAGTTGCTGGGGGTGTCAACACAAAGAAAATATGCACTCTTAATAGGTTCTTGGTTTATTGGATCTCTCTTTATCTAATAAAATACTGCTGTGTTTTTTAAAAATTAGTCATTATATAGTCTATTGTTTGAAGCCTGTCTTTACTGCCAAATGGAAGCAGGCGTTCTGCATGTTTTTTTTAATTAATATTTTTTATTACCAAACACAGCCAACTACATCCAACGTGAAAAATGACGACGAAGCATTGCGTGCAATATTACATCACGGGTTTACTTTCACCCCAAGTGTAGACTCATGTACCCTAAGTCAATGAGCAAACAGTAACCAAAAGTTCGGACCTTGCAATCTCATAAAATACATGGGTTATAGCCTCCATTAATCAAACTATATGATACTGAAGGCTACCCGCGGTACACAAAAACAATCCATCGTTCACATGAATTGGGGAAATGGGGAAGCTTACCGACGGACGCGGTTCTAATGACTATAATGTAAATAATAACATATAATGTAGCTACAAAGTATTTATGTAATTATTTCGAATATTGCTTGTAAATATAATGGAGGTGGTTTCTTCATAGGGGATCTGTTATTAATTTATTGTTGATATACTGTGTAAAAAATCTTTGTGAGGTATCCTCTTTGCTTATGACATTCACGTCGACGTTCCTCTGACTATGGATTGTATTGAGCCCCGTAAAATATCTGCACTGCTAGGTTCATAGCAGACCCATGTGCCATTGTTCCATACTGTTCTCTGTGTTCAAGTGTTTCTGTTCAAACGCATTAAAGGCGACAAAGCAGTCCGCCAGTGTCTTCATCCCGATTAAATCATCTTTTTATGTCGAACACACAAAAAACACGAAAAAAGCTTATATGTTCAGAAATACGTTTGTTGCCAGAAGTGTAAAGTAAGATTTTTTGTATATATTTGTGTTTTTTATTTAATTTTGAACAGTTTACATCAGCAGTGTTTTCTTGAAAGTGTCAATAAAAACCTTGAATCAATCAAGATTTAAAATTGGTTGAAAAAAGCGCAAAAGAAGGAGACGAATAATTTGAGAAATCTTGAAAATGTGATCATATTATAAAGAAATATTACGTTATTAGTGCAGTACAGGAGGGAGGCTAATATAATTCCACTGAAGATGTCAAATGCATCGTTTTTGCATGCATGTATAGTGTGATCTACACATCAGCTATCCATCAAGGGGTTTTACCGAATGCAGTTAAACCCAGAAATAAAGGTACTAAGCTGTACTTGTGATTGTCTCTGGCGTGGTATTATCAAAGGTGGATGGTATGTACCCTTACATTTATTATATTAGAGGTATCCAATATGTAGTATATAAATAGCTAAAAAGGTGTACAGGTAACATTTGCAAGTTACATGCTGGTGATGGTTCTCAGGAAAAATATAGTCTGGCGCTTTTATTTCTGAGAGTTTATTATAGTATGTTGGGCAAGGAAATTTAAATAGCGTTAAAGAAAAAAAACACTTCTCATTGTGCAAGTGATGTAAGCTGTAAGCTTTGCAAGAGGTCTGCTCTGCTTTAGAGGTATCCCATAGATTCTTTTTGTTGCTCTCTTTCTCTTTCACGAAATCTCTACTAAAATCTCTCCTGGAAGCGGTAAAAGTGAAAGCATCAGCACGGTTCGACTTGTCCTTGGCGGAATTCCTTCCCTTGACATTAAGCTGTATGGAGCCACTGCGCTTTATGAGGGCCACCGTGGCACCAGCAACCTCAGTGTTTATTTCCAACCTGGAAGAATGTAAAATAACATGTTCGCCCACTCGCTTGCGCCTGGAGTCACAGGTTTATCAAAGCACCTATCTTTATTTGTATATAGTATGGTTAATAAGTAACGTCAGTGGCGCTGGAAAATAGAGGTAAACATGAGGCGAACTATCTCAATTGCTCCTTCTATTGCTCACCTGGCGCCTTCGATATCTTAACCGATTTTATTACTCGACAGGCGACAGTGCGTCTGCCGGATAACGTTGGAAGGATGTTCCCAGCTGAGGTCAGCTGCTTATCGCCACCCAGTGGTTACAGGGCAAAGTACACGTCAAAGTGCGAAGGGATTGCTCAGTCTAAACACTGGATAAGAATAGTTGGTTAATAGATAGTTTAGAAGTCTTTGTTTAGAGGTTATACAAAAACGACAATTGAATACACATAAACTGCACCATGGATCAATTCAATCTTAATAAAAGATTCACACTTAAATCTGCTAAGGGATGACTTTGATTCGATTCGCCTTTTTGTTGTTTCCCAATAATTCTAATTCAAATTTTATTTGTCACATACACAATCATACACAGTACGATATGCAGTGAAATGCTTAGTTGCAATAGAGCTAATAAGTAATATTTTATTTGCATTAGTTTTTGTTGAAAACAAACAAAAACCATTCAAATCATTTCTATTTATAATTATATATCGTTTAAAAAATTGTCATTGCTGCAAAGCAGAAAAAAGACAAATATGGAATGTATGAAATGCGTGAGAAATTATGTATAAATCAGAATTGTCCCTGACGAAGAAGCTGAGGGCGACGGTGAGCATGAAAAGTAAGATACATTTTTTTTATTATTATTATTATTCTGCTGATTCTGACTCTGACGAGAATTTTATTGAAGGCAGTGTCACGACATCATTATAAAACTGCTGTTAAGGCGCAGTTAGATTAACTGTATAATAGTGTTAGAAACGTCACATCACCACCCAACATTTATAACGTCCAATTATTTTATGAGACTGTTAACTGCCATAAGTCATTGGTTAGCTATATCACTGTAACCGGTGATGGGGTCAAAGATTCTTTTAAAGTAGATGAAATCGATTGCAATTAACATAAGTGTGTTAAAATAACAGCGGGGATTTTGCATTTATTTTCCCACAACCACACAAAAAGCAGTCGACATGTCGAATATCTAAATTATATTCCCAATTCGAGATTAAATAACCCTATAGTAATACTCAGGCAGACCAGAATCAGAACTGTCTGTGGAATTCATTCATCTGAAAGAGTCAAGTAACTGAGAAGTTAGTATACGTTCACGATCAGATTCATGTTCGCAAAAGCGGTAGATCTTTTTCATTTGGTTTGTGCGCCATCTAGAGTTTGTTTGGGAAATAGTTGGTTGAACTTATTTTTTTGTACATAATAATAATAATAATAATAATAATAATAATAATAATAATAATAATAATAATAATAATAATAATAAAATCAATAGAATAAAAATAAATAAATAAAATAAAATAAATACATTTTTAAAATAAAAAGAAAATATCAAATACATCGCTAATATTTATGTATTTAAACTTTTAACTCTAAAAGTTAATATTTTTGTTTTAGTCATTTAATTTTCTGATTTTAGTTATTCGTGGACTATGATTGTCTTAAAGATATCGTGTGTTTTTTTTATGTTTTATCTGGTAATGCCTATCAACAGTTAAGTGATTAAAGATCTCGAGATGGCGAAAGTTAGAGTACCTCCCTTGCCTCCAGCAAAACAACCAATGCTCCAACAGGCAGCCTGTCTGGTGGTGTCCTAACAACATTTTGTGTTTACACGACACTGTTCATCTCTTGGGGGAAAATGCCCCCTTGATTTATATATATATGTATTTATAATATATTATATATATTTATATATGTATATATGTTTTTAGGTCGCCACATTAGGCAATGCATTTTGACATTTGCAGTCAATTACAGTACTTTATGTAAACTTAATGTATCTGTCTATTTGTTTTTGCACACCACTATTTCTATTTCCTGATGCCTGTGTACTTTTAAACCACAATTGTTTACGGTTACCCTTTTGCTTGTCAATTTTTAGACGATTATTTATTTATTTATTTATTTTAAACAATGTCTCTGTTCTGACAAACTGATTATATTTTTAGTGGGCCATAATGATGACACCTTAAATACTAGGTTTATATTTGTTTAATTGTTGTATAAAGAAAGAAATAACGCATTTAATATACAGTATACTACATGATCTTGTTAAAGCTGACATGGCCCTGGTAAATATTTACCATAATTCGTACTACAGTAACAACGAAGGTAAAACAGTAGTGCAAGCAGTAAAAATTGGCCTGGTTGACTAATAGTGGCCTCTACCGGCGGAATATTGCATCTGCAATCATTTAAGGTGGAACGGCTAATTCGAATTAGAAACTTTGGCTTTGCAGCTAGATGACAGGGAATACATATGACCACATGAGAAATAAGTTGTTAAAAGATTTTACTTAAAGCTGGTTTCATTGATTTTCTCCTGACCTTTGATAATTCTGCAGATAAATGAGCAGAAAAACGTACCTTGATGTTCCAGTAGACGAATAGTACCAGACCTGGTAACCCAGCTGCTGTGCCACAACTTGTTCTGGCGTTAGATGAAGAAGCTATCTCCCAGTCAGTTCTTGTGTGTTGGCTGGTCAACAGAATTTAAATGGTTTCTTAGTCTAATCAACTGAGCTGGTGAACCTGATCTACTGAAATCGGCCTGAAAATCTATTGTAGAACCCACATGTAAATATACAAAAACTATTTATAACTATCTTGACCAGGTAAATGCAGCTGACCAAGTGCAGTCAGTATGAAAAGCTAGAACTAGTCTAAAAGTTTAGTAGAAATCATTCTAAAGCTGCAAAACTAGCCCAGATGATAGGGTGGTGGCCAAATTTCTTGTTAATATTTTGTTCTCCATATTTGCATTAATATAGTATGAACCCACTGAAATCAACCAACTACCAAACCCACTGACTGGTTTATGTAAACAACCCCATATTTTAAAAGTAAGTAAAAAAATAATAATAATAATAAGTTCTATGTTTGCCCTAAGGTCATTGATATGCTTGGCTTATTCAGTGTAACGACTGAACTGAATATCAAAAGACATTGTCATAAGCAGCTTTAGAAAAATTCAGACATTCAGATCCCTAATGAGCTAGCCAGAGGCAACCGTGCAGAAAGGAAAACAAGTCCATGAGATGACGAGGAAACCTTGAAAGGAATCAGACTCAAAAGGGAACCCCACCCTCTCCTGGTGACACCGGATAGTGGGATTATGTTCATTATACTATACAGACATATGATGAAAAGACAAAATGGTAAGGGTAACAAAAGAATGAGCTAACTTTTCTGCATCCTGCATTATATGTCTTGGCGCTGCAATAAACACTGTGTGTAAAGGAGGCATCAAATCAATGTAAATAACCTCCTAGTTATAACATGTTTAAAATTGCTAATGCAAATAGGCAAGCACACTGATGCAGGTGTATTTAATGACAGAGTTCAGGGGCTTGCTAGAGATTTAATTACTGTTCAATATTTGTGTGATTTTATTTTGATTCAGAAGAAAATTAGAAAAATTAAATATAGCTTTAAATTTGGCCTATAACTGGGTCCTTAGGTCCATGGATGTCGACCGCGGGGATCCATGAAGTACAGTCAGTCAGTCTATCATTTGTTTGGTTACAGTCATGAAAATTATAGCTCATTATTATCATTGATATTGGTAGTAGAATATTTGGCCAGTTACTTGAATTGAATGAGCTCAATCCAAACCCCAATAGCCAAAATTATGTAGGCCTCTAAATAATGTTAAAATATCTAAATGTTAATAAATCTAATGACTTTTTATATGTTAAAAAGAAATAAGGCTTTATAACTACAATGAAGGACAACAGTTACTGTATGTTAAAAATTATTTCTATTTTGTTTGTTTGTTTGTTTGTTTGTTTGTTTGTAGGTTTTACCAGATAAAGAGGTCCCTGGCGGCAAACTGTTTGAGAAAGTTGCATTAATTTAAGTTTAAATTGGAATAAGTACATTTAAACTGTGTTTTATTAAATGTATTGTTCATTGTATGTTTTGGGTTTGAATAGTCTGTTCCAGGACCCAGGAAGTCCATAACCTTATTTAAGAGGCTGCCAAAATAGATGTAATGGTATTTTTTCTCTTAACTTCCTGCCTCTGTTTGTTGTGTGGGTAGTGAACACTTGAATGAACTGTTGATTGTGGGTTTTGTTTTGTTTTTTAATCTTACTTTGAATTTGAGTTTACGTTTGTCTTTTTGGACACGGTTAGCTTGATTTTCTTCAGTACTAGTCAGAGTTGGTTGTGACTGCTACAGATTTTATGTTGGTGGTTGTGGTTTTGTCTATGTTTTTAGGATTAGTTAGGCAAGTATTTATTATTATTGTTGTTGTTGTTGTTGTTGTTGTTGTTATTATTATTATTATTATTATTATGGAAGTAGTGGTTCAGACAGTTAAGGCTCTAGTTTGTTGGTATAGGGATCTGAGAATCTGAGTTTGAGCCTCACTGTCAGTGGGTTGTCATACTCCAATACTACCCAGCCACTGCATGCAGTCCCAAGCCTGGATAAAATGGGAAGGTTGTGCCAGGAAGGACATCCAGCACAAAACCTCTGTCAAAGTTGTGTGCAAATCGGATGGTCCGTTATGGCGATCCCTTTATAGCAGCAGCCAAATGAAGGTTTATTATGATTTAATGATTGATTTTTATTTTCTGTTTTGGTAAAAAAAAAAAAAAAAAAAAAAAGTTTTGTGAATTACTGTTGTGCAATCCCGGTTTATATTTAAGCAATATTTGACGAGATGCTTTACTGCTGGATACAGCTTAGCTGTGAGTCAATTGTAGGCACAAGGGCATAGCCTGAGTGTGGACGGCCTCACAGCCATGCTACATTCAGCAATACAGCACCAACTTTGAGTATGATATTGCTTTTTATACAACAGTTACACAAAAACCATTTATTATCAACAGATTATGATTTTGTTTCTTTATTTAACCAGATATTTTGCTCTGCCAACACATAACACTCCATCAGTGGTAACTAACCAATTGTAACTAATGGAGCTAGCCATAGACAGTTAGTGAAGTTAACAGAGGTGAAAGTTGTTTTACATTTTTAAACCATGAAAGTAGTAGACAGTCCTGTAAATCTCGTAAGATTCTCTTTTATTCCATTTTAGAATATCATCTCTGTTAACTTCTGGGTTCCATGTTGAATCACAAATATCATTAAATGGAAAGCTTGTGCAATTAGCAATAAGCAATTACTGAGCAGTCAAAGTGTTTTGTTTAAGTTAACTTAACATTAGCAGATGTGTTTTCTTGCTGAAAGTGCTTCTGTGACTGTTTTCGAATGTGTTTTTGGCAGGCAACCTCAGTATAGCGGACCATACACCCTACTTTCACCCATTCTGCATCCAACAGTTGGTGTAATTTAAGAATTTTAGAACACATGGGAAGTGGAGTGATCCATATAATTAAACGTCCCTGTAGTGTTCCTGTCCATTATCACCACCTGTGGAAAGCCTTTTATCCAATCAGGTATTATTGAACCAACTGTTGTATAATAAATATTGTAGTGCAAATTCTGGTTGGACCAATACACATCTTTTCTTATTTTGTTTGCATGCCCTTTGTCTGTGTGTTGCTTTCTCTTCTTTGTAGCACATATTTATAATTTTAAAACCTTCAAATTCATTCATTCATTTTCTATACCGCTTAATCCTGTGTTCAGGGTTGCGGGGGACCTGGAGCCTATCCCAGGAGACTTCGGGCACTAGGCGGGGTACACCCTGGACAGGGTGCCAATCCATCGCAGTGCACACACACATACTGTACACACACTCACACACCCAATCACACACTACGGGCAATTTAGGAACGCCAATTAGCCTAACCTGCATATCTTTGGACTGTGGGAGGAAACCGGAGTACCCGGAGGAAACCCACCAAGCACGGGGAGAACATGCAAACTCCATGCACACAGAGACGGGAATCGAGCCTGGCCGGGGAATCGAACCCGGACCCTGGAGGTGCAAGGCGACAGTGCTAACCACTACACCACCGCGCCGCCTAACCTTCAAATTATTCTATATAAAATAAAATATTACTTCGTTGTATAACTCTTGCTTGGAACCAACACTCAAGGCCAAAACAAGTCCAAGTAAAAGTTATAATAAATTAGTGCAAGTGCAAATAAATACAGAAAACATCAGTGTGTTTCTAGGATTAAACAGTAGTAAGACTGTATCCTACCCAAAGTGCTGTTCAATTTCTTTTCTAGAAATAATATGGATATTTCTCATGTGTAGTAAAATGCCCCAAAATAACGATGTGGTACGGTGTGATCACAATATATGTGGTTAGAGAGCATGACTAAAAATATAGAGTTATAGAGCTATATATAAAGTTTGTGACACAAATTACTGGAATGTAATTCTCTGAATGTCCACCAGATGGACACATTTGACTGTTTAATACAGGATTATGTTTCCTACTACTGGTTAGTCTTAAGCCTTCATGCAGGTGTTAACTTTCCAGCAGCCACTGACCTTTTCCCATATATTACCATTTGATTACACACACACACACACCTACACACACACACACTAAGAGCTTGTGCCAACGTGCTGACTGATGTTTTCATTTCCATCTTTAACCTTTCCCTAAGTCAGTGCACTGTTCCTACCTGCCTCAAAAACACAACCACCCCCCCCACCACCCCAGGAAGATCCCAGCCACTTAATAAAGACCTCATTCTTTCCCATTGCCATCAGACTCCTAAAAAGCTGTCAGGATTGTGCAAGCATGGTCTTTTTCAACTGTTTCCAACTACTGACACAGATATTGAACATTCATTGCAGACTTTTCCACTAGATTTTAGGACATTCATTGCAGACTTTGCACAATCATCTGCACCATAATAATCATAAAAAATCATTTGCACAATTTGAACAAACCATTGCAGCCTTGCACACACACTGCGGGCTTTCTCTCTTACGAACACTTGCATAATTTGCACACTACGTCTGTTTTTACAGTGTTTAGATTTTGATATTCATTTCATACTTTTGCATATTTTTCATATTCTGTCTTAATTCTATGTTGATATATATATATATTTATTTATTTTTTAAATATATACAGTGAAACCTCGGATCGCGAGTAACGTAATAATTAATGACTTAGAAAATGAACAAGTCTTGGTTTACGAGTACCGAGTGTCATGTATCACGCACACAGGGACGGATTATGGGTTGTGTGGGCCCCTGGGCAAAACGTTCGCGAGGGCCCCCCCTCAAAAAACAAACAAACAAACAAAAAAAAAAAACACCAGCATTGTTTGGGATGGCTAGTTGCTACGTCATCATGCCACTTGTGGGTCCATACTAGTGCGGCGTACGCGTACCGTGTTGTAAAAGCAGAATGATGTTGACAAAGCTATCTTTTGCCACTTTTTACCTCGGGAAAAGTGAAAAGAACGTGGCTTAAGGTGATACAGTAAGTTGGATCTCAAATTATAATCAGTACAGCCTAATGCCATTACCTCACGTTAAAGTTAGCACCAGGTTACCCATCTCTGTTTATAGAGACAGGTAGCAACGTAGCACAACCAGATCGTACCATAACAAACATTATTTGTTTGAATTATCCAGAATGTGCTAGTTCAAAATAGAAATGGAAATGTCTATAAAAGTGAACCAAAATGCCAATTTATGCCAATGTTTTAATCTGCAATTGTTGCTTTGCAGCTTTCCCAAAGAAGACAATTACATCCTCCTAGGGGGCAGTCTTATCATGCGCAGGGCCAGGAACAAATAAATTCAAGGACACCAACAGAATGAAATGGTAAAGTAAGCGAAATCACAAATACTACCCACCCGTGTCATATTTAATAAACCAATAACTTACTGACGTGCGCTCATGTAGTTGAGAGGTGGCCGGGCATTAGCTTGCCAGATGCAAGTTGACGTATAAATCTGACGATGGTATAAAGTGCAACAAATAGACCCAACAAGAAATAAAAAATAATATGTGCTGTGAATTTCTTACCAACTAGAGCCGCGGCGGGCAAATGATAAATGAAACCTATTGTCCTACCTTAAAACTTTGTAGCTACAGTTAATGTTGTCATTAGCTGTGTGATCCTTTTGTCTTCTTGCCGGCTCATGGAAGTCTTTATCAGTTTAAATTTGCAATTGTAGATCTACTTTTATTACATTACTTTTCGTTCTTTTACTTTATGCCACATAGATTTAGGAGGGCAGGCATACTATAATACAGATTATTTTTAAACGAAAAAAACACGTTGCGCCACGACAAGAAAAACATATCCATGGCCCCTCCCCTCCCCCCAGAAGCCAGGGGCCCCATCGTAGGGGTCCTAGTAATCAGATGGCCCTCTACATTACATTACATTTAGGCATTTGGCAGACGCTCTTATCCAGAGCGACTTACATTTTTATCTCATTACACATCTGAGCAATTGAGGGTTAAGGGCCTTGCTCAAGGGCCCAACAGTGGCAACTTGGTGGTTGTGGGGTTTGAACCTGAGATCTTCCGAACTGTAGTCCAATGCCTTAACCACTGAGCTACCCCTGGCCCACCTCTAAAGGTACACTACACCCTCCTCCCTAAGGCCTCCTAGTAGGGCCCTCCTAATCAGCGGGCCCTCTTAAAGCCCCAAAGCCCCCATCCTCCCTAGGACCCCCTGGTAGCCAGAAGCCAGGACCAAAATAGGAGGGCCTAAGAGGGCCTTCTAAAAGTAGGCTCCCATGCACCCATTTCCCTTTAAAGTTCCTATAGCAGGGCCGGGGCCCCCTGAAAGCACCGACCCCCCACCATCACCAGCAGGACCACCACAACCACCACAATTCAAGGGCCCTTGGCAGCCTATAGGGTCAGGGGCCCTTGTAGGCAGAGGATCAAAGAATGTGGGCCCTCTAAAATAGACAAATGAAAATAAATTTTTGATAAGTGTTGCAAATTGTTTTGGGCTAGGGGCCCCACGGGTCATTAGCTGTGTGATCCTTTTGTCTTCTTGCCGGCTCATGGAAGTCTTTATCAGTTTAAATTTGCAATTGTAGATCTACTTTTATTACATTACTTTTCGTTCTTTTACTTTATGCCACATAGATTTAGGAGGGCAGGCATACTATAATACAGATTATTTTTAAACGAAAAAAACACGTTGCGCCACGACAAGAAAAACATATCCATGGCCCCTCCCCTCCCCCCAGAAGCCAGGGGCCCCATCGTAGGGGTCCTAGTAATCAGATGGCCCTCTACATTACATTACATTTAGGCATTTGGCAGACGCTCTTATCCAGAGCGACTTACATTTTTATCTCATTACACATCTGAGCAATTGAGGGTTAAGGGCCTTGCTCAAGGGCCCAACAGTGGCAACTTGGTGGTTGTGGGGTTTGAACCTGAGATCTTCCGAACTGTAGTCCAATGCCTTAACCACTGAGCTACCCCTGGCCCACCTCTAAAGGTACACTACACCCTCCTCCCTAAGGCCTCCTAGTAGGGCCCTCCTAATCAGCGGGCCCTCTTAAAGCCCCAAAGCCCCCATCCTCCCTAGGACCCCCTGGTAGCCAGAAGCCAGGACCAAAATAGGAGGGCCTAAGAGGGCCTTCTAAAAGTAGGCTCCCATGCACCCATTTCCCTTTAAAGTTCCTATAGCAGGGCCGGGGCCCCCTGAAAGCACCGACCCCCCACCATCACCAGCAGGACCACCACAACCACCACAATTCAAGGGCCCTTGGCAGCCTATAGGGTCAGGGGCCCTTGTAGGCAGAGGATCAAAGAATGTGGGCCCTCTAAAATAGACAAATGAAAATAAATTTTTGATAAGTGTTGCAAATTGTTTTGGGCTAGGGGCCCCACGGGCCCCCTGCACCCCAAGGGCCCCTGGGCAGCGGCCCCGCTGGCCCGGTCCGTAATCCGTCCCTGATCACGCATGTGCTTCTTGTTTTGACGTCGAGCGTCACGTGATCACAACTGAGCCAACGGTTTTTCTCTCTCTTGCGCTGTGGAATTGTGGGTAATCATCTCCCCTGCTGGGTCTTGGTGTTCGTCTCTCACTGGTATAATCAACATCCGTGCACGCGTGTACTGTTTACTATAACACTGTGACCATGTGTATGCATGAAGCATATTTTATTTTTGTGTCTGTATGAGTGTGTGTACAGCGCAAAAGCAAGTCTCATTAGAGAGGTTAAAAATCCATTTTTTCTTTCTGCTAAAGGCTCAGCCTGCTCTTTGTGTTGTGTTTTTTTGTGTGTGCGTGCGCGTCATTGGACACCGTGCCACACACACACACACACACACACACACACACACACACAGACCCATGGCGCGTGGGCGCGTGAAAAGAGGGGAGGAAGGAAAACTGTGTAAGACAAGAAGGGGGAGAGGGGAGCTTACACACACACACACACACACACACACACACAGCAACTGCGCACACAAACGGAGACACTTATCTGTCGGGATTTATTTTAACTTTTTTTTTAAAGGTAAAGTGCAGGTTAATTAGTTTTATTTTTATTTTATATTTTGTGTTAATTATTTTCATGCATTTATTTTTTTTGGGCTGTGGAACGAATAATTTCCATTATTTCTTAAGGGAAATAACTCTATTTGGTTTACAGGTGTTTGGGAATACGAGCCCGCTCCTGGAACGAATTATACTCGTAATCCAAGGTTACACTGTATACCTATTCTTTTGTATACCCATATTTATTTATTTATTTTTTATTCTATTTTTATGCTTATTATCTCCTTTTTTAGCGTCATTCATTAGGGTGACAGCAAAGGAAGAATTCCATTGTACAGGGGGGAACATGTTTCTTTACTGTGCACATGACAGTAAAACTTGAAACTTGTTGTTAATTATTTTTATATCACTATATAGATGTATTATATCACCAGTAGATGGCACAAGACAACCTGTATGGCTGAGTGAGTTCTTCATCAATATAATCAGTACCCAAATATCCAACTTATTGAAAGACAGGTTGATGAACTAAATAATTAATTGATAATAATTAATTGGCTGTGGCTAAATGAATGTTAATACACCATTACACCCATACGTGGTTGTTTCCCAAACTGTTGTCGCAAAGTTGGAAGCATGCTGTTGTCTAGAATGTCTTGTGAACTGTAATGCTAAGATTTTCCTTTACTAGAAGTAAGAGCTCAAGATAAACCTATTTCAGCCTAACAGTGCCACTGTGCACAAAACACAAGCCCTAAATTGCTCAAGGTAGCACAGTGTCTTAACATAATTGAATACCTTTGGAAAGAATTAGAATGCTCACAAACACGTCTAACAAATTCTTGTATGGATCAGCGGGCACAAATCATTTCAGCTATGTTCAAAATCTATTGTAGAGCCTTCCCAGAAAAGTTGAGGCAGTTATAAAAGCAAAGACGGACCAGAATGTTCAACATGCTCATATAAGTGTAATGATCAGGTGTATGATCATTACACTTATATGTGCATGTTGAACATATGTGCATATAAAACCTTCTTGAAAGTGGGCAGTATGTATATGTATGGATCTGTAATGCTTCGGTTTACAAGATATTTTTGTTGCCCTAATATCATTAGGCCTAATATTATTGATATTGCGACCACTACACCACTGTGCCACCAGCTTCTTTTCACATGTGATCAAAAAAATTATCATACAGCTTAAACCCTGAAATTAAATATATAGCTGAAAAATTCAAAAGAGTCTGATTTATTAATGTCTTAAAGAGTAAAAAGTCATACTGCACTCAGAATCCAAGGCTAGGGTAAAATATTTAGAGTCGACGTTCCGTTATAGCTTAGATAATGTAGCTCCAGTTAAAAGAAAAATCATCAGAGATAAGAAACTCGCTCCCTGGTATAACGACCACACACGCACGTTAAAACAGACCACTCAGAACTTAGAACGTAAATGGCGTCAAACTAAATTATTAGTATTTCAAATAGCATGGAAGGAGAGCATCCTGAACTATAGAAAAGCCCTTAGTGTAGCTAGATCAACATATTTCTCCACTCTTACAGTGGTGTGAAAACCTGTTGCCCCCTTCCTGATTTCTTATTCTTATGCATGTTTGTCACACTTAAATGTTTCTGCTCATCAAAAACTGTTAACTATTAGTCAAAGATAACATAATTGAACACAAAATGCAGTTTTTAAATGAAGGTTTACGTTATTAAGGGAGAAAAAAAACTCCAAATCTACATGGCCCTGTGTGAAAAAGTGATTGCCCCCCTTGTTAAAAAATAAACTTAACTGTGGTTTATCACACCTGAGTTCAATTTCTGTAGTCGCCCCCAGGCCTGATTACTGCCACACCTGTTTCAATCAAGAAATCACTTAAATAGGAGCTACCTGACACAGAGAAGTAGACCAAAAGCACCTCAAAAGCTAGACATCATGCCAAGATCCAAAGAAATTCAGGAACAAATGAGAACAAAAGTAATTGAGATCTATCAGTCCGGTAAAGGTTATAAAGCCATTTCTAAAGCTTTGGGACTCCAGCGAACCACAGTGAGAGCCATTATCCACAAATGGCAAAAACATGGAACAGTGGTGAACCTTCCCAGGAGTGGCCGGCCGACCAAAATTACCCCAAGAGCGCAGAGACAACTCATCCGAGAGGCCACAAAAGACCCCAGGACAACATCTAAAGTACTGCAGGCCTCACTTGCCTCAATTAAGGTCAGTGTTCACGACTCCACCATAAGAAAGAGACTGGGCAAAAACGGCCTGCATGGCAGATTTCCAAGGCGCAAACCACTTTTAAGCAAAAAGAACATTAAGGCTCGTCTCAATTTTGCTAAAAAACATCTCAATGATTGCCAAGACTTTTGGGAAAATACCTTGTGGACCTGAAATGGGGGGTTCATTGGATATCAACTTTAAGTGTGAAACGCAGTAGGCAGTCGGTTAGAACTGAGTGAGATCGTTTCTTAATTGAAGAGAAGCACTCAATGGGTTGAAAGAGATCTTATTTACTGAAGACTTTGCAGGGATACATGAGTGTGGTTTCTGAATGAATTAAACAAGAAAAGTAGACTTAAGTATGAATACAACAGTCCAAGTAAACAACACACAACATAACACTATGTTCCTATATAACATAGGCGCTTATAATCTAAGTGACCACCAGAGGGCAGTATCGGCACATAAGTGCGGCATAGCGGCCGATAAACACGGCTGTACTACCGGCAATAACAGTCATGGCATATCGCTCAACACTAACAAGAAATAAAAAGCGATAACTTACTTCCTATGTACGCACACTGTAACCCAGTATAAACAACAACTTCATACATTAACTGAACTAACTAAAGGGAAGCTGCTGTACTCTCCATGTTCTCATATGCACTGCATCTCTTCCCTGCCTGCCATCTAGCTCCGCCTCCTCATGACATGGCAGCCATGCTGCAACTCTGATTGGGCAGGATCTGCTAAGTCTTAAAGGGAACCGGGCCGTTTGTACAGGACCGACGAGACAAAAGTTAAACTTTTTGGAAGGTGCGTGTCCCGTTACATCTGGCGTAAAAGTAACACAGCATTTCAGAAAAAGAACATACTACCACCACCATATTTTACTGTTGGTAGTGTGATGGTCTGGGGTTGTTTTGCTGCTTCAGGACCTGGAAGGCTTGCTGTGATAGATGGAACCATGAATTCTACTGTCTACCAAAAAATCCTGAAGGAGAATGTCCGGCCTCTGTTCGTCAACTCAAGCTGAAGGGATCTTGGGTGCTGCAGCAGGACAATGACCCAGAACACACCAGCAAATCCACCTCTGAATGGCTGAAGAAAAACAAAATGAAGACTTTGGAGTGGCCTAGTCAAAGTCCTTACCTGAATCCTATTGAGATGTTGTGGCATGACCTTAAAAAGGCAGTTCATGCTAGAAAACCCTCAAATAAAGCTGAATTACAACAATTCTGCAAAGATGAGTGGGCCAAAATTCCTCCAGAGCGCTGTAAAAGACTCGTTGCAAGTTATCGCAAACGCTTGATTGCAGTTATTGCTGCTAAGGGTGGCCCAACCAGTTATTAGGTTCAGGGGGCAATTACTTTTTCACACAGGGCCATGTAGGTTTGGATTTTTTTTTCTCCCTAAATAATAATACCCCACATTTAAAAACTGCATTTTGTGTTTACTTGTGTTATATTTGACTAATAGTTAAATGTGTTTGATGATCAGAAACATTTTGTGTGACAAACATGCAAAAGAATAAGAAATCAGGAGGGGGGCAAATAGTTTTTCACACCACTGTATATAAAATAACAAAAATAATCCTAGATTTTTATTTAATACCATAGCCAAATTAACTAGAAATAAGACCACTTCAGAAATCTCCACAACAACATTGTTCAATAGTGAGAACTTTATGAACTTTTTTTAATAATAAAATTGTAAATATCAGGCATAAAATTGAGGTTTTGAAACCGCTCTCAGCTTATACTCTAAGTGACCACCAGAGGGCAGTATCGGCACATAAGTGCGGCATAGCGGCCGATAAACACGGCGGCACTACCGGCAATAACAGTCATGGCATATCGCTCAACACTAACAAGAAATAAAAAGCGATAACTTACTTCCTATGTACGCACACTGTAACTCAGTATAAACATCAACTTCATACATTAACTGAACTAACTAAAGGGAAGCTGCTGAACTCTCCATGTTCTCATATGCACTGCATCTCTCTTCCCTGCCTGCCATCTAGCTCCGCCTCCTCATGACATGGCAGCCATGCTGCAACTCTGATTGGGCAGGATCTGCTAAGTCTTAAAGGGAACCGGGCCTTTTGTACAGCCGCCCCCGAGTTCAGGAACTGAATTCGCTCATCTAACAAAAGGTCTGTTTCTGGTCTTAGTTATCCTCGGGTATGGTTGGAATTTGGATGAGACGGGCCACAACTCGTGTATAGGTCTTCCCCTTGACTTCTACACTGGCAGTCCAAACGAGACCATCAGCGCCTGGGAAAACCTTAGTGACTCTACCTACTGGCCAGAGGGTCCGAGGAAGTTGGGGGTCGATGATTAAGACTACATCTCCTATTTATATCGCCTTCTTCTCCGTTCTCCATTTCTGGCGTGCTTGGAGACCTGGTAAGTAATACTTCAGGAAATGCCTCCAAAAGTGTTCTGCAAGCAGTTGGCTGTGACGCCAGCGTCGCCGACTTAGAGTCTCCGATTCCTGGTAGATTACTTGGGGTAGTGACGCGTCTCGACGGCCAATCAGGAAGCAGTATGGGGTGATCGGGTCAGGGTCAGCCACATCAGAGGAGGTATACCCAAGAGGCTTTGAATTAAGGATGCCTTCCACTTCAATCAAGACAGTCCTCAACACTTCTTCAGTAACAGTCTGGGCTCCAATGCTTACTCTCAGAGCTGCCTTGATGGAGCGGATCTCCCTCTCCCAGCATCCGCCGAAGTGAGGAGCACTTGGTGGGTTGTAAGTAAACTTGATCTACTGCTCGGCAAGATGGCTCTGTAATTCGTCTTGGAGGGTGGCAAAGGCCTTATTTAGCTCATGTTCCCATCCCTTAAAATTGGTGCCTTGGTCACACAACAACTCATACGGTTTGCCTCGTCTAGCAATAAACCGTCGCATAGCCATCAGGAATGAGTCAGAATCAATACTAGTGAGAAGATCTAGATGGGTTGCCATTGTCGTCATACACTTAAAGATTATGCCCCACCTCTTCTCATTACGTCGCCCAATCTTAATGAGGAAGGGACCGAAACAGTCCATGCCAGTCGAGTAGAAAGCTGGGCGGAAGTATCTCTGTCTAGTGAGGGGTAGATCAGCCATGAGAGGAATTTCTGGGCGGCCCTTCCACTTCCTACACTCGGTACATTGGTGCTGGTGTCGACGGACAGCTTCCCGCCCTAATGTAAGTATCCAGTACATCCTTCGAATTTCTGCAAATAATCGCTCGGTACCTGGATGGTGCAGCCTCTCATCATAGTCCTTTATGATTAGTACTGTGATTGGATGTCAGGGGTCGAGGATGACTGGGTGAACGGCGTCCTCTTCCATTACCTCACAGTGGCGTAGACGTCCTCCTACCCGGATAAGTCCGCTAATAGCATCAAGCTCTGGGGAAAGGGTTATCAATCTGCTCATGGATGATATAGGTTTCCTAGCTGTCAAACGACTCATATCATCAGGAAAGGACTCGGTTTGAGCTTGGCGGAGGACTGCATTTCGAACGTCCATCTTGATATCAGCACTGGAGGTGTCACCCCATGAAGCTCCTGTCCACAAGCGTCCAGGCACTCTGCCAGCGTGTCATAGTGCTGCAGCTTAGATGAGGGTACAGTCGTGGTCACTAACCCAGAAAAGGATGAGGGCCTTAATTCGCAGCTTGGCTCTCCAGACGATAAAGCAGGCCGCTCAGGCCAACTATCAGGGGGTAATGCAAGGAATGTCAGCCCCTGGCGCCACCGGCTGCTGGTGGAGAGTTCCCGCAGAGGCTTGCCGCGAGTGATGTCGTCTGCTGGATTGTCTGCAGATCTGACATAGCGCCAGACAGCGGATGCTGTCATCTCCTGGATGTTTGCAACTCTCGTTCCCACAAACACCTTGTAACGACATGAGCTGGATGTCAGCCACGTGAGCACAGTGGTAGAGTCCGACCAAAGTGTAGTGGAGGGAATGGGAATGGTGAGCTCTGCGGTAATAAGCTGGGATAGTTGTGCTCCGCTAAGGGCGGCACATAACTCTAGACATGGTATGGATTGTTGCTTGCATGGGGCAACACGTGACCTAGCGGCAATGAAGGCCACTTCGACTTGGCCCTTGTTATACTCTGTTCGCAGGTAGGCCACAGAGCCATACGCCTGCTCAGAGGCGTCACAGAATACGTGGATATCATAGTTGCAAGGTTGATGGGCTTCTTGTGGGTGAGAGTAGCACCTGGGGAGAGATACCTCCTCTAATCCAGTTAGCTCCTGTTCCCATTCCTGCCATAATACGAGCAGGTCCTTTGGCAACTGTGGATCGTCCCAGTCGCGCCTTTTGTCCCACAGGTGCTGTACCAGAATCTTAGCCCAAGTGGTGTAAGGGATAAGATAGCCAAGAGGATCATATTGGCTTGCTAGCACTCGGTAGATCTGACGCATAGTTACTGGGGGGGAAGCGTTTGGCTCGATGCTTATAACGGAGTGTATCGGACTGACAGTGCCACTGCAATCCGAGTGTGGACTCATGGGCATTTTGTTGTCCTTGACTGAGCCAGAGGTCACAGGTATTGGATCTAGATTCAGTGGGGAGGTGAGTAATCACTGATGGACAATTACTGGCCCATTGTCGAAGCTCAAAGCCTCCAGTAACCAGAAGTGCTCGCAGATGATCAACTAGGTCTTTAGCCTCTTGGGGGGAGGGGAGACTGTGCAGGCAATTGTCAACATAAAAGGATCTCTCAATTACCTCGCTGCATTGGTCTCCCAGCTGACTGTGACCAATCACGTGTCTCTGCAGGGCATATGTGGCACAGCAAGGACTGCACGTGGTGCCAAAGGGAAGCACCTGCCACTGGTACACATCAGGGGGTCTTTCAGTCATCAGATCTCGCCACAGAAAACGGAGCAAGGGCATGTCACAGGGAAGCAACCTCACCTGGTGAAACATACCACTGGTATCACTGCTTACTGCGACAAGGTGCTCTCGGAAACGGAGCAGTACTGCTAGCAATGATGGGCCTAGTGTAGGTCCTGGAAGAAGGAACTCATTAAGGCTGTGGCCTTCAAACCGAAAGGAACAGTTATAGACGACCCAGTTCTTGCTATTGTGCTGCACCATATGGTGGGGAATGTACCATGACTCTGTAGCGCTATCCACCTCGCTTGCTCTCAGCTTGGCCATATAACCTGCCTTTTCTAATCTGACAATCTCTGCTTGGTAGGCAGCTGCCTGCTCTGGGTTCTTAAGGAGTCTCTTCTCGACGCCCCTGAGGTGAGGTAGAACGGCTTCCTTGGGCATAGTCAGGGGTGGCATACTCTGGATCCGAAGAAGCGGTGTGGCGTACCGCATCGTACCTTCTACTTCCACTTGCACAGTCTGGTCCTACAGAAGCCTGATGGCTTCCTGGTATAATTTGGATCGTGTCACTACCTTCTCACTGCGGTAAGGAATCATGTCCATCTCCCATAATCTCTCAACATGAGCAAACAAGTCAGCGTAGTGGACAGCGGATGTGAAGAAACACTGTTGTGTGCTGATCTCACGATGAACCTCATGAGAAGGACCTTGAAGGGTCCATCCGAGGCGGGTTTTAACCGCTGCCGGACCTCCTGGTGGGCCTAATCGGACTGGTTCCACTGGCGTGATGAGATGTGGACAATCTGATCCAATCAGCAACACAGCTGCATGCTATCCATCGGCTGCAATGGAAGACCAGCTAGATGTCTATATCTCTGCTGTAGGGAGCCACCGGATAGGTATGTTCGGCGAGGCCTAGTCTCTCAGCTGTAAATGCACGCTGGATTAGGTATTTCTTGTGAGGTTGAGACACGGGTGATACTGTGAAGGAGACAGCCGCCCCATGAAGCACCTGCTGTTCCTGCCTCACTGTGCGCAAGATCAGGTCTTCTGGCCGGCCCTTGAGATTCAGCTGCTTAGCCGCAGCATAGAGGAGGATCGTCCTCTCGGATCCATCATCCAACACTGCGTATGTTTCCATGGATGCATTTTCATTTGCAAGGATCACTTTACTAACTTTCAAGAGGACTCTGCGACTACCAACAGCACGGTCCGCATACAAAATGTCTTTCGTCGTACTCACAAGACATGAATTCTCCTTAGGTTCCGTCTCCGCACTGGTAATCCCCACTCGTTCATTCAGGTCATGTAATATAAACAGGTGTTTCCTGTTACAAGTCATGCAGAGAGCCTTCAGTGTGCATCTGGATGCATGATGATTACGGCCACACCGCCAGCACCTATTATTCTTGCGGATCCATACCTCTTTCTGTTCTTTAGTCAGCTCCTTGAAGTTGGGGCATCCATTAAGGAAGTGACTAGCATTGTTACAATAAGGACAGTAGGTGTGGGACTTCTCTCAGTTCCTGAACAGGTTATACTTGGGCTCTGGCGCGAGTGTTCTACATTCGCTGACAGCAGTGGGCTCCTCAGCACCCAACAGGATGCTCGTAGATCTGCCGGTGGGCTTGGTATCGTGACGGCCTTCCCTTCTCCTGATAGGTAAGGTTGGGGCATATATGACTAATTTCGCAGTGTCATCTTGGACCTGAAGCTCGTATTCTAACCAGTTTGCAAAGTTGAGAAGGGTAGGGACTGTGATTCTGTATGGGTGACTGTATCTCTTAAAGCTGATCTGGAGTTCGTGAGGAAGCTTTCTTTGGAGTCTGGACACATGTGAACCGCATTCTAATTCCGCTGTTCCTTCTGAACCCAACTGCTCCAACATACTCACTAATGAGCGCACTCGAAGGGCGAAAAGCTTAAACGCTTTCACATCACCTGGCTTAAGATTGGGACCTTCCACGATGCTTCGCATGACCAGCTTGTGTGGCTGACCATACATCTTCGTGAGAGCGTGCATCATTTCTGTATAGGGTCTCCCTGAGTTACAGTAGGAGTCTGCCACTAACAATGCCTCTTCTAGCTTTAGGTGATCGGGCAGAATCTGATACTTGAAACGCTCACTCGCATTTGCTGGCAGAAGATTATCTAGTGCCATCCGTAGTCTGGAAAACTGCCTGGGGTCGGCTGCTGTCAGGCTGGGAATAGTTGGCTTAGGTCCTCGATATAACTGCTCTTGAGCACGTGGCACCTCCCTTCTAGGTGTCATCTGAGAATGTGAGGGTAGGCTGACATCTCCCTCCCCCGGGGGCTGACAGTTTCGAGTACCAGTCGTCACATTGCCGTACTGTCGTGCTCTTTCAGACTGAGCTGTGTAGGTATATGGCCGCTGATGGACTGTGTAATGACTCTCACCATCATGTGGAGATTTTGGAGAAGGTGTAAGGTCCTCCATCAGTGTCAATGTGTCACACTGAGCGAACTGTGGTGCGTACATAGGAAGTCAGTTAGTACGGAAGCGCATTGCATTCACACACAAAAAAAAAATCACGGGACTTATGTCATAATTATGACTTAATATCTCATAATTATGACATCCTGATCTCATAATTATGACTTACTAACACATAATTATGACTTAATATCTCATAATTATGACTTAATATCTCATAATTATGATATCCTTATCTCATAATTATGACATCCTTATCTCATAATTATGACATACTATCTCATAATTATGACTTAATATCTCATAATTATGACATCCTTATCTCATAATTATGACTTACTATCTCATAATTATGACTTAATATCTCATAATTATGACATCCTTATCTCATAATTATGACTTAATATCTCATAATTATGACTTACTATCTCATAATTATGACATCCTTATCTCATAATTATGACTTACTATCTCATAATTATGACATCCTTATCTCATAATTATGACTTACTATCTCATAATTATGACATCCTTATCTCATAATTATGACTTACTATCTCATAATTATGAGATAAGGGGAGGCAGTTTGTGGCAGGGGGCATTTTAGCGCATGACACCGGAAACGGAAGTTACTGCATCCTTTTGCTCGGAAGCGAGGAACCAGAATTTTAAGCAGGTGCCAGATAGTTCTCTGAGATACCACAAAGCCAGCTTGGATGCATTTCATATGCATGATTTTGTATATGAAGCGCTCCATATTGGTTTTGTTACGTGGGGCGGTTATGGAGAGCCGCACCACGATGTGTTATGATGTGTACTGTATAAGAGTCCTAACGCAGGGCTTTAGAGGGGGTCAGTGAAATAGAAGTTGTTGTGAGAGTGCTTATGATACGCATGGGAAGACCTTTCCGTTCTGGAAATAGCGGGGGGGGGGGGATTATTAATTAGGAACTTAAAAGGAAACAAAATTAATACTGAAACGCAAAATGACCGGAGCTCCGCCGTCTACGCGAGAACGGACGTGTCTCGGGAAACTAAAAATAAACTGTAGATCCTCTCGGAGCGTTCGCCCTTACCGAGGATTTATAAGAGAGAGAGAGAGGTGTTTGTGTCTTTTTGTACTTTCATACTGTATTTAACGTGAGTGCGCACGCTGGACTGATGCGGGCCGCGCGCTCCCTCTTTCTCTCTCGCTCTCGCCGGCGTCAAAGGCTGGGGCTGTGCCTCTGTCTCTGAACAGCACACTTTGTCTGTCTGTCTTTCTTTTCTACAGATCTGCCCATTCTACGGAAGCGCATTGCATTCACACAATAAAAAAAAAATCACGGGACTTATCTCATAATTATGACATCCTGATCTCATAATTATGACTTAATATCTCATAATTATGACATCCTTATCTCATAATTATGACTTACTATCTCATAATTATGACTTAATATCTCATAATTATGACATCCTTATCTCATAATTATGACTTACTATCTCATAATTATGACATCCTGATCTCATAATTATGACTTAATATCTCATAATTATGACTTATCACATATAATTATTAGGGTTCTGAGAAGACAGGGACAATGGAGCAAATATTGCCAAATTTAATTAGCTTTTATTTCTTGGATTGAGATACTGGGAGATATTAATGTCATTGAGTAATATGCTATTATCATTAGTATGTCAACACTGCGCAGGTATCTAAAGTGCTTAGGACTGTTCAGAAGGAAAGCACATTCTGTCCTTCTCGAAGTGGCTCTTCCTTCAGGAGCAGCTAAACCTGTAACGATGCGGGTCTTACGAGGGGCAGAACCACGCATAAATACTCTGCAATAGTCTGAATGGGCAGATCTGTAGAAAAGAAAGGCAGACAAAGTGTGCTGTTCAGAGACAGAGGCAAAGCTCCAGCCTGTGACGCCGGTGAGAGCGAGAGAGAAAGAGGGAGCGCGCGGCACGCATCAGTCCAGCGCGCGCACTCACGTTAAATACAGTATGAAAGTACAAAAAGACACAAACCCCCCCCCCTCTCTCTCTCTCTCTCTCTCTCTCTCTCTTATAAATCCTCGGTAAGGGCGAACGCTCCGAGAGGATCTACAGTTTATTTTTAGTTTCCCGAGACCCGTCCGTTCTCGCGTAGACGGCGGAGCTCCGGTCATTTTGCGTTTCAGTTTAATTTTTTTTCCCTTTTAAATTCCTAATTAATAAGGAATTTTCTAATTTCTAATTTCTAATTCTCATTAATTAGTAATTAATGAGATATTAAGTCATAATTATGACATAAGTGCCGTGATTTTTTTTTGTGTGTGTGAATGCAATGCGCTTCCGTAAATGCGCTTCCGTAGCTTAGTAAGTTAGTAAGTAGGTTTTGATTTTTTTTCTCCCTAAATAATAATACCCCTCATTTAAAAACTGCATTTTGTGTTTACTTGTGTTATCTTTGACTAATAGTTAAATGTGTTTGATGATCAGAAACATTTTGTGTGACAAACATGCAAAAGAATAAGAAATCAGGAGGGGGGCAAATAGTTTTTCACACCACTGTATATAAAATAACAAAAATAATCCTAGATTTTTATTTAATACCATAGCCAAATTAACTAGAAATAAGACCACTTCAGAAATCTCCACAACAACATTGTTCAATAGTGAGAACTTTATGAACTTTTTTAATAATAAAATTGTAAATATCAGGCATAAAATTGAGGTTTTGAAACCGCACAATGCAATTGATGCAGATGTTAAACTAATTATGTTAGATCGGAACCTAGAATACTTTACTCCCCTTGAAGAGGGGATCTCTTCTGCTAATTCATCAACCTGTATATTAGATCCTATACCGACACATTTTCTTAAACAGATAGTACCAGTAATAACAGAACCCTTGTTGAGAATAATTAATTCCTCACTCAGCACTGGGTATGTTCCAAAACCTTTTAAATTAGCAGTTATCAAACCAATAATTAAGAAACCTGACCTGGACCCCTGTCAGCTGTCCAATTACAGGCTAATATCAAACCTCCCCTTTATCTCTAAGATTCTCGAAAAGATAGTAGCAGAGCAGCTATGCTCATATCTACATAGAAATAACACACATACAACTGTATCAGTCAGGATTTAGGCCTCATCACAGTACAGAAACAGCACTCGTTAAAGTAGTAAATGACCTCCTATTGGCCTCTGATCAGGGTTGTGTAACTATGCTTGCATTTCTCGACCTCAGTGCAGCTTTTGACACCATTGATCATGCTATTCTTCTTCACAGATTAGAAAATGTAGTAGGAATTAAGGGTACAGCCCACTCCTGGCTCAGATCCTATTTGACCGATCGTTATCAGTATGTAGACTTAAATGGTGATTACATAATCTGTAAACATGGTATTAGTTTTCATTGTTATGCTGATGACACATAGTTATATGTCTCAGCAAAACCTGATGAGAAAAACCATCTCACTAAAGTTGAGCAATATGTGCAGGATATAAGAGATCGGATGCTAATTAACTTCCTTCTGCTTAATCCTGATAAGACAGAAGTTCTAGTCATAGGACCGCATACAGTTAGAAGTAAGATTTTTAGATCACACTGTAACTTTAGATGGCCATTCTGTTCCATCAAGTGCAACAGTAAAAGACCCCGGTGTGATTATAGATTCCAGCCTTTCATTTGAAGCTCATTTAAATAATATTACCAGGTTAGCCTTGTTTCACCTCAGAACTATTACCAAGATAAGAAATATACTGTCGCTAAATGATGCAGAAAAACTAGTTCATGCTTTTATCACATCTAGGTTGGACTATTGTAATGCCTTACTGTCTGGTTGTTCAACTAGATGCATAAACAAGCTTCAGCTAGTCCAGAATGCAGCAGCGAGCGTCCTCACTAGAAGCAGAAGATACGAGCACATCACACCTACCTTATCTTCACTTCATTAGAAATTTCGCATTGATTTTAAAATACTACTCTTGACATATAAAGCATTAAATGGTCTCGCACCGCAGTATCTGAGCGAACTGCTAGTGTCTTACGATCCGCCACGCCTATTTTGATCAAAGGATGCAGGCTGCTTGTCAGTACGGCATATTATGAAAACTACAGCTGTGGGCAGAGCTTTTTCTTACAAAGCCCCAAAATTATGGAATAGTCATTCAAATAGTGTTCGGGACTCAGACACAGTCTCAGTGTTTAAGTCTAGGCTAAAAACCTATTTATTTAGCCAAGCATTTTTATAAATAGATTTGTCTTGGGTAAAGGAGCAGACCTGGGGGACTCATGGACAGAGTATTAGGTGAACTGGTATCTTTAGATGCTGTCTTCCCCACTCTCATTGATCACTCAGGTTTGTTGACGGTGAGGGGATTGTTTGCTTTACATCTCAGGGAGCCCTCATGTTTGTGTTTCCTTCTGGCTCTCCCTTTTAGTTATGCTGTCATAGTTAGTCCTGCCGGAGTCCCTGCTTGCACTCTACACTAAATATTCATTCATATTATACATTATGTGACTGCGACCATACATAACTGTTATCTCTCCTCTTCTGCTCTCCCCTCATCTGTTCTCTCTCCCCCTCTATCTCTTCCCTCTCTCCCTCTTACTCTCGAGCTACACATGTTCGTTCCTGAGCTGCCAGTGATCCAGACTCCCTCTGCCCTCCGGACCTGTCTGACCCATCCTGGTGGCCCGCTTCTGGTTGGAGATCTCATCGCATGAATGCCTCATGTGTCTCTTTCGGATGCGTCTGGTGTCTGGGGATGGTTTCATTCTACCATGAAGACGGTTCTGGCCTCGACTGGTGTTGACAGCTGTTTCTCTGAGGATTGACTTGGCTGCAGTTGCTCGATAGTTCAAGACTGGAATTTCCTACAAGTCTACCTGAGTCTCCAATAGCTACCTGTACTCCATATTAACATGAATTAACATCAACCATGCACGGTGGTGTAGTGGTTAGCACTGTCGCCTTGCACCTCCAGGGTCCGGGTTCGATTCCCGGCCAGGCTCGATTCCCGTCTCTGTGTGCATGGAGTTTGCATGTTCTCCCCGTGCTTGGTGGGTTTCCTCCGGGTACTCCGGTTTCCTCCCACAGTCCAAAGACATGCAGATTAGGCTAATTGGCTTTCCCAAATTGACCATAGTGTGTGAATGAGTGTGTGTGTGTGCTCTGCGATGGATTGGCACGCTGTCCAGCGTGTACCCTGCCTCGTGCCCAGAGTCTCCTGGGATAGGATCCAGGTCCCCGCGACCCTAAATACAGGATAAAGCGGTATAGAAGATGAATGAATGAATGAACATCAACCATTATAGCTGAACTGGCTGCCACCTAACACACAGTATAAAAGCAGATCAACTCCTACTTCCTGTTTCACCCAAATGAGGATGGGTTCCCTGTTGAGTCTGGTTCCTCTCAAGGTTTCTTCCTATTACCATCTCGGGGAGTTTTTCCTTGCCACTGTCGCCCTTGGCTTGCTCACTAGGGACAATCTGATCATTCTGATTCATACACATTCACATTCCATACAAACTTAAATCATTATTTTGATTGTGTAAAGCTGCTTTGCGACAATGACAATAGTTAAAAGCACTATACAAATAAAACTGAATTGAATTGAATTGAAATATAAACTAATGGCGGGGGGGGGACACATACAATACTTTATAAACGCAATGGACAACCCAATGGGTAAAAAAAAATTATCATTACTTAGACAGAATTAGTAAGCAACAAGTAAATCATTCATTAATTCATTCATCTTCTATACCGCTTTATCCTGTATTTAGGGTCGCGGGGACCTGGAGCCTATCCCAGGAGACTCGGACCCAGGGCACGAGGCAGGGTACACCCTGGACAGCGGGCCAATCCATCGCAGAGCACACACACACTCATTCACACACTATGGTCAATTTGGGAACGCCAATTAGCCTAATCTGCATGTCTTTGGACTGTGGGAGGAAACCGGAGTATCCGGAGAAAACCCACCAAGCACAGGGAGAACATGCAAACTCCATGCACACAGAGACGGGAATCGAGCCTGGAGGTGCAAGGCGACAGTGCTAACCACTACACCACGCCCAAGTAAATCATGTTAACTGAAAAATATTAAAATAGTTAACCAGAAGCCACAAAATACAATATAATGAACGCACAACACAGAATATGAACAAGGACAACCTTAGGAGACAACACAGCACCCACTGTTGCTTTTTGAACCAGAAGAGAAAACTGGGAGGTGGAGCTTGAGTTGGAATGTGGGATTAGGGATAGACTCAGGGAAAGAAGTAAAAAATTAAGTGGAAAGAACAGACGATAAAGAAATAGTGAACTTGCAAAAAAAAAAAGCATGCACAGGGTCAGACAGACATGGGAGTTAATATATACTATGATTTTTTCATATAGGAATAAAGGTCACATCCACAGAGCCGTCAACAATAATAAAGCAGGAATCCACAGAAAGCTCAGGGACATGTTGACTGGCCCACACTGGGAGAACCATCAGGGCCACCTGGAGGTGTGATTATATATGCAGACAGAGGATTCTGGAAAAGAAGCAAAGATCACAGATCTTTCTGAAAGCACACTTATGTCAGCAAGCACAGAATCCAGATGGGCCAATAAGTTTCTGCAATGCAAGGGCACAAATACAGAGTAATGTCCAATTGAGGCTGGTGAGCCTGATCTCATTTATTGGACTGTTAGGGTTTGACTAGTTGCAGGATGAGTCAAAAATGAAAAGGTATTTGGGCAGACCTGTATGCCAGTAGAACTGGGCTGTGAAGTAACACATGGAAGTGACACATTGGCAATGCAGAGATTTAACTAGCTGGTCAAGCAAGTGTAATTTTTGATTACATTGGTTTACCAGAAGTGTGATGCATGTAGGCTTACTACTGTTTAAATTAACATGCTTTAAACAATCCCAACTATACATTGCTACATGACATTGTGTCCAAAAACATATTCTTCAATATGGAGTTGTTCCCGCTTTTGCAGCTATAACAGCTTCCACTCTTCTTGTCCACAAGATTTTGGAGTGTTTCTGTGGGAATTTGTGCCCATTCATTCATTCTGTAGAGGATTTATGAGGTTAGTAATGTTGGATGAGAAGTTCTGGCTCTCAATCGATTCCAGTTTATCCCAAAGGTGCTCTGTGTGGGCCAGTCAGGTTCTTCCCCTCCAAATTCATCAAACCATGTCTTTATAGTGTAACGATGCGGGTCTCAAGACGGGCAGAGCCGCGCAAAAATGCTTTGCACTGTTTGGAACGTTCTAAACAGGCAAAGGCGCGGCCATGTATAGACACGCGGTTGCCAGGCAACACCGCAATCAGCCGCACCTGGCGGCGTGTCTATGTAAGGATCCTGATACCTCCGCACTTCGTGCGATCATTTAGGTAGCACCGGTAAGGTATCAGGGCGAAAGAAAGAAAGAAAGAAAGAAAGGAAGGAAGGAAGGAAGGAAGGAATGAATTTATTTTTTTTAAAAGGCAGGCAGGCAAAGCCCCAGCCTTCCTAAGAGAGAGAGCGTCATGCAGCTGTGTAGCGTGCGTTCTCAGGTTAAGTATAAAGTTTACATAAAAACACAAGCCCTCTCTCTCCCCATAAATCCTCGGTAAAGGCAACCGCCTCGAGAGGATAATAGTTTTGTTTTGTTTTCCAGAGCCCCGTCCGTTCTCGCGTAGACGGCGGAGCTCTGTTTAATTTGTGTTTTCATTTGTTTCTTTTGAGTTCCTTTAATTAAGCCTCTCACAGCCTCCGATTTCGTAAAAAGCCCTGCGTCAGCTCTCTCATAATTATTAAAATATCTCGTGGTGCGGCTCTCCATACCGCGTAACATATGGTACTTGCTTTGTGCACTGGGACACAGTCATGATGGAAGAGAAAAGGGCCTTCCCCAAACTGTTGCAACGTTGGAAGCATAGTATTGTCCAAGATTGTCGTTATACCATTGGTTGGTAAAACGCTGAAGCATTAAGCTCGCTCTTCACTGGGGATAAGGGACCTGGTTGAAACATCTAAATTCAAAAATTAACAGATTTGGAAAAATACTTTTGTTCGTATAGTGTATTTGTGTTTTATGAATTTAGAGAGAGCTGTTTCTTAAATAACAGATTTGATTGTGGAATTTGCTATGTGAATAGAAGCTTGTGGGACAAAGAAACTTTTATTAAAATGCAAGGCATTTAAAGTGTCCATAAGTGGTTACACTACTATTTAGTCTTTTTTTTATTATTATTATTATTATTTTATAAAATGGCACCAAATAAATTTTATGTGGGGCCAAGTATGAACTCAAGTATGTTCAAGTATGTAGCTAAGGTTGAAAACCCTAGAATGCAGTGGTGTTCCTGCCTTGGTGACCCTTAGAGTGCCCACAACCCTAACCAAAACCGGTGAATGTACAATAAAAAAAGAGATAAAAATGGAACCAAAAATTAAGAAAAGTAGATCTAATCTTATCTATCTATATAATATAATATAATATAATATAATATAATATGCAGAAAAAGAAATAAATTGTATACACAAAAATATATTTCATATAAAAGTCACATTTAAGAATGCTTACAATGATTTAGCCTCAGAAACCACCACAGAACTGATGGTGTTGTTCCAAAGAGAGGCCATAAATACTGAGTAAAGGACATCTAGAGTAAGGCAGTACAGTTCAGAGTAGTCGGAACCGCCAGATTAGGTGAGGCAGACAATGCACAGATCCTCCTCAGTCTCATGGACCAAAACCTTCAACATATAATTTATTTCTATGGCTCTTTTTACTTTTAAAGTAACACTTTTATGATAATTAATTTTATGATTATTGTTGTAGTTGTTGTTGTCCATAGAACGCTTGATGCTGTTTTTATTAAATTTGGTCAAATTTTGGGAGACTACCTATGCATCAATTTTTGTGTTCACCTCTCAAGCTTTCTCAACTGTAGCACCACCATCAGGGCAAATTTGGACATACACCGAGGATAATAATGCCAAGATGTAAGGTTTACTCTTAATTGTTTTTCTTTATGGGTCATGTCATGTCCACCATATTGTGTTTTCCTTCATTTCAAATTTTGCTTCTCCAGGTACAGAAGTACAAATCTACAAGGTTACAGCTCTACAAATGTCCAATCATCACAAAATTTACATTGCATCAGTGTAAAACCAAATTTATCAGGGATCAAGACTTAAGGGAATCCAAAAACATTTAACAAATTTTACTTTTAAATATATAAGTTTGAGCAGCACAGCGACATAGTGGTTAGCACTGTCGCCTTTCACTTCCAGGGTTCATGGATCAATTCCTACCTTGGGTCGAGTTTATGTTCTCCTTGTGCTTTGTGGGTTTCCTCTGGATACTTCAGCTTCTTTTAAATCTAAACACATGCAGTTCCCAAATTGCCTGCAGTACCCTGCCTTGTGCTTGAAGTCTCGAAGTATATACTGTACAGATATATATACACACACACACACAATAAGACCTCTTGTTTATATGTATTCATATGTGGCCCACGCAACCTGCAACAACTTTAAGGTTAATAATTAAACCTATTACAATTGATGTCCATTAGAGGGCACTACAGGACAGCTTTAAACTATCAACAATGATTTATATCATGATTGAATATTTCCAGTGAATAATTATTAGTATCACAATTAATCTACTGTTTGCCACATATTTTGGTATTATTGAAAATCATATCTAAATAGAAAATATAGATTTCTCCAAAGCGTACTGCAGCTCTTTCAATAGTTAAAATTTTAAGCAGTCACTGCCTACATGACCCATGGTCTTGTACATGTATGTGCACATGCCTACATGGTATATATGTGTGTGAGGGTGTTGGGGAGGGTGTGTGTTGGTTTGATGAAGCCAATAGTTATATGCTTGTGGAAATGAATAGGGGGGAAAAAGCAGGGGACCAGGAAAGCGGAATGTTGGTCCGTGTGATGTGATTGTTAGCAGAAATGTGTCAGCCCAGGCCCACCAACCCCAGAGCCCTTGGCCCCAGACAGGCTGTGGAGTTGTGAGTGAGGCGTGAGGTATGGGGGACGACGCTGCTGAGCACTGTGCTGTAGTAAAGACCCCAGATACCTTATCAGCCATGCCTTTAGTGGAACAAGCAAACAGGGGACATTTGGCCCTACTGGATGACCATGTGTGGCCATTTCAGGTTCCATTAAGAGCCAGACCATTACTTTAATACCAAATGTGTTCGCTCATTAGGAATTCTGATCTACATATTGATTTGTGTGAAGCTGCTTAGTTGTATAGACTACAATACAGACAGCACTAAATCTATACCCGATATCAACAATGCACCAGAAATTATATTTATAATGTTAGTCAGTTATGTTTTAATGGTTTGCAAATTCCACATAATGCTCAATGCTTAATTACATACGGAGGGCAATATGATCCACAGAGTCTGCTAAATTTAAGAAAGAACAGCCTAATGACAAATGCTGCACATGTTGTAGTGCAATGTTCTCTTCAAACATTGCTTTAATCTGGATGCACTTTCATTCTCATATGCATGTCTGATCTATTTAGCCATGTTCATTAGGATAGAAAAAGCACAAACAATATCCAGATCAGCAATCATACTCTCAGATATGTGATACACATGAGTGCTGAGTGTTGATGTTGACTTAAAAGTCAAATCCCGTAGCTCTTTCCATTAGGAGCATGTCTCTCATATATGGAAGATCTATTAGGTGTTGGGATTTCTTCCCTTCACTGATGATTCAAAACAAGCTTAAAATGTAGATTACTCTAGATTCTTAGAGTGCACAGACACAAAAGCATGTATGCACATGCAATGTAAATATGTATGTGTGATTGAGTATTTCAACCCTTATACACAAGAAACATAATAGATTTCATGAAAACTGAGCCAGTGGTGGGTCTCTTTGGCCTGTTTCTCATTTGCCTGCTTACACTGCTTTCTTCCTCATGGAAGCCAATATGGGCAAGTTAATGTATGCAACATATAACTTGCAACCAGCTGCCACCTTAACCCTCTCTTATTACCCAAGCATGTGTGCACTCTCATTATGCCTACCAATATGATTAGACTTCACAAACTGGTCTTGTCAGCACGTCGGAAGTATTAACTTTCATTCCACTATGCTTCCATGGGCATTTGCTAAAGTGACTCACGCGTTAAGCTTTTTTCTTACTTTCTCCAAATAGCCTATGTGTATTTGCCTTAGTCGCTACCACAAGTGACTCAGAGCCAAGTTTACAGGATTTACTCTCAGTGGTATTTCAGTTTAAGCAACGTAATATGCTCAAGGTGATTAGTCTGGAAAATCGTATGGCTGACATAATGCATATGACACAAAATGGCGTCAATTATTTTGTGAAAATTAATTTGCCATTATGAAAGTTTCATTCATATTCTACTAAGTGCTTTAAATAATCAATTATATAATAAATGCACACTTGCACACAAATACATACATACATACATACATTTGATGCAACATCTGTGCTTAACTCAGTGCAACATCAACCAGCTAAAATGGTAAAACAAAGGCATGCATGTTTCTTTAGTATACATATTTTTACATTAATTATTTTAAGCAATATTTTATAATGGACGTTATTCAAGAAGTTACAGCAGTGATATCAAATTTGAAATTAATAAAAAAAAAACTTTATTTCTGTTTTCTGTTTCTAATAAAAATACGAATTTAAACTTGCTATTATTCAGATGTTTTTTTTTATTTCATAAATGAGCAGCTTTTGTGGTGAACTTTTAATTCCAATATAATGCGCTGGCAAGTAACAGTAATCATGCTAATTTCCTGATTTGGGGCATGGATAGCATTTACTTGGAACCCTTATAGTTTTTAACATCTTTAATCAATTCATACGAATTACTAAAATATATATTACTGAGATTGATGTCTCTCTCTTTTTTTCCATTCAGGGTGTATTCCCGTTGCTCACAGTTGTCCCGGGATAAACGGATTCAATGAGACCCAGAACAGGGTAAAGTGCTTATTGGGAATGAATGAATTAATTAATTAATGAATGATTGAATGAAGCAACCGTCTACATTACATTCATACTACAGAAAGTTGGCTGTTCTAATTTCTTTTAAACGTTGAAGAATAAATAGGGACAACTTTTGGGTATTGTGCCGTTTTTATTTATTTTACTTATTTATATCCGTGTGACTTTTAATTCTTTTGCTGCTTGTTTGTTTGCTCTATACTTATCAAGTCCATCTATAATACATAACGAAATGCTTGATTCCCTAGGAGACTATATTTGCCCTGCATTCTGAGTTTAACATTTGGTTGTTTTTTTTTTCCGTTGTGCAGCAGTGGATTTGTTTATTATTATTATTATTATTATTATTGGTGGTGGTGGTGGTGGTGGTAGTAGTAGTAGTAGTAGTAGTAGTAGTAGTAGTAGTAGCATATTTAGAATTTCTAAAGGTTTTTGGTTGTTTCGCCTTATTGTAAGTACTTTTTCCTCGAATATTGAGGGACAGTTTATAGCACAACAGGGTAATGACAAATATGTTTTCGCGTTTAATACACTCCTAATTATGTCTTATTATAGTAACGTATTTTGATAATATCTACAACGACATCTTCATAAAATTTGCCTATTTTATTTAGGATAAATATATATATTTATATATATTATTTAGGTTGTGTTTTTATTTATGTATTTTCTTGTGAATTTATATGCGCTGATTACAGCATTAAGAAATTAAGGAGTTAATGCTTTAAACGGAGATACCGCTAGTGCGGCTCTGATTACATCTAGTGCCACTGTATATTCAGTGTTGCTTTGGTCGAATGGTATAATAAAAATGCCTCTTGTAAAGCAGTAGGTTTGCAAATCGGTCGACAATAAAAGAAAACTTGCACATAATCTAGAACTGTATATGCATTTGTGTGCGTGTGCGTGTGTGTGTGTGTGTGTGTATGTATGTATATATATATATATATATGTGTGTGTGTGTGTGTGTGTGTGTGTGTGTGTGTGTGTGTGTGTGTGTGTGTGTGTGGAGAGAGAGTTTTTTTTCTGAAATAATGATTAAAAAGTTGCACACAATAAAAATGAACGGATTTTTAGTTGTTCCTGTAACACGATTTGTGTATTACTGTACTGTAGCAGAATTATTAAACGTTGCTTGTGTTACGCTCTGCAGATTTTCCATTAGGTTTACATACTTTAAAATTATCGTTTTAATCAAACATTAGCATTAAACAAATGAGGAGGTATAATCAATCGCCGTTGTTTTTTTTTCTTAAGGTTTAAAAAATAACTGTAAACTATTATTGACCGTAGTCCCATCCAGAAATTGGCCAAGATTTTACCATTTTAACGAGTTACTATTAAAATATTTTATTCATTATAAATTCATTCATTTAAAACCATGCCAAAATAAACCAATAGTTTGCGCATGGACTTTCTGTTGATAACCACGGCAAACCTGAATATAACATAAAATCTAGGAGTTCACTAATGTTTGTGGTATGGTTTCCTTTAAACGTTTTTTGTGGCACCTGTTGACATTGACATGGTAATCTGTCCAGCAGGAATTTTATTGTCTGACAAGGACAAGGGTATAAAAATTAGACTCATAACAGAAATGCGTAAATAGCCCACTGCTGACTGACTGTAACGCAGGTCTAATCTTACCTCCTGTGTGCATAGTCTCTAAAGCGTTCTTTAAAGGTTCTATAAGAGTTCACTGCATAATCAAGTGTTCGTAACTATTGAAATAAAATGTACATTAAAGCATTTTCTGTTAGGGAAAACTAGCATACTGTTGGTCTCTGCCCATATTTAAAGTTTTTTTTTTTCCTAGAATTCTTAAAGTTTCTAAATTTTCCAGTAGTCTATTCAAATGTAAGACAGTCTTAGCCGAATATTGGTGGGAATACACTTAGCGTAAACTGTCATGCACTGGTGCCACAAAATGACGCGTTAAAAACTGCTCCAGCAAGAATTAGTTTGGGAAACAGTACGTTTTAACATTTTGATAAAGCAGATATGAATCTCATGTGATTTTGTTTGGTCATCAAAATAAGTGAGTTCAGTAAAATGTATAATGCTGATTGGAATAGGAATATAGATCTTGCTATAACGTTACGCATTTGTAACTCTGTGTTTTTAAAGATTAGAGGCACTGGTATGGAGTATCGTGAAGAGAATGACTAACCCTAACGATTTAGCCAGCACAGTCCGATGTGGAAGACGTGTCAAAATGTGTGTGCGGGCGGGCGTACGCACGCACGTGTGTGTGTGTGAAGTTCACCGAAAGCATGCTACAAGCTATAGAGTTTATTAGAAGAAGAGCATATTAGCATGCATTTAGAAGGCTATGTATTTGGTGAGTTTAGAACAGCCTGAACAGTGTATACTAAAAGATATGTGAGCTCCGAATGTATTTGCTAGTGTGCGAATAAAATAAGTGATTGTTCTTCTTCTTATTGTTGTTGTCGGTAGTCGTCGTGATATTCGTAGAGTATTAGTAGTAGTACTACTAGTTTTATCAGCCTACTATTTCTTTTTTCTAGGTTGCAAAGGGGAAATTAAGCCTGTATTTTGTCGAACATTGCCATCGGTATCTTTTGATTTTTTTAATGTTACTTTTAAGTAATTTTGTTACTATGTTACTGTTACTGTGTTACTCTATATCACAACAATGTAGGTAAGTTTAAATTAAATTTAGATAAAATTAATCAACATTTTTGACAGGGGAAAGAATCTTATATCGCATAGAATCTTTTTCTCCGCATAGAAAAGTTTTCCTAGAATCCTTAAGTTATCTAAATAAATAAATAAATCGGTTCATGGACGACAACAACTTTATTTGAAGTGCCGGAAAGCAGTTTTTAGACGCGTTCAACGACAAAGAGTAAACGACAAATGTCCTTCATGTGATATACCTTTACTTATACGAAGCATAAATCAGTCGCTATTTTTTAAGTAATGAATATATAGATGTTAAAGTAATAACATTGTTATAAGGAAAACAATTAGCTGGACAATTACCACAAGCAAAAGTTGTATATTGGTGTAAACCAGGAATAATAATCCATTGGTTTTATTTAAACTGTTACATTTACTCATCATGTTCTCGGCGTTTCCTGTTCTCATTTGTCACCGGCTAGTTTGTGGTGACTTGGATTTCATCGTGAATGCTCAAGTTGCAAGTGACACTCACAAGTGTCACAGCGGTTTCGCGGCCTATTGTCTAAATTCCATCGTACTCAAACGCAGTGCACTTTACACAGACGCTGACCTGTTCAGAATAGATTAATAATTGATGATTTCACTTGTGGGATGCAAGGAGGTTCATGCACCAAAAGAAGGACAACGCCTTCGGTTCGATATGCATTATATAGGTAATAAAGTGTGAATGTTGATTGGAGGTCATATCACGGTGATGCAAAATAGGAATAAATACAATGGTCACTATTGGCCTCCACGGTCCCTAGTTGGACTACAGACGTTCCTAGATGGATGGATCGAAATAGGTTATATATGCACTTTATAATTTCTAATAATAGAACTTTTGTACAGATAGCCAGCCTGTATCCTTACTTGTTTATGGGCATTGCACTTAATTGTTAAGTAGGCCTATCCCTTTTTATTTGTCCCTATATTTTTATTATACCCTATATCTATTTTTAGATTTTTAAGTAAACTTCCTATACCGACAGCCTACTTAGACAAACTCTGGATTTCACGTCCCACTCATCTGAGATCTTAAGACAAAATGTGACAGAAATTACATTTCCATTTTATAGGTCGAGCTGTTACAGTACGGTTATCAAGATCAGGACAAATCACTTGATAGCCTAATGGACCGTCAGTTGCGCGCCTTCTCGCCTGTCTTAAAGGGGTAGGAGACAGAGAAAGAAAGTGTGTGTGTGTGTGGTTGAGTTTGTGAGAGAGAGCGAGAGAGAGAGAAAGGGGGTGGAGAAACTGAGGACAGCTAAACCAGAGGCGAACCAATACCATTGCAGCACAGCGTGTCCACGGCGCTTCCGTTTCCCACAACGTCTCACTCACCGACCAGTTGAGCTGCAGCAGGCGGAGAGAAAGTGTGCAAGAGAGAGAGAGAGCGAGGAAGGCGGTGACAGAACCATCTCCTTGACGTGATGGTATTCCTTAGCCGATGGTATCTGCTAAAAACAGGGCTCGCGGAAAAACGGGTACAACGGTGTGAACGTCAGCGCGTGGTCTCCTCGTATCTTTTGGAGCGAAGCGTAAACACTCAATCGTTGGAGATTGTGGAAATTAAGGAAAATAATTCCATGGGTTCGCAGAGTAGTGGTGCGTGAGCTGGCGATATTTATCGCGTTTAAAACCAAGAACTAAACATCAGGCGTCACGGAAAATTACGGAATTTCGCACCAATCTGTGTAGAAGGTAACATGATTTCCAAAGCTGCTTTGCTATTTCTAGTTCTCTTTATCTATTGTTGAAGTGAACCATAAACAAATTAGGCCCTCTGTATCAGTATGTCTGTGTGTAGGTTGTACCCATGTTGGACAAGATTTTAAAATTGTTTCAGTCAGACTGACATTTATCAACTGAAATGGCTTATACAAAGCCTAAAGCACTGCATGACCTTAACCAAATTCTTGCCAAACTCATGTGTATTGTGTGTAATATTGACATATGTTAACTTGTGAAGATTTTATTATTATTATTATTAGCAGCAGTAGTAGTAGTGGTCATTTAACAGATTTAAAAAATAATGCTAAGTATATATTTTTTTATTAAATTTTCTTTCTTTCTTTCTTTTAGAAAGAAAACTATTATTAATTCATTAAAAAGTATAGAACAATGGTCAGCACAGAGTATAATAGAATCTTACGGTAGAATAAAAAAAACCCTGAAAAGATTATATAGCTCGGTGTTAGATTCGTTAAATGTAATGTCGTGTGTTCGTTTGATTTCAAGCAGGCCTGAAGGCGCATATTTATTATTATTAGTAGTAGTAGTAGTAGTTAGTTCTATGAATGTACAAGTCCATTTGGTTAAAAAGTATTTTAATCTGCTTTTTTTGAGAAATGCGCTTGATTATATTACATACTTTTTAAGTTTTGTTTTATTATGCTAATTAAAGGACAAACGTGTATTTTTGAGTTGGTGTTTGATCAAACAATTGATTCCATGTCCATTTGTTTTATTCTTTGTTGTCATCTAGACTTGTGGGTAGACAGCGGTGGGGGAATAGGCCTTCTGACATGGCTGACAACGAAGAAGGTTCTGGGCTCCAAAAATCTCCAAATGATCCCGATTCAAAGGATTTAAATGAGAGTAAAGCGGATAAACAAAATGGAAGTTCGAGCAAATCTCCATCATCCCAAACAACTTATATTCAACAGGTTGGGAAGTGTGTGTGTGTGTGTGTGTGTGTGTGTGTGTGTGTGTGCGTGTCTCGATTCAACGATTACAGGCTTAAGAAACATCAAGGAACATATAATCCTTCTTTATCTCTTATTTTTTGCAGGGAAAAACGAGTGTTGAAATAATATCTACAATGAATCTTTTACAGAGTTTAATTATTCCTGGATGGCGTCAATATTGGATTTTTCTTCATTCAGCTCCAAACTACAGTTCCGATATCGAATATAACAGAATACTCAGAATTTCTTTAAGTAATAGCTAGCATAGTCGATAGTATTGGTCAAACCTGATATTTAAAACTTACAAACACCTATAAAATTCTGTTGCAGAAAAATATGAAAACGTGTAATAAGTGCATATTACAATCATATTGTTGCATGTTTATATCATCAAAAATGTGACATTGCTCTAATGTTTTTAAACGTATTCTCTTTTTATATATAAAACAATATGCACATCTCTACACATTACATTTAAGCTTAATAGTTTGTTCTTATGTCTCGCATAATTTTATTCTAACATTTCTAAAATTTATTTCATTGTTCGAAACTGAGTTTTCATTGTTATTTTTTCTTGCGCAACTCCAGTCTTTTGTTATGCCCAGCATGTGGTGTTCAGAGGGTCCATCAGATGATGCTTTATTTGTTCATGCTCCATTCTGAACTGTGTGTTCTCTTGTAGGGAATGGAGGGAATAAAAGTTTACTTACACGAGCGTGAACTGTGGATAAAATTCCATGAAGTAGGAACGGAAATGATCATCACCAAAGCAGGGAGGTAGGTCGCTTTATGTTCCACAATAACTAACATTTTGTACATAACTAAACGGAGAATTTAGGCCTTTATACCTTTTGGGGGGAAAAAGAGAACAAAATGCACAATGCAGCGTTTTTACCATCCGGTCATTGGTCGCTACGAGTCGTGTTTCTGAATAAAGGAAATTGAACTCCTGACTTAATTAAATATGATTAATATATTTCTTTTTTTTAACTATCCTGCATACGACGACTTTTTTGCCTCCAGTGGATTTTAAGTGTTTGTACTATGTCCGAGTGCTTTCTGTATGGTATTGTATATAGTATTACTTTATGGTTTACATAACCTTTAATCCCAGTTTCTCCCCTTATATGCTCACATCATCATTTAGCTGGTCAAACTTATTATAGGATTATTGTATAAAGCTTTGAAGTGCACTTTTTCAAGTTAAAGTTCCAGTTTTTTGCAACGGCAATTTGTTGTAATTAAGATTTGTGTTTGCAGCGAAATCAACTTCAAAACTTGAACTGGTAAACGTGCAGTTAGTTGATGCGGCGTTGAATGCGTTAAAGTGTTTCGTTTGTATATTCCATTTGGAGTGAGGTTCTACGCATGAATGTATAACACGAGATAAAGGGGCAGTTTATAAAAAAGTATATGAACCTATGTATTTATTATTTAATACATTTTAGAGGCTCGGAAAACTTTTCAGGGGGAGAGAGGGAGAGAGAGAGAGAGATGGAAAAAAGCGGCTTTTATATTCAGCTCGTTTCCCCCCACTTTTTAACGTGTTTGCCATCCCTCCCATATCATTGAGACAGCTTAGGCCTCCAGTCGGCCTTGCAGCTAAACTGGTTCAGGCTTGGTGTATGGCCGTTTCATGCATTCGCCTCATTCGCATGCAACTTTGCACATTTCACAAATCCCACAAGTTTCAAAACAAGTTCTGGAGCAAAATTGCTGATTATTAGCGGACATCATCGGCAATGCACCATCAAAACAAAATATACGAACGTCTAATTCTTTAATGGCGACTATGTATTGTCATCATGTTTTACGTTAGAATGTCTGAATCATAAACGAGTAACAAAATAATGCGTGGGCTACAATGACTAAGCTAGTATAAGATTAATGTCTCATTAAACGCTATATGAAATAATACTCAAAACAACAACAGCAACATTATTATTAGTGTTGTTGTTGTTGTTTATAAGTTTTTGTCTGCTACATTATTCTTGCTGTTTTTGAGTTATTAGTTCATTTACATCAAACATCAAACGGATGTTTATAGTTGATTATAGGTTTCAAGAATACAAATATAACTATTTTGAACTCCCACTTTTAACTATTGTTTTTAATCATTCAAAGCCTGTATTCAGTGCCATAATGTTCCCATTTTCATCTACAGGCGAATGTTCCCGAGCTTCAAAGTGAAGGTCACTGGACTGAACCCCAAAACCAAATACATTCTTCTGATGGATGTCGTGCCAGCGGACGACCACCGCTATAAATTCGCCGATAATAAATGGTTCGTAGGACACCTCTAAATTTTTCTTAATGCGCGATATAGTTAAGTGCATGACTGCTGTATATTTAAAAAAGATTGTGCTCACTCTTTAGAGCAGGCTAGCAGAATATTTTTGGAAGTTTCGGGAAGCCGGAGCCACATTCGAGCCAAGAACTGAAAGTTTTCGGGCTTGCCAATTTTGTCCTCGACTAATGCTTAGTATTCAACGGCTGCCTCCTTCGTAACTGGGGAAAATGCAGACATTTCTCGTTTCTCTTGTTTCAACCACATTTAGTTTCTCCATGAAACACCCCGTTAACCTCTTGCAGCCTCACATTTTAGACCACAATAGACTCCTTGCTCGACAGAATATATACAGGATGCTTACAAAAGTTTACATCCCAAATGTGGATGTAGTTTTGTGTGTTATCTGGGGAATTATTATTTTTTGTTATATATTGGTTTTGGATTGAGCACTTATGGAAATCAATAAATGCAATTAACAGACAAAAATTAACTATTAATAGTTCTATGATAGCACCGATAAGATATTTGTGCCGACAAAGAACCTGGAAGAGCTAGAGGTTTTAAGTCATTTTGGAAAGTCTAGTTGGACTCAAATGTTGAGTACAGCCTACGATGTTGTTTTGGCAAGAGACGTAACTGGTAAAGAGATGTGACTTATTTTATGGTCAATAGAAAGTGGTCAAACGTATGAAACGAATTCTTTGAATATTTCACATGTACCTCATATCTTTCTTCTCTCCGAAACGATGTAGAGTTTTAATTCGTTTGAGGCGCTCTTTTCTGACGTTTTAATTGTAACGTTATTCACTGAGAATGACCACATAATATCGTTGATAATTATCCCTTCTGTGTAAGCTAAGCTAATAGCGCTCTCAAACAGCTCCTGCTTTCGCTCTTTACGCACCAAATGATTCTTTACAATTAACAGAAGGGATAAATTTATGTCTGAAAGCCACTGCACAAAGAGCCATACAAGATTGTCAATTAATGACATTTTGGAAATAAATCGTAACCCTTTTTCAGAGTGGATATGACTTCCAATACACCTGCTAACCTTTTTAATGGATTCTTCTTCTGCTTCTTCTCATGATGATGGTGGTGGTGGTGCTGGTGGTTGTTGTTATCACCAAAACCTGCATTTTGATATAAAAAAACTACTGATGAAACTCATTACGATTCAAGCAATAGAGATATTTTATTTATTTTTATTATAAAAAATCTTTCCCCACCCTTTGCGAATCACAGAATACGTCTACTCTAGCATGAATTGTAGATATAAATGGAAATGTTATAACAACTATACGGTTCAAATGACTGATTATGTTATGATATTTTTGGTGTGCGTTCTAGGTCAGTGACAGGAAAGGCAGAACCCGCAATGCCCGGCAGGCTCTACGTGCATCCCGACTCTCCAGCCACAGGCGCGCATTGGATGCGACAACTCGTCTCATTTCAGAAACTTAAACTCACCAACAACCATCTCGATCCATTTGGACATGTATGTAAACACCTATTTGTATTTTTAGTGTTTGCTTTTCTACATTATGTCTGAACTAGCTATGATGTTTAAAAACGTTTCATGTTGCGTTACGCATATTTTAATATTAAGCAGGCCCGGAGGTGGACTTTTAAGTGTATGCATAAAATGTGGAAGTTTTAAGACAATTTTTAAAACAAGATCAATTAGGTAGCCTTGCTTTTGGAGCAAATTGCAAACATCGGAACTAGAGGAGAAGGTGAATACGATTCATAGCAGGCGTCAGTGACAAACGCCAGAGCATAGACTATAACAATCATAATTAAAAGAACCCCTCATCCAGGCAAAGGACCGTTAATGTACTAGAAACACAGCATTATAAATTTAGCTTTTGAATAACGTATGGGCTTTTGTATTGTGCCAGATGCGTGATCCATCCTGAAGATACTGTCAGTAAGATATTTGACCCTGATTTAAGTTTTGAGTTTCTACGTCAGAAAATTATACAGAACGCGATCTAACATAGATCACTGAAGAACTCTATTGTAAAACTTTTAACAGGGTATTACAGGTATGACTTTGTAACCCTTAATATTAATGGTTATATTAAGGTCAGTTGTGTCTTTTTACCAGCCTTATAATTGTCTTTATATGCATTAGTTTTAATAACTGAAATCAAACATTAAGAAAAATGTTTAAAATCTTATATTCGTAAACAAAAACATTGCTTAATCGGAAACGTGCTTAACTCTTAAGCCGTTTTTTAATTTGTGCTGCTTTTTAAAAAAAAAACATTTACACAGTTAATATAAGATATCGTTCCATGTCACTATTTAGTGCTGATCACAAGTTTTCCATTGCATTTAAGTTAATCATGGTTGCTTTATTGCCAAACCTCAGCTGGTAAAATGAAATTGGACTCCAGATGGAATGTGAGCAGTGTTGTAAAAAAAAAAATTCACCAGAATGCATTTTTGATTAGTTGCAGTGGTTCTTGGCATTTTCCTCCTTTTTTTATCCTAAAAGAGCAACCTGGGATTTATAAAAGAAGATTGGTTTCTCGACCAAAATAATAATGTATCTATTAGTCATTCCAGGTGTTTGAAATCATTTTAAACCTATGAATAATTATTGAACTTATCGATGTCACCTGAATATGCAGCGAAACGGGCTGTTAAGGAAACGCCTTAAATTGGCTCATGTTGTTGGTAATTGGTCTTAATTATGTTTACAAATAATAACAATTTACATGAAGACTTTATTGAAAACAGAATTATGCATGATAGGGGTTGGTCACATCAGTGATCGGAGATTGTTCCAGGAAGAGGATACTTGCTGTGAGTATTTAAATTTAAAACTGTCTGGTTTTGTCTTCCCTAATCCACTTTGATAATTTTTAGTACCAAACGCTATTCCACATTCTTTCTCTATAAGATTTGAGTCACAGGGTGGAGTTTGGATATCAGTGTTGCAAACTGTTTATATTACAATGATAGAGCAAGATGAGGGATGGACAAAGGTATACAAAACTTGATAATCTATACTTTTTCAAAATCCCTGTGTTGTTTAGAACATGAAAGCATGGGGAAAGCAATAACAGACCTCTGTGATCCCTTGCTATTAATAAAAAACTACCAGGGCAAATGAAGATACTGAGCAACAGGGCACCAAACTCACACTAATGTTGAACTCCTTGTGGGTGGTCCAGCCACAGGCATGCCAGGAAAACTGTCTTCTGCCTGATCACAAATTTAGTTTCAAACACTTGGTGTGATGTAGTTCTGAGGTAAAGCTTTGCAAGATGAAGTCTCTTACATCACAAGACCTACGTGTGTTTTCTTGGTCAGTCATTTTTTTACATTTTTGTCATATCCGAAGACAGAGCAGTATATTTTATCTAGCAGTCTAACCATGAATGGGGGAACTAGTTGTTTGATGGTAAGTGCAGTATTTAAATAGTATATCTTCAGCTTTGTAACCATTTGCTGTTCCTGTCAATCACTGAGCCAAGAGCAGATAGAAGAAAGATGCATATCAAAGAGGAAATTCTATCCCTGTAATTTAGCTAGCATTTAGATTAGAAAATGAATGACATAACATTAAATGATTCCAAGTGTAATATTTGGAATAACTTTTTTGCAGTCAGGGACTTCTCTAGTTGATTCTGGACCCCCTCAGCCCACCACAATGTTTTCATGATATATTAAAATATTAGGCAAGTTTTTCAAATAGTGCTATTATATTTGTTATATTCTTATTTTTGGAGCTTTTTATTCATGAACATAATTTCTGTTAATTTTAACTTATTATGTTTTGAATTAAACCCATTCAAGTGACCAGTTAAACTAGGTTAAAAACAAACTCATTAATAAATACATATAATAAAAAATATGATTTTTATGACGGTAACAAAATAATAATAATAATAATAATTATTATTATTATTATTATTATTATTATTATTGCAGAATTATTGTAGAAGGTTGGCAACAATTCAGTTTTTATTATCTTAAATTAGTCTTACAAATATGAGCTAACTTCAGATAAAATCTACTTTAACGTATTTTTCTATATTTTATTCCAATTTTAGAAATTAAGCTTAAAAATAACGTTTTAAATACACAAGCAGATCTTTCTAGGCAATATATAGATTACAGATTGAAGGTGCAAAGGCTTAGCTTTGAGGATACTACTCCTACTCCTTTTTTTTTTTTTTTTTTGTTTGCTTGCTTGCTTGTTTTTCTTTTTTTCGATCTTTTCAAGAATGCATGATTTATTTATTTTGTTATCTTTATGTAAAAGTGGCAATTAGACAGCATTATTATTGTTCACGGGTGATGCCCGTGACTCCTGAGCGTGTCAGTACAATTAGGCTTAGCTCTATGGATAACAGGGACTTCAGCTTCGAGTCGAGGCCTCAAGTTCAACTGAGTGAGCAGCGTCTCGGTGTCGCCAGGGCATGCCACAAAACAGCGCCGAGTGCTTTACTCCCAAGAGGTCAGGGGAGGTAAAAAAAAAAAAAAAAAAAAGCTAGATGCAGGCTAAGGTGTTCAGATATCTCAATTAGGGAATGGGGAAAAAATATAGTGTTATAAGTGCAAACTTGTGTCAAACGGCTTGTTTCTGTTTAAAATCAAATAGTGGCGCACAATCTGTTCCACCTTTCAACTATAACCCGTGTTATCCATTTCCTTACTTTTAGATAATTTTGAACTCCATGCATAAATACCAACCGAGGATCCACATTGTAAAGGCGGATGAAAACAACGGATTCGGCTCCAAAAACACTGCCTTCTGCACTCATGTTTTCCCCGAAACATCGTTCATCGCGGTCACGTCTTACCAGAACCACAAGGTACGTGTGCGTTTGCATTTTGAGAAATAACATTTAGCATATTCTTCGCTATTTTGCCACTGGTTGGCTTGGATTAGACGATGCACTAAGAAGACCAGTAAAAAAAAAGTTCATGAAGGGCTATGTCATATTTCAGGACTGGAGATTGTGCAAAACATGATTGGGTTAAATATATGTCACGTCAGGGATCATTAGGCAAAAACGAGGGTTCCATAATGCTATTTTTTATGTAAGAAATACTTAGGATAAAATATATTAAGGGACTTTCAAGCGATTTTTGTGTCAAACCATTTGATGCACTGTTAATTAAGTATTTTATTTCCTGTTCATGCAATACATACATTAACAGACTTTTGTCATTTTAATTTTTTAAAATTAATTTAGACCAGCAGTTATTTAAATAAGTTGTACTTAAAAATTAAGTATGTTGTTCTTGGTGGTTCCCTATACAGCTTCTCCTAAGATATATTCTAATAAAAAAAAAAAACGCTCCGCTTTTCCTTATAATAATGCCAACAGTTTTCTGTAACAACGCACTCATATAAGTTCCTGATATCATGTCATGTCGAAGCTTTATTAATTAGCTGTAATTGTCCAAACATTCCTGCATTTAACGATAGTCCTAGCTGAAATAACAAACACTTGTCGTTTAATCCGGTAAATAACACTTGCTTTTTGAAAAGAAAATTAAGGTTAATTTCTTTAACTTCTTCTGAAAGTTCCAAAAATTCTTTGGATTCCAGATTCTTTGGAATTTTGTCAAATTTATAGCAATACTTAGCCAACTTGTTCAACATAGTTATTTGTAAAAAAAATCTTGTAAGAAATCTTGTACCATAAAATTTCTTAACTGTAATTTGAACTAGGCATTTTGTGCATGTGCATTTTAACATTATGGAAAAACAGGATGTTACGACACAATATTTTGTTTGTTTATTTGTCTGTCTGTTTTTGCTTTTTTATCATAAGGTGAACTAATTCAGTTTACATGAAACTGCATTTACTCAAAAATATTAAAAAGTTAAAAGGCGCACGCTACATTCATTGTGTTCAGTGTTTTTTGTTGTTGTTGTTTTCCTCATAATTAAATAATTTCTGGGGTATTTTTTCTGAAAATTACCCTGCTCTTTTGCGTCTAACCGACTTATTTTACCACATGTGCAAAATGGTGCAAATTTAATTGGTACTACGTAAAGTAGTATGTACACCGAATTACCAGTGGGCCATACGAGAACAGCAAGTAGCCTACAGTAGTTTGTAATCGGACTTGTTTGTAATCATGTAAAATAGTTTATAATGAATTAAGTCAAGCTACCGTCTGTATATTTATCTGAACATTTGAAAATCAACTATACTGACCCTGTTTTGCTGTTAATGTAATTAATGTTTTTGCTGTTAAGTATTTTTTTCTTTATATATATATTGTAACAAAGGCCTCCTGCTAAAGGCAGCAGATAAGTAGATTATTGTTATCGATGACTGTCGATAAAAAGCACTTAAGATCTGTGCAATAGTGCTTAATTTCCCACTTCAATTCTCCCTATGTTTGCAGACTTCATTTAGTCGAGATTTAAATAAACATATTTAAAGTATCTGTTCCTCATCGTGCTTGTAAGGACTTTTGGTGTAATGTGAGGAATATGACAGTGAGAGGCGACGACTGGTAATGATCTATAAGCCAATCAAAACTCGGTACCTCTTAGAACCGAAAATCCCTCCAAGTGGTCCTCAATGATTATATTCTGTTGGTTAATTGGGACTTTGAGAGAAATGTAGGTTATTAATCAGGGTCCTCAAATTTACATTCGAGTCCTAAATTAAGAATTTATTAACTTATTCATTCATAAGTATATATGTGTACATGTTATATATGTAAATTGCAAGAATGTGCATCCAAAGAGTAATGGAACTTACAAGTTGCTAGAATCATAAAGAACGAGATCAAAGCATGTAGAGAATATACATGTTCTTTGCTCTGTTGCTGGGCTGGTATATATTATTAATGAGGTCATAAAAAATGTTACATGGTACATTTATTTAGTTTGTCAAAATTTAAAGAGTTCCATCTCAGCGACGAGGAAAATGTACGGTTTAATATTAATGTTAATTATTTAAAAAAATATAAAATATATTTAAAATAATAGTATAACAATACTAATTAAACGTTGCATAGATGTTCCTCGACGATCCAGTTATTATTATTATTGTTGTTTAGCCCGTTTAAAATACTTAGTTATTTATGTTTAAAAATTAACAATTTTAGCATGGCATACACAAAATGACATACTTAAAGAAGTTGTCTGTCTGCCAAGTTTAAAGTGTGTTTACGAGAGCTTGAAAATAAGTCCCAACTCCCAACATGAAGATCTTTTACGGGGTCTCAAGTGAGAGCCAACACGCAGTTAAACTTCCCGTTTTGTTGGGAAACACCAACAAACCTGCCAAGGAAAGCCATGGATTATTGCGTGGGAGATACGCGAAACCCCTCAGCTGGACAGCTTGCACTCCCAAATCTCCAAATCTTGTCATTTTTATATGTATTTATATGTATTTATATCAGAAACGTTCAAATCAAGTTTAAAGGGTTTCATATTTTGCAAATCGCGATGCACCCTCTGCGTCTCTCTCTCTCTCTCTCTCTCTCTCTCTCTCTCTCTCTCTCTCTCAAAGATCAAAGTAATCTACTTTTGTAAACTAGTACTTTTATAGCTTATATATAGGCTACTTTGATCTTTGATTATAGTATGTAATTGAAAATTGATTGTTTGGACAATGCATTTTGCAGTGTTAGATTTAAAATTTATTACACTATAGGTCTAATGGTTATATAATAATAGCAATATCAATAACCATTATCCTCAACACAATTATTGTTGTTGTTGTTGTTGTTATCATAGTCAAATGATGATCATGTAGCACTGCACCTGGTTTCACTTACAGTGTAGGGGCGGTTTACTGGTGAACACCAATAGCACATAGTGCCCCCCAAAATGTATTGCTCTTTTGATTAAGGTGACGACTTTTCTCTATTTTTCCTCATGGTTCTTAATTTCCTACATCCCCCTATCAGACAACTGAATATCTTTAACGTTTACAAGTGACTGATGAAAATCTGGTCTGCTCATTGTTTTGTAGATTACTCAGCTTAAGATTGAGAACAATCCTTTTGCAAAGGGCTTTCGTGGCAGCGATGATATGGAACTACACCGCATGTCGAGAATGCAGAGGTAGGTAAAGATAAGGTCCTCTCAAGTAAAGGATCTGTAGTAAATGTATTTTTTAGGCGGACTGTTGCTTTAACTTGTTTAAGCCCTTGCAATTCATGTACGTGGTGCTAAACTTGTGTAACTAATCTGATTTAAAGTGCAGTATTGTATTCAGCAAACAAATAGGTACTAAAACACTGCTCCATAGTTAGCTGGTCTCTGATTTTGATGTTTTAGTGTTTTCACAGTGCAAATCATTAACTGCATTTCAGTACTCTAGTGATGGATATAACTCCCATAAATACACATCCCTGACAAGAGACTTGATTGACATTATGAGATAAACAGGACCTCAACGGAACAGTCAACAATCTCACAAGCTCCATAATTATCACCAAGGAGAGCTGTGCTAATCAATGCACATGCCCATCCAAGAGAAACAGCCTCTTAGAGACAAGCCAGAAGTGCTCATTTGCGGAAAAGTAGTTTCCCTATCCCTTATCCCCAATGAGGAGGTTCTGTGTAGTTCTTGAAGGAGGCACCAGCCTTTCGCTTGATGGCTTTCAAGGCTGATTTATCTTGGCCTTGAAACCACAGCAATATCGCAGCTTCATGCAACGACTCTGCGTTTCATGCATATTCTGGACAATTGTCTGTGGTGGTGTTGCAGTTGTTCCTTTGGAAGCTAAGCCCACATGGCTTTTCCTCTTATTCGCTCCAGATGACTGATGTATAACATGCGTCCATACAGTGTGGAAAAACACGTTTTCAAAGGAGAAAATCTGGTCTATGAATCGTGGCGTGGAACAAAGGGGTGTCCAGTCTAAAATGCAATTTTGCGATACATGAGGAAAAAATATGACTGGCCATTTCTCAGTGCAGTTAGCATTATTTGTCATTTATATTTTTGGCTGAGCAGAAACATACTTGTTAAGCATTTTTATAGGCTCATGCATGGGATATTAATCAGAGTTTTTAAATGTATTTTAGATTTTAACCAATAACCAAATACTATTCAGCAGAATAGCTCCTCTTTACTGTTCTATAATTAGCATACAAGAGCATGGAGTTATCACTATATCACAAGTGTGACACATTCTTATAATGCCACAGAGTAAAGGAAATTGTGAACCGAATATAAAGCTACAAAAGCTCTTTCATAATAATCCATAAAAATGGATTATTAACAAACATTAAGCAACTATCATATGCCTCATTACCAAAACAGCAGATGTGAAATGGATACCGTGTTTGTCCTTTATCATCATGTATTGGTCAAAGGTCTTATTGCCCTTTCTGTCTTCTAGCGCTTCCTTATCTGAAATTAAGCAGATCTCTTCAGACTTGGACCACGCAAAAAATGTTCATGCATCTTAGGGGAATAGAAATATAGAACATTTGTATGTGCTTCAACAAATGTTTTAAGCATGTTTCTCAGGATCTAAAGAATAAACATCTAAGTTATCTGAGTACAGGACTGCTGTGCACTGGATAATTTTTTTTCCTTTTTGCATCATTCAGTGTAAACTCAACACCATATAGTAGATTAAAAGACCAGGGACAATCAGCAGTTTTTGTCGTTTCTGCAGTATGCAGACCAATCCATCTGGCACTAGCAACACTTTTTTTAATGTTATGGATTTAAAATATTTTCTCATGTTTAATTTGAACATTAATCCAACCTCTTAATCTGTGTATGCCACATGATTGGCCGATTGGGTAATTGACTGAATGAGCACGCATACAGGGATTCCTATTAAAGGATAAGAGTATTTAGGATGATGCACTAGCAAGTTTTCCTATCAGAAATGGGTTCAGGAAGCAAAAACGAACTATTTTTTTTTTCTTACTCAAACCTACAAAAATACAATAACAGATGAAGCATGGCAAATAGATTATTATTTTTCAACCAATAGCTCACAATCAGTTGCTCAAGGTGGTGCATATTTGGTTACATGGTTGTGGAGTAAATATAAAATAACACATAAAAGTGTTTCAAAGATGATTAATGCCAATAATTTAGGAAATCCTTGTCTCCTCCAACAGCACTAAGGAGTATCCAGTGGTTCCTCGAAGCACAGTACGTCAACGAGTGGGTGCCAGTCAAAGTCCTTTTAGCGGCGACATTCAAGGGATGCCTACACCCAGCAGCATGAGCTCTCAGTACGCTTGTGAGAATGGAGTTTCCAGCACATCCCAGGATCTCCTGCCTCAGTCCAGCTCCTACCCATTACCACATGAGCACAGCCAAGACTATCACTGCATCAAGAGAAAAGGTGAGTGAACTGATGTTTACACTTTTTTTATATTCTGGATTTGACTCTATTTCAGTTGTACCAATCAGTCTAATGAGGAAAAATGTATTTAATGTGACTACCACATGCTGTGAGTGGACTTGTTCAAACATTTTCCTGTGTAATGCAATTTGCAATTTGTTTTATGAACAATCCCACAATTAATATTCAGGGGAATCTTTGCCAGTACTAATGATTATGCAAAACAATTATGGTGGCTGTTTGGTTAAACTTTGGTTAAATAGAGTTAATGATGAAGGGTGCCACTAATTGTGGAGTCATAATTCCATGAATTTCGGTTAGATATCTAATTCAACCCAATTTTATGCCATAGCAATTCATAGTTGGGAGCCAAGAGAGCTGAATTGGTCTGGGTGAAAGACGTGGTATTACTCTGTCCTCTCCCAGCCACAGAGATACTAGCCAATGCGTGATCTCATGTATGCAGAATTGGGTAGATATAGCTTTTGTCCGAATGCATTAGACTGCCCTGTGATGTAGCATAAGCAACTGTTGTTTGCGTGGCTTCATTTGCCTCAGAGTAAATGTGTAATCCTCGCCAATTGTTAGCGGTCATGTAATTGAACAGAGGTGGCCTTGCATGAGGTAACAGCCAGTTGACCCATCTTTGTTCAAAATTTTATCTCACCAATTTAAAAATTGTGCAGCAGAAGTTTTTATTATTGTTAGTTACAATGGGTGCATATTTTTAGTATAAAACTACAGTATTTCGGAAGTACAACATGAAGAATGAAAGGATTTTATTTTACTCTAAAATGACCATTAACTTTTCCGCTTACTTCCACTGTATTCAGTTGAGGATGAGTGTCACACAGATCACCCCTACAAGAAGGCCTACATGGAGAGCTCATCTAGTGAAGATGACCATTACTACAGGCCCGTCAGCTATTCCCAAACGCTGGGTCTTTCCACTGCTGCTTATCGGACCGAGTCTGGACAGCGGCAGGCGTGCATGTACGCCAGTGTTTCACAAGCCAGCGAGGCTGTTCCGAGCCTGGAAGACATCAGTTGCAATACATGGGCCGGCGTCTCTCCTTACAGCAGTTGTTCCATGCAACCTATGGAGCGGTTGCCCTACCAGCACTTCTCTGCCCACTTCACCTCCAGCCCTCTAGTGTCCAGGTTGAGTGGAGTGGCCGGCCATGCCTCACCGCAACTGGGTGATGCCCACGCTATGTACCAGGGCTCCATGCCCCACCAGACTCTCAGCCGTCAGTGTAGCCCTGGAGCAGGAATTCAGTCACCCAGTGCTAGCCTGCAGGGGAATGAGTACTTGTACACTCATGGTATTCCTCGTACCCTATCTCCCCACCAGTATCACGCGGTCCACAGTGTAAGCATCATGCCCGAATGGAATGAGGGCAGCTAACTGGATTCTCTTGAACTACATAAAATGTTGGAGTTGCACACACAATGGCATAGGTGTATATTTATATATCAAAGCTCTTCACCATACCGGCAGTCATGGGATTTTGTCATGGATGTTGGACACAGATGTTGTAACTGACTGGTTGGATAGATGATGAATTGGTTCAAATAGCAATGAATGTCTCAGTAGTCCAGTGTGAATGTTGTAATAAAAAATGTTTTGCATAATATTGGATTTTTTTAACCATGTTCTGTAAATTGTATATTTTATTCTGTAAATCAGAGCTGAATATATGCCAAGTAAGTACGGTTCATTTTTAATCAGAGGACGCACTTGGGGCTAACCCTATTTTATATACTTTTTAAAAACAAAACAGAAAAAGAAAAATCCATTTCCATATTATTTTTTCTCTTGATGTTTGTATTATGCTTTGTTTATGTATTTGGAAATCCTAGAGCATTCCTAAAGATGTGCTGTAGTGTTTGTACATCTTCCACCAGGTCCACCATTTCAAAAAGTATTTGAGACTTTTGACATTTCACATTTATGTCAAATTTACAAATTCTGTTTGGACTACAGATATTTATTGGGTGCAGATAAATGTATTAAGTATTTTTTTTTTTACACATTCAGGGTTAAGGTATAAATTTAAAGTATGTATAAATCAGCTACTATGTTCAAACTCGTAAAAAAAAAAAATTAACAGCAAAGGCACAGATCTTCTAGGCACAGAGATACTGTAGGTTATGTACCACACACCATATCCTGTGATTTCCATTTAATGGATTAGTTAATTACCTTTTGATAGCACTATTATAGCTAATGCTAGTGATCATAGACAATTTTTTTTTAATAAAGTTGTAACCCTGGTTACATGAGTGCAGAAATAATTTTGGAGAAGTATAAAGGCACAAATCCTTTTCAAATGCGCTACTGCTTAATACTCAGAGCTATATGCACCCAAAAGCAAAAAATGACCCAAATGTCAAAATTTAAATAAGTTTCACATAAATGAATTAAAAAATCAAGAATGAAAAATTCAATTCTTAGTTATAAGTAAATGTCCATTGGAAATAATGGTGTACATTTTATTAAATTTCTTTCTGTTAATAGTATTTATTTTCCCTCATTACTAAGCCTATCAGTGTTTTATTTGCAATATTTGTTTGTCTTTTCTAGTATTAAAGTTGAACTTTTCTCTTTTCGTTAGGAAAACGAACTGGTTTAGAAATTCTGACACCTGTTCATAGGTGCAAAGGACAATTTTAAGAAACCGTATAAAAAATGAATTTGTAAATAAAAATACAAATGTATATAGACAACAGAATGGAAATAAATATAAATGGTGTACTTTTTTTGTCAAAGTTTGCAGTTTGATTTGTACATCCAAAAAGATCTTCAAAGATATCTCTGCTCTGGGCTGTGAACTGGAAGCGTAACAATTAATTCTAATTATTTTAATATCTACATATGAAAAAGTCTCTTTACATATTTCCTCAATTTCCTAGAAATGTATAAACATTAGTGAATCACTTTAATGTCACATGCTCTCATTATCAAAATACACTATATAGACAAGAACATTTGGCCAGACCTTCAATAATATTGGATCCAAATACGTATGCTTTGATATGGAGTTGGTCCCCTTTTTTCCACTCTTCTTGAAAGGTGCTCCACAAGATTTTAGCATGTTTCTGTGGGAATTTGTGTCCATTCAATCTGAAGAAGTGCCTGCATTCTGGATCAATTCTGGGATTTTGAGTACAACATTTGCATCTCAACTACATCTAGTTTGGATTTATAATTAAAATGCCATTGAATTCATTTTAAAAATAGTGAGGAAAGAAGCCCTTTTTTTTTTTTTTTTTTTTTTGTAATTATTATAGTGTGACACCATAGTTGCACACAACACCTAATTTCTCACAGGAACACAAAAAATACAGCACCAACTAACAAATAAGAACCAGAATCCCGAAGCACATTAGAAATACAATATAAAACTATTTTATGTGTTTCGGGGGGGAAATTTCCTTTGAAGTCTATATTGGCGGGGTAGGTAATTGAAAAGAGTGGAAGGATTTCTAGCGGGCTGCCATTGTTCATTGGTGGATGAAAGAGATTATTGAGAGAAAACTCCATAATCGTGGAAATGCATTGTCAGCTTCTGCTTTCAATTCCTCACAATAATCCACACTGTTAAGTTCCAAGTGTCTCCCAACCTTAGCATAATCTAAATAATTATGACTGATATCATTTAAGTACAGTCACTGGCCAAAAATAAACAAACAAAAAAGGTTGCACACTCTAAGATTTATTCAGTTCCTCTTAGCTTTGTTTACAGCACACAAGGTGATGTCCAGTTCATGTGTGGCCATCACCTTGTGCCATCAAGGAAGAAAAGCTCCATTGATGTGATAACCTGGTCATGAAGTAAATTCAGTAACCTGACAGACTGAAGCAACCCCAAATCATAACACTGTATCCAGAGACTCTTACAGTGATCACTATGCATAATGGGTGCATCCCTTCATGTGCTTCTCTTCTTACCCTGACACACCCATTGCTCTGGAATAGGGTCAATCTGAACTCAACAGACCGCATGACCTTTTTCAATTGCTTCAAAGTCCAATCTTTGCAAATTGCTCCCTAGCAAATTCAAGCCTTTTTTTCTGATTAGTCTCACTAACAAATGTTTTTTTCTTATGGCCACACAGCTTTTTAGTCCCAATGAGTTCACATCACTTACATTCACTGTTGAACACAGCCCTCATTTTTACTGTTGTTGTTGTTTTTGTTTTGTTTTTCCAGTGTTGCAAGTATTTAAATGATCTCCATTCCAGATTTTTCCCCCCAACGTGTTTCTTCCACAAAGTTGACAGTTCTACACTCTCCTAAGGTTTTGGTAAAGTGTTGGAGGGTTCTTAACCCAATTCTAATTTTCAAATAATTTGAGTGTTTCGAAATGGCGATTTGTTTTTTGGCAAGACAGTGTATAAAATTCATTTAGCAAGCTTTGTCTAGATTGTCTTAAATTGTGTCTTGAAAAATAGTAATGACAAGTGACTTTTTCAGAAGATCACCATATAACCACTATATAATGTGGATGGTAAAAGATGGTTCTTTATAGATAGGTATGAAGTGTGCAGTGTATTTTTGACACATTTCTAAGACACTAGATGCCAATCTGTGTGGCCGTTATACTGGAACGGATAGTTCAGTGTGAATTACCAAAGCAAGTGTAGGCGGCGCGGTGGTGTAGTGGTTAGCACTGTTGCCTTTCACCTCCAGGGTCTGGGTTCGATTCCCCGGCCAGGGGAATGCTGTGTGCATGGAGTTTGCATGTTCTCCCTGTGGGTTTCCTCCGGGTACTCCGGTTTCCTCCCACAGTCCAAAGATATGCAGGTTAGGCTAATTGGCGTTCCTAAATTGCCCGTAGTGTGTGATTGGGTGTGTGAGTGTGTGTATGTGTGTGTGCCCTGCGATGAATTGGCACCCTGTGTCCAAAGTCTCCTGGGATAGGCTCCAGGTCCCCCGCGACCCTGAACACAGGATTAAGCGGTATAGAAATGAAGTGTAGATAGCATGTAGAGGGAGTGTTCTCTGTTTTTTTTTTTATAGCAATGTCTCTGTGTATAACACTACTGTACTCTATTAATACCACAACATATTCCACTACTACTAAGACCATAATTCCTACTATTACTACTACTACCACAAATGCCACATAGCACTAACACCACCACCATGACCAACACACTTACTACTATTATTACCACCACCGTCACCACCACAACTACTCCTACTACTATTGTCATTATCAAAATACTTGGATCCTGGATCCAATGAGTTGGTCAGATGCATGAATCTCCTAGGCTGTCTGTTTGGTCAGGTTAAAAATATACTTCTTTAATACACGCAGAGATATACACAGGCAAATATATTCCTTATTTACAATAATAGTGAAAATGTTATATTATATAAAACAAATGATTCTATTCATGAAATATAAGACACAGCACCCTTGAGGATTTCACAAAGACTGCAGGCTTCATTTTATCTGTGCTTAAACAAAGTGAAGAATGACAGCAGTGAAAGGAGAACTGCAGATAGACCATTTTTCCCTTTTTGCTGTTTATTCCCCCTCCTTTTTTTTTTTCCTTTTTCTCCTTCTCTGGGCAGGTCTCCGGCCAAATGTGATGACCTTCCCTACATATGCCTTTGATCTGATAGATGGAGCCTCTCCGGACTACCTGCTCCTACGCGGCCGTCCTTATCCATCGCTGAAATCCTTGACGTCGTCCCCCCACAGGCCAGAGAAATTCATTAACCCTGTAGCCCGAGCCCTGCTGCTTAATGTCTGATTTATCGCTATGTCCATCCCACACATCATTCAATCAGCCCAACATTTGTGTGTAAGACAAGACAGATTACAGCAAAGATTTAAAAAAAAAAAAAAAAAAAGAAAAGATGCTTTCAGGCAGGGTCAATTTTCAAAGCAAGTTTTTAAATAGATGAGATCAACTAGCTGGTTCAACTGTCATGTCATTGTACATGATCTGAATACAGTAGTTTGTCCAGGTTAAATATGACAACACACACTGTGCTAACAATAACATTTAATTTATTCATATTTTTTTACACTACAAAATGACTATGCTTTAAATATTCATAACTGTAATATATAAAAACAATAACAAGTGATTTTAAATTAATTAATAAATAAATAAATAAATGATAAAACGTCTCAAAAAACAAATGATCTTGCTTTTTTTTCACTAAGCAAATGGACATTAGTGGCCATAGGACTTTAATATAATGTTCTGATTTACTTTTTAAACTGTTTCGAATGTTTTTTTAAAATTCTGGTTATGATTTAAGCAACACCATTACACACACAATATCATACATGGAACAAGTCATACATTCTGTAGAGACATCCAGAGTAAGGTTGGAGTAATGATAAGCCGTGGCCCTTCTCAACCTAGAATTTGAAAAGAAAACAAATCATTGCTGGGGTGCCCTGAATGAGTAAAGAGAAACAGAAAGAACAAGAGCATTCCAAAGGGGAGGGAAAAAATGAGAGAGAGGAGGATTACTTTATTAAGATGCACTGAAATGCAGCCAGTCAGTGATGGATGACTAGTTCAAAAAGGAAGAGTCTGGAGGAGACAAATCTATCTGCCATAGGAGTCGCATTGCTTCTTTGAAAATGTGCTTGGACCCAAATGTAGCAGCCAGAACCTCATTACTTGACATGCAGCATGTTTCTAATATTTTTTGGAATTCTTCCAGCAATTTAACCAAATATCTTCTTAGTTTGTACTTTTGCTCTCGCATTATTATTTTAATAATAACTCATAAATCTTTCAATTATTAATTAAATATTACATCTATACTTGAATATAAATGTAATATTTGCCTATTCTATATGTCTAATACAGTAATTAAATCTCACCATTGTTTACTTAGACTGTGTATCTGAATGAACATGGTGCACTGAATTAAGCCAAGCCTCCGGCAGACAGCACATTTTCTGGTTCATGTAAAGATGTCCAGCATATCAACAGAGGCATACGTCATGTGGATGACATGCAGCATCTGTGTCAAGCACCAGGCTTTTTTGGTACTTAGTTGGGAACAGAGGCCCTCCGCTGATTCTCCCATTCAGTCTTTCAGCACTCGGTACGGGCCTGGAGCTGGAGGAATCAAGGTACTGAGAGAGTGAGAAACAGACTTGCTGATCTGGGGAGGCCTGCAAAAGCTGTCAGAGTTCAAATGAACTGATATAATGAAAAGATCTTTCCACTTGGTAGGAATATTTAGGCACAAGTTCAAGTCAAAAATACAAGCATTTTTTTTTTTTACAATGCAACCTGAATGATTCATAACACAGAATGAATTATTACTGTACAAAACCCTGATAACTCATACAGAAGGAACGATGAAGATTTATTCCGTTTGCTGATCAGCTTTTATCATCATCTTAGCCATTGCAATGCACCAACATACACCGTTAATCACAAATTCATTTCATTATGAAGTTTCTCGCATTATGACTCATGAGGTCAGAGCAGCGACGGTGAAAAATAACAGCACTGATGTAAAATGCGGTCATATCAGATTTTAATGTGTATCAGAGCGTCTCCATTCGTCCTTGTCATGAGAGGGCTGGATGGGCCAGTAAAGGTTGCAAAGCTTAATCTAGCCATGGGCCTGGAAAATGGCTTCCAGCTGTCTAATCATTAGAGCTGATAAGGCACCCCATTCCTTCCACCTTTAGGCAGCCTTCGGGAAAAGGTAAGCACCCTTTTGGGTTCTCTGGTACACCCAGATAGCTATTTCACCTGCATTTGGGCTCCATATGGAAAACATTTATGTTCTTTCCTTACTTCGATGGGAACTGGGTATTACATAGAGAGTCTGTGTCATTTCAGACTTTCTCATTATTTGCTGACAGCATCACTCTCACTTGCTATTCTCTCGTCAGACATTATTATACTTTTCTTAGTGATATACTACATATAAAGAGATCATGGTGCTGCCTCTTAAGTTACTCAGCTAAAGGAAACATGAATCAACTATAAGGCATCTGTACAATATTTATTACAAAAAAATGATAAACGATTTTTAAAACTGTTATTTGCTTTAAATTTCAACATGATATTCTTTCTGAAAAAGTCTGAACCAGTGACATTAATGGAAAAATCACATTAATTGTATCTATGAATATGCAGGGGAAAAAATTGTGGTTATTTTGACTTGATTTATTTATTGTCACATGGTTTTTATGAATGACAAGTAAAATCACGTGTGATACATGTAAAAATGTAAGTAAAAAATTTTTATATATCTAAAATCGACATGCTTAACGCAACATGGTATTTATTTATTTATTTATTTATTTATTTTTTTACATTTCAAGACAATGCAGCAAATTTGACTGAAACATTAAATCACCCTGCAACTTTACAGCATGTAACCCAAAGTTTAAAAAAAATAGCACTGCTAACGTTCTCATTAGAAAATATTTGGAAAGAAATTTTGACCATTGTATGTTCCTAAACTTGCATTGAATCTTGTGATCCTTGAATCTTGTGATTAAGTCTATTAAGAGGGACAGAGTTGTTTACGATCGGTGGTTGTTAGAGACGTGAGGCGAAAGTAATGTGGTCACAAGACCACATGTTTGGGAGAGGTTGAAAGCAGCTGTTAACTGGAAGATGTAACAGGAAACCAGTATGCAGCCCATAAGATCAATATACTACTGATCACCCAGAGAGTCCTCAGAGAGCATGAACCATCAACAAAGCAGGTCAATGAGTCTAGCCTTATCACCATGGGGTAACACTCCGAACCAAGAATAACACATGAATATATCCAATTCCTAATTTTTCTATTATCCCTATTGCTGTAAAAAGCACTAAACACAATAATAGAAATGCTTAATGTGTGTATGTGTATAATAAAATTAAATAAAACTTATGCTACTATTCTGTAGCTACTGGCCAATAGAAATGTTCCAATTGTTACCGGATTGCTTATAATCCATTTAAATAATATATTTTCACTCTTAGGCTAGTGGTTTTTCACCTCCTGAGGTACAGTATAAGGAATAAAACACCTGGTGTGTGCTTATAGGAAAATAATCAAGACCAGGATTGTGTGATATAGCAGTTGACTTCCCATCGTGCCGTCCATTTACATGCTAGCCATAATCTTTCACTTATCAGCTTATAATGTGTCAGGTACAGTGACACCTCGGATTGCGAGTAACGCAGTTTGCGAGTGTTCCACAAGACGAGCAAAGATTTTTTTATAAATTTTGACTTGGAAAATGGACAAGTCTTGGTTTACGAACACCGAGTATAATGTATCACGCATGCGCTTCTTGTTTTGACGCTGAGCATCACAGGATCACAACTGAGCCAACGGTTTTTCTCTCTCTTGCGCTGCGGAATTGTGGGTAATTGTCTCCGCTGCTGGGTCTTAGTGCTCATCTCCCACTGGTATAATGAACATGTGTGTACTGTTTACTATAAAACTGTGATCATGTGTGAGCACGTAAAACATATTTTATTTTTTGTCTGTATGCATCTGTGTGCGCAAAAGCAAGTCTAATTAGAGAGGTTAAAGATCCATTTTTTACTCTAGTCTTCCTAGGACTTCCTGTTGGTGACATAGCTTCCTGTTTTCGTATCGTTGCCGCGAAAGTTTCGCATTTGTATCAGCGTTTAAATTACATCGTTTTATACAATAACAATATTAATAGCAACTAGCTTTTACATCTCCATACGATTTGGCTTCGCCTTTTTTTCTGCAATTTTTGGAGAACGCGCGAGTTTCCTCGTCTAAGAACAGCAATTGGAATTCATCTCCAAACAACTGAAATTCCGACACAGAGGTACGTTATCATGTCTACCATTCAGCTTGTTCAGTGTGTAGAGTGCAGGATGTTTAGACATTCTTCCTCCGTCATTAGCGATAATTTTACTTGTGATAGGTGTGTGTTAGTTAGCACTCTGACGGAGAAGATATCAGCGTTAGAGGAGCGCATCCAGACTTTAGAGAGAGTTAGAGAGTGTGAGAGCAGCGTTATTCCCGTAGCGGACAGTCTGGGTGCCGCAGGCGGAGATAAACAGCCGGGGTGAGTGGGTGACGACTCGGCGGCATACTCATTCAGCCAAAGCTAACGCTAAGGCTAGCCCACCGGAGCACACCTCCTCTGCGCCTCACGTGTCCAACAGGTTTGCTCTCCTCAGTGATGCACCCGCTGAGAAACTTGAAAGAGCTCTGGTTATAGGAGACTCTATACTGAGACACGTGACATTAGCTAGACCTTTAGGGGCGCCAGCGGCAGTGGTTAGGTGTATCCCGGGAGCCAGAGCACAGGACATAGCAGGTAATCTTAGGGCTCTAGGACAGCACAGGTTCTCTAAGATAGTGGTACATGCTGGAGCTAATGATATACGCCTTCGTCAGTCAGAGGTTAGTAAGAGTAACTTTACAGAGGTGTTTAAATTAGCGAAGGCGATTTCCGATGAAGTAAGATGCTCTGGTCCCATCCCAATGAGACGTGGCGACATAGCTTACAGCAGGTTATGGTCGCTGAACCGTTGGATGTCCAGGTGGTGCTCCGAAAATAATGTGGGCTTTATAGATAATTGGAAGACCTTTGAGGGCAAAGCTGGCCTGTTATGGCGGGACGGTGTCCATCCCAGTCGGGAAGGTGCTGCTCTCATTTCCTGTAGTATAGCTCATAGTCTCAGTAGAGGTCTAGTTAATCGGTGACAATCCAGAGCCCAGGCCAGGGAGCAGACAGACAGGCTAAACCAACCGTCTGCTAGCTGCAAAGAGTCGTCACTCAGGGTTCACCTTATTGAGACTGTGTCTGTTCCCCGATCTAAGCAAAAATGTAGAAAGACTCAAAGTCTGTTTCAATAATCTAATTAACATAAAGTCCACAAACTCCGATCATACTGAATGCGCAGCCGGCATCTCTGATCTGAAACTAGGATTGTTAAATATTAGATCTCCCGCATCAAAAGCAGTTATTGTTAATGAAATTATCACAGATCAGGAGTTTGATATACTCTGTTTAACCGAAACCTGGATTAAACAGGATGAGTATGTAGCTCTAAATGAAGCTAGTCCTCCTGGATACAGCTACATACACCAGCCTCGGTTAACTGGTAGAGGAGGAGGCGTCGCAGTTATTCATAATGATAATCGTACAAAAACACGGACACAAATTTAATTTATTTGAAACTTAAACTTAATTTTAACTTAAATAATTCTTTTGATTGTGTAAAGCTGTTTTGAGACAATGTCAATTGTTAAAAGCGCTATACAAATAAAACTTAATTGAAATTTAATTTTCTCTCTCTGCTTAAGGCTCAGCCTGCTCTGTGTCTGTGTGCGTGCGTGTCATTAGACACCGTGCCACACACACACACTAACACACAAATATTCAATTCAATTCAATTCAATTTTATTGAAATACACACACACACAGACCCCTCCTACTTTTGCCTTCACAGACACACACACACACTCTTTCACTCTGCTCTTCACAGAGACACTGCTCTGTCACAATTCTTTTCAAAGGTAAAGTGCAGGTTAATTTGTTTTATTTTTACTTCACAGCAGTGATTCCATTACTGTGTCGCTTAATCTAGTGTCATTAGAGAGATTTAGATCAGATAAAACTATGTTTGCGCTGTGTGCGTACGTGTGTGTGAAAGGGTGGAGGAAGACCAACTGTGTAAGATGAGAAGGTGGACAGGGGAGCTTACTTTAGCTTTACACACACATACACACAGCACCTGCATGCATGAACGGAAACACTTATCGATCAGGATTTATTTCTACTTTTTTCTTAAAGGTAAAGTGCAGGTTAATTTTTTTATTTTTACTTTATATTTTGTGTTAATTATTTTTATGTATTTCTTTTTTGGGCTGTAGAACAAATAATTAGAGGTTCCTTATTTCTTATGGGAAAATTCAATCTGGTTTACGAATGTTTTGGAAACACGATCCTGCTTCCGGAAGGAATTATGCTCGTAATCCAAGGTTCCACTGTACCTGGAAAGCACAAATCTTCCAGGTATACAAAACATTAATATTACAGACTCTTAACTAAATGTCTCCTTACAGAAGACACGCTATCAGTTATGGCTTTTTTTAATCTGTTAGTCGCTACTATGGAAATAAGACCTTAGCACAAGTGCATTAAAAAAATCTACAGTTCAAGAAGGAAAATGTAAAGGGGATAACCTGCAGGGATTTTGCCACATACAGTATATGTTGCAACTGGAGCAACCCCAGATCATAACACTTCTTCCAGAATAATGTGCAGTGAACACTTCATGCCATTCTCTTCTTACCTGGTGCATTCATTGCTCTGGAATAATCTAAACTCATCAGAGCACGACCTTTTTTTCATTCCTCCAAAGTCCAATCTTTATGCTTTTTTTATTATTCTCACTAACAAGTCTTTTTCTTATCATGTGAGTTCTCATCACATTGCGTGAGGTGAGAAATGCCCTTTCACTTTGAAACATTTTTTACCAAGCATTTAAGTGTTTAATTCTCCGTTCCAATTCTCTGTTACAATGCCAATAGTTCTCAAACAAACGGAAGCTCTGCAATGTATAAAGAAAGCTCCAAGCCTGCCAACTCAATCTCCTCGCTTTATGAATACCAATCCGAGATCGATACAAGCATATCCCTTGGCATTGTTCATGCTGGTCTTGTTCAGAGCTATCGATTTCCCTAAATGCAGGGGGTCTGACAAGGTCAGACTCTGGGTTGTCTGAATGCCTCGACACTCCACAGGAAAACAGCAGAGAGTGTGTATGAGTGTGTGATTTGGTGCTCTCAATAAAATTTCTTTTTACTACAGACTACATCCATGACCCTGGTTTGTTGGATGGAGAAGGGACAGTGACTCAACTCAGCATAAAACAGCACTCCAACACTCAATATCACTCTTATCTGACTTCACTGATCTATAACTTAACATCTCTGTTTATTTCCATGCATGTCTGGGTTAAAGAAGTGCATGTTGGCATTTATACAGAATGGCATGTTCAGAGAGAGTGTGTGTGTGCGAGGTGTTAAATGGAATAGCTAAAAGTTGACAGAAGTTGTACATTTTGGATGAAGAACAGAAGGTTTCCATTTAAAAAGGGACACATAACTATTAACCCCTCAAACCCCTGGCTTTTCATTCAGTCATTCACCTTAAAACATATTTATTAATATTTATTAATGACATGAAAATTGTGCATTTATGCATTATGCATTTATGAGTGCGGAATGTAATTCTGGGTCCAAGATGTTTGAGGGTAATGCAAATGAGTATGTTTTATTCATATCCTATACTTATAAAATTTGCAATAATATACTGAAATATAGCAGCATGATGGCTCAGTGGTAATCATTAATGCTACACTCTCCCCTCCTGGAGTTTGTTCTCCATATTCTTGGTGGGTTTCCTCTGGGTACTCCGGTTTCCTTCAATAGTCCAAAGACATACTGCGTAGGCTGACTGGCATTTCTAAATTGCCTGTGGTGTATGACTGGGTGTGTGAGTGTGTGCTTCTCCCCTGCAATGAGTTGGCCCCCTTCCAGGGTGTATCCCACCTTGTGCATTTGGGCATATGTAATGATTCCATGATTTGTTTTGCTACAGTGTCAGTGTCGCTCTGATATAAGATTTACAAATATGTCTGTAAAAGTAAAAGATGTTTTAAACACAGTTAAAGTGCTTAACAAACGCTCATTCTCAAAATGTATTGATTGATCAAAGGTTACATAGAATACATCAAACAACCGTGCTGTTTAAGAATCTATTTGTCTTTTTTTTTTTTCTAATATATTTGTAAAAAAAAAAAAAAAATCTACATTTTTAGTGATATTTTGATCATCACTGAAGAAGTCAATTAAATTGTTAGGACAATTGCGACACTGACATGAGCAGGTTAACACTTAACACATAATAATGAATAAATATATTTATAATATATCATTTATATATATATATATATATATATATATAAATTCATTCATTCATTCATTCATTCATCTTCTATACCGCTTTATCCTCTATTCAGGGTCGCGGGGGACCTGGAGCCTATCCCAGGAGACTTCGGGCACAAGGCAGGGTACACCCTGGACAGGGTGCCAATCCATCGCAGGGCACACACTCATACGCACATTCACACACTCATTCACACACTACGGTCAATTTGGGAACGCCAATTAGCCTAACCTGCATATCTTTGGACTGTGGGAGGAAACCGGAGTACCCGGAGGAAACCCACCAAGCACGGGGAGAACATGCAAACTCCATGCACACAGAGACGGGAATCGAGCCTGGCCGGGGAATCGAACCCAGACCCTGGAGGTGCAAGGCGACGGTGCTAACCACTACACCACCGTGCCGCCTATATATAAATTATATATTATAATTGAGTTGACACAATGGTGCAGTTCTTAGCAATTCAATTTCAGGAAAAATGATAACCTGTTGTAATGTACTTATATGCACCTCAATTTTGATTATGAAAAATCCAGTTACTTTCAACATTTAATACTGAAATGAACCTGACATCAGTCATAAATCCTTGTTAAAAAAAAATTTTATGCATTTTTGAGTGGATGTTTTCTTAATCCTGCATTAGAAAAAAAAAAAACACTAAACCTTAAACGTTAAAATTGTTGACTTTTTAAGAGGGCCAACTGATACCATGGTTGTGTATTTGCTAATAAGACATGGGTAACTAAAATTCTTTAAATTAATAAGAACACAGCAGAATTCAGTCTTAGTGTGTAAACTAATTTTACATTTAGGCATTTGGCAGACGCGCTTATCCAGAGCAACTTACATTTTTATCTCATTATACATCTGAGTAGTTGAGGGTTAAGGGCCTTGCTCAAGGACCCAACAGTGACAACTTGATGGTCGACAGATTTGGACCTGGAACCTTCTGAACCATAATCTAATGCCTTAACCACTGAGCTACCCCTGACCACATTTTGCATTCCATTGGATATACACTGACATAATGACTGACACCGTGTGTGTAGGTGTGTGTGTGTGTGTGTGTGTGTGTGTGTGTGTGTGTGTGTGTGTGTGTGTGTGTGTAGAAGCAAGATTATTCTCCACGTGCTGGTGGTCCGGCACCAACTTCACTTTACAAACAAACTCACCAGTCCTTGGCTCCAGCCTCATTTCAATGTTAAATAAATATACCTGAACTATCGAAAGATCCCACAGGATGAGCGTATAATCTCTCACCCGACCTCTCACCAGTTAGATAGATTTGTGTTTTCTGTTTGCGTTTCCAATTAAGTGCAGCAGATGGGTTGGCAGAGAGGCCCACTCTCATGTCGTGCTGACAGAGAATTTGTCTCGCTGCTCTGATGCACATATGTGAACAGTACACACTATCAGTCACAGTGAAAGACACTGACAGCTTAGTCTACCATAGAAGAGCATGTTAATGCTGCAGATCATAAAGGAGAGATTAAGTCTGCCATATGAGAAGTGAAAGATCTTTAACTATTAGGCAAATCCATATTTTATAACAAAAAATTTTTTACAAAATATTTAATTTCTCTTAATAATTTGTTTAAGTTGATTTGTTTGATAAATTGGATATTTATATAATATGAGTTTGATTAAAAGGTACCTTCCTCTTTTGATTTTTTTTTTTAAATGCAAGTTAATGTGTTTGGTTTGACACATTGTCAGTATAAATCAAACAGTGTATATTAATACATTCATATTAATAAGAAAGAAAATATCATAACATTTGCAAACATTTGTTAAACTTGTGTATTTCTTTTTCTGAACATATAAATATTATTAGTCTTATTACCGTATGACATTTCCCAGTCTTCTGTCATTACTGAAATGCGTCTCCTCACATATATGTCCCTATTGATTTTAGATTGTTTAAAAATAAATAAATAAATAAATAAAAAACATTGACCTACATCTCAATTTTTATTTTATTTTTTTTACAGAGGATTTGTAAATGGTTTATTAACTATGCATTGTCTCTAAGAATCCCTGTGAATCATCTTTTTTGTAGAGCATATATTATGACTTTGTTTATTATAATTATCTATTACAGTATTATTATTATTATTATTATTATTATTATTATTATTATTATTATTATTATCTATTATATCTGCATAACATTTTAATCCATCATAAAATGTAGGGAGAGCAGTTTTAGCAGTTTTTAATTTTTGCAAAGTTAGGTCTGGTACATATAGCAACAATTGTCCATGTGCAGTAAATGTTTTTCTAGTTTACAGGAGGGTTTGGGGAAAAAAAAACACTAACATTTACTGAAGACTCCAAGCACAGTACGGTTGACAGTACGAATGACGATCCCGGATGAGGTGGCTCAGAGCAAACTGCAGATGTTTCTGTGAACATTCAGCCGGAGTAGAATGCCTGATCCTAGAAAATCGATGAACTTTTACGGACACCAACTGCACAGTACAGGAACTCAGTTAAGAGTTATCGCCACATTCCCTGTATACAGTCCTGAGCTTGCTCCAAACTACATTTACATATTTGGGCCATTAAAGGTGTAGCATTCAGTCCAATCACTTCTCTGAGGTACTGAGAAAACTTTCTACCTTGATGGTATCAGAGCGCTAGTGAAACGCTGGAATAAGTGCATTAGTGGTCCTATCACAGTTGTCATTGGCCTCCACGGCCCCTAATTGGATGACAGAGGTTCTTTGGTGGATGGGTGGATACATAAGATATGTATTAATAAAGATCTTAAAGACATACACATAGTGAACAATTTTTTTTATAAATATGTAATTTGATCTTTGCTAAACAAATAACATTAAGATCTTAAATGTGGACAGCACAGTGGAGGTACAAACTTTTGCCCTCAACTGTAACTATGGCAGTAGTTGGACTGTAACTATGGCAACTATATACTATTTTTAATAAGTTTTAAACTTCATATTATGAGTTTTCCAAGGTCATTAGTAAAAAAAAATTTTTTTTTAAGAAAAAGATTTTAATTCAACAGTCTGATTCTAAATCGGTCACGTCTGCTAGACGTAAACAAGACTGCAGTTTGGGTGACAATACAAACAGTGAACAGGACTCAGCGTCTGAGCTCTTCATACCTATCATGATGGATCGCCAGTGGAGACTGGTCTCATGCTGATTGTACGACACTGCTGAAGGTCTACAGGGCTACGCACCGACACACTGACCTGCCAATCATGTCTTCACTATCCACAGGCACAGGACATGATTGGTTAACAGGAGTGCTGCTACGGTTCAGATGATAAGACAGACAAAATAGAGCATGTGATATCAATTTCTTATCAGATTTGATGCAACAAAAATTCTGTGCAAATATTTATAGTATAAACCTACAGTAGGAGAGTTTTAGGAGATAAATAATGACGATATTCAATTGTTATCTGACTTCCGTCTTGTTCTGTTCTGTGAAAATTCGATTTTAGGCATGACAGGTGAAAAAGTATAAAATAAACAAAATGTTTATTTTACATAAAAAAAAATCGACAACTCTTTTGCAATTGGTTGAGGGGTTGATAGTATTACTATTTTTTAAAAAATTAAGTATTTTTGAATAGAGATTTTATTAAAATTTTGTATTTATTTATACAAATTAACCTTAATTTAATGAAATGTCCAGAAACTTCTTTCTTTTATAAAATAATTAATTTATGTTCATTTATATCATGTTTGTTAATGTTTAATCACAAAAAGATGCCATTTTTTCTTATGAAATTTAACCAGATTTTAACAATAAACATCGCTCCTGATTTCAAGAACTTTCCTTCTTTGAAATAAAGTTTTTAAAAACATTGTGGTTTAACACACCTATCACACCTTGTTACAGTGGCACTTGTCATAGGGTTGAAATAACATTAGGCAGCTTGTAAACAGTCAGTTCTTGATGGGGTGAAAGCAAAAAAAAAATGGGCATGCATAAGAACTTGAGTGACTCTGACAAGGGCCAAATTGTAATGGCTAGATGACCGGGTCAGAGCATCTCCAACACAACAGGTCGGGTGGGGTGTTCCAAGGAAGGACAACGAGTGAATTGGTGACAGGGTCATGGACTCACTGATGCACATGGAGAGTGAAAGCTAGTACATCTGGTCTGATTCCACAAAAGAGCTACTGTAGCAAAAAATTGTTGAAGAAGTTAATGCTGGCTGTAACAGAAAAGTGTCCAAACTCACAATGCATTGCAGCTCGCTGTGTATGAGTGCCATTACTATTAGGATACCTCCATCCATTGCTTCATGGTTCAATCCAAATGCTCCATGAAGCAACGGAAGAAGGTGGCCTGATTGTGAGTTTATGACACTACAAAATAAGTGATGTTAGATTTTAGATAATGCATTGGTTACATGTGCACAAAAATATAAGTTTTCAGTTTTGATAATTTCTACAGATTATAAGAAAATATGTAGTATTTGATCCAAAATTGTTGTAAGGTATTTCCATAGATAATACATTTCAAAAGACGCACCAACTCAAATGTCATTTAAAAAACAATTACACAGTTGAAACACAGTTGAAACGTGATTATCCTCTCTCTCTCTCTCTCTCTCTCTCTCTCTCTCTCTCTCTCTCTCTCTCTCTGGCCCGGCTAATAGACGCAAAACCAAACACACATTTGATGTGGGTTAGAAGCAGGGTCCTGAAGACTTTTTAACCGTAAAATAGTTCAAGGACTCGAGATATATAACATATCAAGAGTGTGTATACAAACAGGTCAGCTGGCCTCAAAGTGCTACGCTGTAGAAAGGAAACTTGGCCTCAGCTACAGAGAAGATGGATGAGAGTGTGACAGCTTTCTCTTCTCTATCCCATCTCTATGGGAGGCTCATGTTGGGCCCTGTGTGTGTGTGTGCGTGTGTGTGTAGTCGAGAGAGAGAGACAGAGAGAGAGAGAGAGAACGAGGGGGGGGGGGGGAGAGATGGGAAGACAGCTAGTCTGTGTGTGTGTCTATGCTAGCACTATGTAAACTCACGGCGAGAGATCCCAGGCTTGGGGAAGATAAAGACTTCTCACTAGAATGTAAACACTCTGTGAAGTGGCGAGGGGGGCAGCTGCAGTCACACACAGACACTTTGAAAAGAGCCTGCCGTAGGTCAAGGTTAAGCGGCACACACTTTGGGGGCTGCTTTCCCTCTTAACCCCCCTGAGTGGTGGAGCAGCCATGTAACAATGAGAATGCAAAAGATAAACATCTTGTAAAGGTCCGACCTGATGGTGGTGATGTCGTAGAAGCAGCTTCGATGGCCATTCATAGTCACAGGTTCCTTGGTGCTGTATGACACCTTTTAGAATGTCCAACCAGTGTAGAGTCTCAGGCCAAATCTGAAACCAACCCTTATTCATTGCAATTGGTGGCCAGAGATTACAGCTTATCCTGGGTAGGGTTGACTGGGCTCTTCGTTAATGTAAGCATTCACTGGCTCAAGCGTGACCCTTGTGAAGTAAATGATTCATTAAGTCAAGGAGGGCAGTAAATGCTTAGACACATACGCTTGCAAAAAATGTTCATTTATTCATTCATCTTCAGTGATGGCTTTATCCTCGTCAGGGTTGAGGTGAATCCAGAGACTATCCGAGTGAAGCAGGAAAATCAAACCATGCTGGCCGGAGTAATTAATGAATCTTCAAAATGTCCAAACAAAGTAGCTTAGCGGATAGATAAACCCTCGTGAACTGATGGTAAAATATGTGTAGTGGTATTTGAGGGGGTCTACTCTGTATCGTGTGCATCGTAATGGAGTTGGTTCATTGGGTGTTTATGGCTCCTAGCTTCCTAAAATGGAAGTCTTTAACCTTAAAGAGTTTAACTGTCTCTGTACCGCTTTTAACTTGTCCAATGTAGGGAACCAATAACGGGAACCATTAATGTATAAAGGAACGCCATTGGTACGTACATACTGCTCATTGCGCAGGTGGCCAAAAACAAACAAACAAAAAAGTCTGCACGAACAGAGGTCTCGAGGCGGAGCGTAGGTGGTTCAAAGATCGCAATTGACTGATGGATTTATAAAAAATGGTCAAGCTGCAGTCCAGTCCTCTGACTCCGATTCAGCCGTGGAATGCAGATGAATGACAAGTCAAAACACTATCATGAGAAGACAAATAGGATCAATTACTTTAGTAAGGGAAAGTTTGGAGAGGGGGAAAAAAAAAAATGTTAGAAGGCCAGTATCAGTGAAGCTTTTTGTCGCCTTTCTACAAAGGCTCAGGTCTTATCTGGGTGCATGTATACAGTTTCAGACTTATCTCTCATTCATTTGACTTCAGTGGAGATTAATGAAACTGCAGGTGGTTGGTCAGCACTTATGTTGAAAAATCCTCTTTGTTCGTTTAGTCTGCCTTTGAGGATCAACCCGCCTGCGCATGTTTAGAAAGGAATTCTTTATGTTGAAGGGCCGCACCAAGAGGAATAGGAGAAAATAATGCTATACGCTTAGTACTTTGCTCGTCTGAAGCCTAGCGCATTCTTTGAAGATGACAATGTGTTATAGCATTTTTTTTTTAAACATCTGTTTAAAATAGTAATTACACTCTGCTTTGTGTCTGGATATGTCACTGATTTCTTTTTCAATATCAGCATTTCTACTTTATTCCGCTTAAAACACAACAATTTATCATTATTATATTATTCATTCATGTACTATATAATTTCTTAATCAAATCTTTTTAATGTAACATTTAGTTTTGTGGCTTGTTCATGTTGTATTACTCAGAACCCACCAAGTCCTCCATCCTGAACAGTTGCACAGATTAAAAAAAAATATATATATATATTTTATGTAGAGCATACACCATGTGACTTTCTGTAGTGTTGTTGTTGTTGTTGTTGTCCCTCATTCGCCCACCAGCCAGCGTTCCACGTATTATATGACACCAGCATGGGAGGGAAAGTCAATATTACCTCTGAAACACTTTTCAAATTGCTGATTATCCTGCATCCCAGTCAGAGAAAAGCAGTATCTGCCATTTTTCACATACTGTACATGAGCTCAGAGATGTCCTCGATTGGCTACAGTCACTAACACTGACAAGTGAGAGAGAGCGTATGCCGCCCCCCCAACAAACCTCCACCCCCACCCCAACCAGAGAGCACGGCCAAATTTGTTTCCTCACCGCAGATGGTTTTGGTGTTTTCACAATTCAAACTCGTTATTTCGCAACTTACCTTTGTTACTATGGAAACAACAGCACACTAGGATAATAGATCAAGCATGTTAATATACTGTATAGTGGCCACCAGGTGATGTGACTAATGAGCTCGAGCCCATCCATGTGCTAAATAAAATCAGCTGGCTTAGTTAATGAACAGAACAAATATTATATGGCAGGACTTTTACTTTCTGAAGGCAACTCTGCACAAAAACGCCTAAGACTGGGGAATTCTCAAGGGAACTGCGAATTTCATGATCTTGATAACAGAGTATTGCAAATGTCTTTTTGACTCTATACTTAAAACATTATGCATATATATACAATTTTTTCCCCCACATACTATACTAAATAAAATATTGGATCATATGTCATTAAAACTGAATTGAATTTCACTTTTGTCTCAATACTTTTGGCTACTACTGTACATTATGCATCCAGAACTGCTGTTAAGATTCGAACGATCAATACTTTCTGAACATGAGAAATTCCTTTAACATCACTTGATTATGATTTCAAATAAAAGTTGCTTTATAGTCAATATCTAATAAGGTTTTTATTTTCAGTTCGACTGCTTATTCTTTAAGACATGGTCTTGTGCCTTTTGCATAAGTTCAGATCACTTGTTACAGTACACCTGATACAGCGATGTACATGGTAATAATAACTTTGGTTGTCACTGTAATATATACAAGACCTCTGCTGCAGTGGACTGTTAATGTACACTGATCAAAGTGCCTGAAGTGGCACATAATGTTACCCACTCGGCTTTGACATTCTCTTTCTCTCGCTCTCTCTCTCTTCTTCTAGCCTCACCAGGCTAATGTTTGCATGCATCCTACAAAATATCTATCTTGACAAGTACTTAACAAAGGAGCTTCTGCTGCGGGGTATGCGTGCAGCAATATGATGGGGTTGTCATGGCCATGGGCTAAACCTTTTCTCTTAGGCCTTCTTCATTATCTGTCTCAATGGACAGTAAGTGGACAGTAAGTGCTCGGGTTATAAATAACACCGTCTGCACTTTGTCATTCTTATCAGCTGCTTCAGAATTTGATTTGGTGTATCCTCTAAACCCGATCAAGGCTATTTATATAGGTTTCTGGTAGCAGCACACGTCTTGTGGACTGATAACAAAAATACTTTTTAAGTGTACTGTATACTGTAGCACTGTAGTTTTCAGATTGTCTGTCTATAATAATGAGGACTCATTGAGGAAAGAAATATGGTCACATAGTCACATGGTCATGTGGGCAACAGATAGTAGGTTATGGCTCAAAGACATGGACAAATATTATTTGTTTTTTGGTCTAACATGGAGAAAAATGGAAGCTCACAGCCAATAATGGTAGTAAGTTCCACTCTGATAAACTATTGATTTTCTCACCAGATGACTCAAAGACAGGGAATCGGCTAGGGATATGATTGCACTCTTCCTCAAGGCTGTTGAAAATCAATAAGATTTCTAAGTTGTGACAAGATTGTCATGGGAACCGTTGACAGAAAAGACTGGATGTAGTTAAACTGAGACAATGGCTGCCCTGGACATCCCTGGACAACTCTCACTTTCTCCATGAACACACAAAGAGCTGTATCAGAGCTGAGGTTCTGCTTGACTTGACTCGTTCTCTAGGGTTTAAAAAAAAAAAAGGATTGAAATAAACAAAGTGATGGTGATGACAGGTGCAACCAAGCATGATGATTTTTGCCAATACCTGATATGATCAAGTCTCCATTAAGGATCTACTAAACTACAGTATTTTACTGTATATGGGATTACTCTCATAGACTGAGAAGCATGATAGCAATTAGTGAGCCTAAAAAATAAATATTAAAATATATTACGAACATTTTTTCAAATCTTGAATATTGATATTACATGCACATACAGTACATCCATGTCCAAACGTTTTGAGAATGACTCAAATATTAATTGTCACTGACGCATCTTTTTCAAGACCTCTGCAATTCTGTTAATCAACATCTGGGACGAATTTTGGGGGTTTTGTTTGTTTTTGTTTGTCCGTGTCTTGACAGAAGTTCTCAATAAGATTAAGGTCTGGGGAGTTTCCTGGCCATGGACCTCAAATTTTTATGTTTTTCATCACTTTTGCCTCACGGCAAGGTGCTCCATCATGGAGGAAAAGGCATTGTTTGTTACCAAACCATTCTTGGATGGTTGGAAGAAGTTCGGAGGATGCTTTTGTACCACTCTTTATTCATGGCGGCGTTCTTAGGCAAAATTGTAAGTGAGCCCACTCCCTTGGCTGAGAAGCGACCCCACACATGAATGGTCTCAGGATGCTTTACTGTTGGCACGACACAGTACTGATGGTAGCGCTCACCTTAAATACTTACACATGAGTGTGTAAGTATTTCAGAAATTCCTGATTGCCTGGTATTTTCTTATCTTTGGAGCTTACACAGAATGGCTCACGGAAACAAATCCAAAGTTCTGCGGGGGGGAAACAATTGCCCAGAAAAGAATGACCATTCGGGTTTGAGCTGACTGCAAGGTGACACAAATAACCACTACTTATAACAGTGTTGAGCAGAAATGTATCTCAAAATTCTTATTTTTATTATTTTTTATTTTATTATTATTATTATTATTATTATTATTATTAATAATAATAATAATACTTTTTTAAAAATTATTATTATTATAAAAAAATTTTTTTTTGGTAAATTTTCTTTCATTTTTGTGAAGCTGCTTTGAGACAAAGACCATTGTTAAAAGCACTATATAAATAAAATTGAATTGAATTGAATTTAAAAATGTATCTCAAAATTCTCATTACATCAAACCATGGAGTGGATACGCTACAACAGCAGGAGTCCATTCCTGCTATCCAAGAAGAGGAATCTGAGGCTACGGCATAGGTGTGCAGACAAAATCTGCAGCAATTACTTTATTAACACAGACCAGTATTTTAAATGGTTTTGAAATTCCCCAACACTTGGTGGTATCCATGCCACACAGAACTGAGGGTGTTCGAAGTGTTCGTGGACTGTGAGCAGGCTCCTACCCAGGATTAGTATGATGTTTCTCATAAATCTGCTTGGTATATTATATACTGTATAGTATTTTTAGTATTGGACATTTTACTGAATCCTGATTTCTAATTTGCTTTGAAGAAACGTATCCATGGTGTTCTGTTTTAATCTATGCCAAAAGTAATTTCAAGAAAATGTAACTTCTATTGCTCTGCGATGGATTGGCACGCTGTCCAGGGTGTACCCTGCCTCGTGCCCAGAGTCTCCTGGGATAGGCTCCAGGTCCCCGCGACCCTAAATACAGGATAAAGCGGTATAGAAGATGAATGAATGAATGAATGTAACTTCTATGCGATCATTTCTTACTCATTATAGATATTGTAATATTTTGTCGTGTATTCACAGACATTCTGCCATTATACTCTCCTGCCATGAAAGTTCTACACTTAATAAAAGAAAATAAAGCAATGTTAAGTTCTTGAATTTACAAGACAAACTGAAGGCAAAAATCTCATTTGAAATAATGCAAAAGAATGCTTTAACAAGATGCCTAAGAACCACTGAAACATTTTATGACTCAAAGAATTGGAGGTTTATGCATTTTTTTTAAATAATTCAAATCAATACAATACAAATGTGGATGTACGCAGTGATTGTAATGCTAACTATGTCCCAACCCAAAACCTAGTCAACCATTTCTACGCAAATTCCATACATTTAATAGGAATTAAAGCGTATAAGGAGTGCAGCAGATGGAACCCCTCTCTCTCTCTCTCTCTCTCTCTCTCTCTCTCTCTCTCTCTCTCTCTCTCTATAATTGCATCTCTCTACTTTACAGAAACAAAACCTTTCAAATGGCACTGCTTTGTTATTCCACCCTGGTCAAATGTTCACATGCTAACTAGATGCCTAGACCTGGCGGGATGGCTAGATTTGTCCTCGTCATGGAAAGAGCTTAGGAGGTCACGGCATCAAAATATAAGTCTTTTGGCAGGTCAGAAAAGAGAGCAGCGTAAGGGCAAAGGTCAAACTAACTTCAAGATACATAGTCACATAGCAGGTCATATGGTGGGCCACAAGGAGACAGCTGCACCACAGACAGCATCATTAGTACACCTCAATATCAACTCTGTGGGCATTCAGAGCAGTGGATATAATCACTGATGGTTCACTAGGTAACTGTATTGGTTGTTTTGAATATTTCATGAACATTAGCTAATAGCACATTTTTATTTTAGCTTTTACAGCTAAAATACTCTGCAAAAAAGTGTTGACCCACTCCTTATTTCTTCATATTAAATAAAATTTCATTAGCGAAATGGGAACAAATGTTTTACTGTGACAGGCTGCAAAGTGCCTAAAAATAAAATTTTATCATTTTAATGGAATTATTATTAATATAACAATCTCAGCAGCAACCTTATTTCCCCTTTTGTCTGTTCCAACCTCTCAGCATTCAGTATCACCAGTATACTAATCACCGGTCTGATCATCTGTCATCATCTGCATCTGTTTCTTACTGGGTCATGCCATAAGTCAGATGTTTTATATGCTTGATTGATCCATACTGTAGGTGGTGGCACAGTGGCTTAGCAGTTATCACTGTCACCTTGCACCTCCAGGGTCCGGGTTCAATTCCAAGCCAGGTTCAATTTCCGCCTCTGTGTGCATGGAGTTTGCATGTTTTCCCTGTGCTTGGTGGGTTTCCTCCGGGTACTCCAGTTTCCTCCCACAGTCCAAAGACATGCAGATTATATATATTATGCACTATGTATTTATATTTTCATTTATAGACCACTGCACAAATCACTTTAAAAATAAGACATTTTAAGAAGTCACTGTTATGCATATTTCCCCAGTCATTTCTACATTTCTGATTTGGACAAATTTCTATTTTCTTCTTTTATATTTCTATATTACTATATTGTTATTTTGTTCATATTTGTACAGTATATTTAATTTTTTATTTTACTCTGTACAGTATATTTTACTAGTTAATTTCATTTTCTAACGTATTTCTTTTATTCATATTTATTTCTTATGTTTAAGCTTTTATTTATAAGGTCACTGTCAGTCGTATAAGCATTTCACTGCATATCGTACTGTGTATGACTGTGTATGTGACAAATAAAATTTTAATTTGAGATTATGTTCATTATAGAAGATGTGTGAGTGAGTAAGTGATTGATTGATTCATAGGTCACTGTGTGGTTTCACAAACAAAAAACATTCCTCTGAAATGGGTCAGATACACAAACTGGACTGAAAAAGATTGACAGAAACGTGACAAAACAAAAGTCCTTCAGGAAGCCTGGAGAACTATCCCAGGTCAAGACTACACTAAAAAATAAATACAAGAAAGTATGTTTCCCTTCTTTGGGAGCAAAGTACAGTATGAAGAAATGAGGTATTGCTCGAAGTCTTTTGCACCGTACTGTATATTGATGAGATATTGTGAGATTTTCTTGATCAAACAAAACTTAAATCCGTATCTAATTCTATACGGTTTATTCAGTCTGACAATTATTAGGAATTGGTCTTTCATGGCACAGATTAGCAAACACTACCAGTTAGTATTAGCATGATAGCTTACAAGCTGACTTATACAGTAGGACAGCAGTGAGGGGATATGACACAATGATGTTCATTTTTAGTTGTGGCTGAATTTGAAACTTTAATACACGGTTCAATTCAGTAGACGCAGCATCCTCATGACTATAGTCACTGGGCTGCAACATGGGTTAAAAGATATGAGTTGCCAAGTGCTGCGTCTACTTCAAATTTATAATTGGTAAAATGTTACTGCTCTCTGGGCCCATTATTATTATGCTTATGAGCCATTGCCGGGTATTTTTATTCTTATACAGTCAAAAGCAAAAAAAAAAAAAAAGGTAAAGCTTGGTGCATAACTGAGACCTTGATTTAATTAAAATTTCACAATTAAGCAATTATTTGTTAAGTTAAACCATATTTGCACACATACACATTCCTGTAACACAATCTAATACATATAAAGAGTAAACAATCTGCATGGCACCAGGCAGCAGTGAACAGAGGATGGGATTGGCGAGAGCCCTTTGCTGCCAAGATGAGGGAGAAAGAAACAAAACTTTGCTAATGGAAACATGACATGCTCACCATGGCATAACCTCAAACAAACGATTAATGAGCCATAGACCCTACAATACTACATCCCACCCTTGCTTTTCCCTCCCTCTCTCACATCCCATTCTCCAATTTCTCTGTCTCTCTCTTTCCACACACTGCTGTTGCTTGGTTGGTCTTCTTCTCTACCCTGTTCACTATAATCATCATCCCTGTGGGAGTTAAGAACAAGTTTCCCAAAATCAAAAGGATGGCAGATATAAAAACCTTGCTTAAAACTTCCTGAAAAATAGCACTACATTACAGTACATGACAATCTGTGAATATGTTAAAGAATGTTTCTCTCACTTATGAGAAACAAAGATGTAAAATTTGACTAGTCAATCATTATAAATATGTGATCTTTGAAGCAGCAAAAACTGGTGACCATCTATGTGAGGATGGTGTTCAGCATAAAAGGAAGAGTCGGTCTACAATGGAGACACCAAGCTTTGCAAATTCCTTCAGAGCTCCATAAGCTGAATGTTGCTGTTCTACTATTGGATAGAGTTTGTGACCTAATGAGGCAGGAGCAGCACAGCTGAAATGGGATTAGAGTGGGGTTATGAGGCCAGAGCTTAGCCCCCCTCTAAGCCCCTCTCAAGATGGAGGTCCCACTACAACTGATTCACCACCAAAGCAGGTAAACTCAATTTTGTTCAGAAAACTGCTAAGATTTGGATAACAGATGGACAGACTACAGAAGAATAAATCGAAGTATCTTGGATCATAATGCAACTTTATCATAAAATAGAGTAGCACAAAGTCTGAGCACAGTTTGACCACTTTTTTCCATCGCCTAAGCCAAATCATTGAGAATTAAATATCAGTTCAGTGCATAATTCCAATAATTCCCATTCTCCTACTATGCATGTATTCCCAATAATCCTAGTTGTTTTCAATATTTCCATTGCTTATATATATATATATATATATATATTCATTAATTTCATGAAAAATACTTCTGCAAACATGTTGTGCATTAATCCAGTTAAGATACAAAGTTCATATCCAAGTGTTGAAATGTACATGTTTTTAAGCTAGATTTTTCTTTCAGTGTTGTGGTTTATGTGAGAGAGATTTGGCATAAGTATCACCATTATTAATGAGGCAGCTTGTCTGATTCTTTAACTGCCCCCACCTGCTCTGCCGTCAAAGCATCACAAAAGGGGGAGAGCCTCTAGCTCATGTGTTTTGATTAGCAGGTAATGATCTTTGATCTAATGCACCGACTGGGAAAGTGCGGCTCTGATTGAATTCCGGCGGATGCTCGGGCCAACATGGAGCCAGTGTCGCGTCTCATTAGGGCGGCCAGCCCTGTGACCTCCCATCCGCCCAGCCGGAGTCCCTGCGCTCGGCTGGAGAGGCGGGCGTAATGATATCAGTAGCAGCAGGGGTGCAATGAATACAAATCTGTGTGCATAAGTTTGGACAAGAATCCAACCCCAGAGCCCTCACACTAATCAGTGCACATTCATACCCCTGCATAATGGGCATGCAGTCAATCAGTGGACTAAAATGAGCAGTATTTACCAAACTCCCCCAAGTGGTGGCCAAGTCAAAAGCAAGTGTGCTGTATGACTTTCTCAAACAGGGCTTCCCAGGCTTGAATAGAAATGGAATGAAAAGTCCACACGATTTGAGTGCTAGCCAACAACCCAACCACAGCTCTTCCAAATAAAATGTGCTAATATCCTTCCTTTAAAAAGCACAGCTAAATCTGGGACGAATTTACTGTACCTGTCATCACCGGACACACTATTCAGAGAAAAAGCCAGTTGAAATCCATTTTCTATATCTGGCATTAATATAGCTGGTTTGAAAACTTACCAAAGATCTGGAATCTGACCTCTACTTAAACAGTGATGACAATGAGCGTGTGCATATTAAGCACTGAAAATCCCGTACAACATGTAGCAAATACAACGTTTCAATCAGCCCGAATCCATGATAACTTATAGACAATTCTTGTTCAATGTTGTACTTGGGGGGAAGATGTTTGAACTACAAATGTAATATATAAAGTGACATCATTGTAACAGTGAACTTTACAGTGGTGAAGAAAAGTATTAAACCAAAATATGCCATGTATTACAATCCCTCCTGTGCACAAAACAGATGATTTCACTAGTTAGTTCTAATTAAAATGACCTAATTAATTAATGAATAACTGCCTATGTGACAATGGTATTCAACTTCTCGAGACATGGCCTGGGGCATCTCCAGACCTCAACCAAGCAGAAAAACTGTTGGACAATGTTGAAGGCAGTAGCAGTCGAGAAACTGTTTTCTGTCCAGGATCTTCAGGAAGCAATCAAGCAGGCATGGATTGAGCGAGTGACACCAGAGTACCGCAGATGTTCTTTATGCTGGATCCAGCAAGATCGAGAAAGTTTTGAAAAATGATTTCAAAATGTCGTTAAAACATTCAATTTAATCACATTTGTCACAATACTTTTGGCCACCACTGTATGAACAAAGTGTATCTAAATCAATGAGCACATTTAATATACTGTATATGATTTTTCACTACCAATTGTAGACATCTTGTTTTAATGGATCACATGTCAACATTACCAATTTGTAGTTCCCAAAGTTGACCGTAGTGTGTGTGGCCTGCAATGGATTGGCACCCAGACTTCGCAACCCTGTATACAGCATATATGCTGTAGACAATGAAAATTATATGAATTAAATTACAATATTTTCAAGTTTGGATCTTTTTGGAGCTTCCATGTTCTCCCTGTGCTTGGTGGGTTTCCTCCGGGTGCTCTGGTTTCCAAACACAGTCCAAAAACATGCAGATTAGGCTAACTGCCCTTCCCAAATTGTGCCTAGTTTGCAAATGACTGTTTGAATGTGTGTGTGCTCTGTGACGGATTGGCACCCCATACAGGGTGTACCCTGCCTCAAGCCGTATGTCATCTAAATGAGTGTTTATCTGGCTTATTTATTTTGTTTATTTTGCACACAATTTCTAATTGAACTTTAAGGGTACCTATGCATTTACTCCAAATTCTAAACCATGTGAAGTCAGACAACTGTATCTTTCCCAACTGCTGCTCGTGGCAGCACAAAAGAAAGTCATCTGTCCTCTTCTGCATAGACAAGCTTGATAGATTTCTACAATTGTTGAAAATCGATAAACAATAAATTGTTATTCACTTGAAGTGTAAATTCTGTTATACACTACATGAATCTGTTACATGAATGAAAGTTTGTTTATTGTAATTGTGATTGCCATTTTCACGTTACCGAATAGAAAAATCAAGTGAAATTGACAGTTAAAGCTGTATAATGTACAGTATATAATTCCATATAACAACATTGTCTCCCCACTGCAGTATATTTCGGCAGCTTTTTCTTCTTATTTGTGTTTTTGGAAGTGTTGCTTGTATAATAAAAGGGTTTCTGTTTCTGAGAAATAGAATTCAGGCCTGAAAAGGTTACAAATATTTATTCTAATTCAACTCATATGCATGCTGGTAAAAGAAATTCTAAAAAGAATGTTTGAATGTCAAAATGCATTTTAGTTGCAGAGTTCTCAAGAAAGAGAACTCTGAAGAAGTGGCGTTGTTACACTGCAAGTCTTATAGGGTGAGAATCATACATTTATATGTCATATGTTATTACAGATACATTGCTAGGCAAAAAATAAAAATAAAAATCACCACCTGGATTTAAATCAGCAAACTGTTAAGCAGCTTCCACTGGATAATTGCTGCGGTGATTAATGTGGTTTGATTGACAACAAGTTATTTAACCCTAACTAATGCAGGGTAGCTTCTTTTTTAAACAACTTGTAAGAAGACATATCCTATGGATGTTGCAAAGAGTCAAATGTATTAAGCAAAGATAACACCTAAGGACATTAGGCAAATGTCTTTATCCAGAGCAACTAACCTTCTTATCTTATTATGCATCGAGAGTTGAGGGGCCTTGCTCAAGGGCCCAACAGGGACAACTTGGTGATCATGGGATTTAAACCAGGGATCTTCCTAACTGTAGTCCAATGCCTTAACCACTGAACTACCCCTGACCCTACACTGTAAAAAAAATTCTTGCTACTCCAAATAAAAAATTTCTAGTGACCTGTTGCATCTAAAATTTTTAGTTGGCTCAATTTAAGTTGTATAAACTATTTTGTTTTTGCTGTGCTGATTACCTCTAAATGTACACACAAATTTAAATAAAACATTCTGTCAACTAAATGTTCTATGCTGAATAAACATGCCTAGTTAGGCCAACAAGCAGTCTCAAATTGAAATATAATGTTGTGTCAATTAAATGTTCCAAGTTGACTGAAAGGTACATTTTGAATTGGAAATTATGCTTGCATAATTATAAAATTTACATCTTAAAGTTTACTTGAGTAGGTTATTCACTGTGGCCACATTTCAAATAACATGACACATTCTTCTAAATTTGAATATTTTTTTAATGTAAACTTTAAACACCTGTTAAAGACTATCAACATTGATTAAGTGCAATCCAGCTACTCTTTCAACAAATAAACAACTGCTGCATTGTTATAACAAAATATGCAAATAACATTCCAAAATGCAAGAATGAAACTGTGCCCTTAACATTTATGTTACAAAGCTTACTAATATCACACTCAGTCAAAACAGTATACTGGATAAATAGACTTCTGCTTTGAGGAACAAAACATACTGATATTTCTCAGTAAAAACGTCCAGTGGCTTATTTGAAAATAAAATATTTGCTTTAACTCAGAAATGGTTTAAGATAAAAAAAATAAAAAAAAATGTTGTGAAATAATTTTGCCAAGCTCCAAGATTGTTTGCAGATGCAGTAAGCAGTGTTTCCCAGATATTCTCCCTATAATACCTGAAATACAAAAAGAAAAATATACAGTGGTGTGAAAAACTATTTGCCCCCTTCCTGATTTCTTATTCTTTTGGATGTTTGTCACACATAAATGTTTCTGATCATCAAAAACCGTTAACTATTAGTCAAAGATAACATAATTGAACACAAAATGCAGTTTTTAAATGAAGGTTTACGTTATTAAGGGAGAAAAGAAACTCCAAATCTACATGGCCCTGTGTGAAAAAGTGATTGCCCACCTTGTTAAAAAATAACTTAACTGTGGTTTATCACACCTGAGTTCAATTTCTGTAGTCACCCCCAGGCCTGATTACTGCCACACCTGTTTCAATCAAGAAATCACTTAAATAGGAGCTACCTGACACAGAGAAGTAGACCAAAAGCACCTCAAAAGCTAGACATCATGCCAAGATCCAAAGAAATTCAGGAACAAATGAGAACAAAAGTAATTGAGATCTATCAGTCTGGTAAAGGTTATAAAGCCATTTCTAAAGCTTTGGGGCTCCAGCGAACCACAGTGAGAGCCATTATCCACAAATGGCAAAAACATGGAACAGTGGTGAACCTTCCCAGGAGTGGCTGGCCGACCAAAATTACCCCAAGAGCGCAGAGACAACTCATCCGAGAGGCCACAAAAGACCCCAGGACAACATCTAAAGAACTGCAGGCCTAACTTGCCTCAATTAAGGTCAGTGTTCACGACTCCACCATAAGAAAGAGACTGGGCAAAAACGGCCTGCATGGCAGATTTCCAAGGCGCAAACCACTTTAAAGCAAAAAGAACATTAAGGCTCGTCTCAATTTTGCTAAAAAAACATCTCAATGATTGCCAAGACTTTTGGGGAAATACCTTGTGGACCGACGAGACAAAAGTTGAACTTTTTGGAAGGTGCGTGTCCCGTTACATCTGGCGTAAAAGTAACACAGCATTTCAGAAAAAGAACATCATACCAACAGTAAAATATGGTGGTGGTAGTGTGATGGTCTGGGGTTGTTTTGCTGCTTCAGGACCTGGAAGGCTTGCTGTGATAGATGGAACCATGAATTCTACTGTCTACCAAAAAATCCTGAAGGAGAATGTCTGGCCATCTGTTCGTCAACTCAAGCTGAAGCGATCTTGGGTGCTGCAGCAGGACAATGACCCAAAACACACCAGCAAATCCACCTCTGAATGGCTGAAGAAAAACTAAATGAAGACTTTGGAGTGGCCTAGTCAAAGTCCTGACCTGGATCCTATTGAGATGTTGTGGCATGACCTTAAAAAGGCGTTCATGCTAGAAAACCCTCAAATAAAGCTGAATTACAACAATTCTGCAAAGATGAGTGGGCCAAAATTCCTCCAGAACGCTGTAAAAGACTCGTTGCAAGTTATCGCAAACGCTTGATTGCAGTTATTGCTGCTAAGGGTGGCCCAACCAGTTATTAGGTTCAGGGGGCAATTACTTTTTCACACAGGGCCATGTAGGTTTGGATTTTTTTTCTCCCTAAATAATAAAAGCCCTCATTTAAAAACTGCATTTTGTGTTTACTTGTGTTATCTTTGACTAATAGTTAAATGTGTTTGATGATCAGAAACATTTTGTGTGACAAACATGCAAAAGAATAAGAAATCAGGAGGGGGGCAAATAGTTTTTCACACCACTGTAAATAAACACTCGAAAATATAATGTTCTAAAGCTTGCTGCTGGATAATATATATGTTATAAAGCTAAAATTGCTGATTACTTTGCAGGACAGTTAGTTTCCTAACTATGTAAGTTGCTCTGGATAAGAGCGTCTGCCAAATGCCTAAATGTAAATTATGTGTGCAAAAAATGATGTCAGCTGGCTACCTGAATATACAGTACTGAATGACCAGGTTTTTCCATCAATGGATTTTTTTTTCTTCCTTGATGGCAGATGACAATGCCTGGATTTATCGGGTTCAAATTGTGAAAGAGTGCTTCAGGGAGCATGAGACCTAATTTACACACATGGATTGGCCACTACAGCGTCCAGACCTTAACCCCATTGGGAATCTTTGGAACATCTTTGCCATACAAGATTTTGGAGAGAAATTAATGCAACTCTGGACAGAAATAAATGTTGTGACATTGCTTAAGCTTATCAAAACAACCCCATGGCCACACTCAAAGCAAAAGACAATCCAATGAAATATTAAAGTGTGCAACGCTTATGTTGGCCGGGCAATGTATTTTGTATGCCATCATGAAAGAATATCATTTATTATGCGGGCTTGTCTTGGATTGTTTTTGGCCATAGATTATATTCCTGTATAATTGTGTTTAATCACAAATTACAAATACAAATAAAATACAGGTTATTATTTCATGCAAAGCCAGCTAGCTAGTTACACTTGTTTCAAGATATACTGAAAATGCCAATCAGCCTAATCTGCACGTTTTTGGACTGTAGGAGGAAACCTGAGAAGCTGGAGGAAACCCACCAAGCACACAAAGAACATGAAAACTCCGTTAACACAGACCCAAGAGGTGGGAATCAAACCTGGAGCCTGTATTGTCTCATAGGATACAATGATGAATGCAGTCATCTTAATATCCTCAGAATTGTTTGGAATAGAAAAGCTTTCTCAGCTCATTAATACTGAAAGAAAGTACCTACCATGAGCCATAACACTGGGAAGCCTGAATAATCTGAATAATGACACTATCATTAGCCAGATTATAGTGAGGAAAAGAGCCCTATAAATATTTTCAGAACAAAAGGAGGAATATGACTGGAAAGTGTCTGCATTTACAAGAAGGAATAAAACAAAACACGGTAGTGAATATCAAGGGCATTGTAAGAATAAGGACCATTAAAGTTAGAATTACCTCAGGAAAAGTTAGATGGCTAATAAATATATACTTGTATTCAGTTAAATTCAATAAAAAGTAATTATACATGTAATTATGTTTATATCTGGTGATTAGGTTATAAAAGATTTCATCCTGGTGTTCGTCAAGCAACACTTGTAAAATCGTAGTACTATATCCAAGGGATATTAAAAACTAGTTCATCTCCAGACTGGACTATTGTAATGCGTTACTAGGTGGTTGTCCTGCATCCTCAATAAACAAGCTTCAGTTAATCCAAAATGCAGCTGCCAGGGTTCTCACTAGATCCAGAAAATATGATCATATAACCCCAATATTATCATCCCTGCACTGGCTACCTGTTCAGTTTAGAATAAATTACAAAATAATATTACTTACATACAAGGCCTTAAATGGTTTAGCTCCCACATACCTAACCAGTCTTCTGATGCGCTACAATCCACCACGCGCCTTAAGATCACAAAGCTCCGGACTTCTGGTAGTTCCCAGAATTTCAAAATCTACAAAAGGGGGTAGGGCTTTTTCATATTTAGCTCCAAAGCTTTGGAATAGCCTTCCAGACAGTGTTCGGGGAGCAGACACGGTTTCCCAGTTCAAAAGTAGACTCAAGACGCATCTTTTTAATCTGGCGTAGACATAACTCATCCCAGTACTCATACTCCAGTACACCTATACCGAATGGCAACTACGCTAATTCTCCCCATCTGTTCTGTATTTCTCTACCCATCCCGAGGCATCGGGAGATTTTGCCAGCTTCAGTAGACAAAGGCCGACCCTGCGAGGTTCCTGAGGCATCCAGAGAAGGACCAGCTCCAGCTGGATTCAGCTTTATGATGGTTGGAACTACACATGCTGCTCCTGTGCTTCCAGTGATCCAGACCTCATCTGCCCTCTGCACCTACTGACTCGTCCCTATGCTGAACTGGTCTTCATGTCAATTTAAATAATTTCTGTCATATTGAATTTTCACCTGCACAACACACAAGATGTTACATCATTTCTATCTGTTATCACCCAAATGAGGATGGGTTCCCTGTTGAGTCTGGTTCCTCTCAAGGTTTCTTCCTAATTCCATCTCAGGGAGTTTTTCCTTGCCACCGTCGCCGTCACCCTTGGCTTGCTCATCAGAGAAATTTCATTCATTCGTCTCATTATTATCTGCACATTTTTCTCACACATCCACACTTCCAATTATTTTCTTTTCTATTATTATTATTATTTTTTTTTTTATTTATTTTTTTTTTTTGTAAATTTATTTATTATTTTTTTTTTTTTTTTTTTTTTTTAATTTCTTTAATTTTTGTGAAGCTGCTTTGAGACAATGACCATTGTTAAAAGCGCTATATAAATAAAATTTAATTGAATTGAAAATATTATCATTTTGAAATATGGATCATAAGGATGCAACGCATGTTACACCTGGTCCTGGAAAACTGCCTCATATTTGTTTTGTACTTCTACAAACTACAACCTTTGGACCTACTTTTAATGAAATGGTGGCCCAACTGACTGTGGATCCATCATCATAGTTGATACTGTAGATGGCATATCAGATATTGTGCACTAAAGGCATTCTTTGGTAGGTTCTTATGTACTGTTATGCATTTTTGCACTTACAAAATGTTTCAATGTCATTATACAGGATCAATAAATTTGGTAAGTGTACTTTTATCCATTTAATCAAGTTTCCAATAATGTAGTTGTCTATCCATGTCAGTCAGCTTCAACTTTCAGGCACTCGACTATTTGGCCTGGGGAACTCTCTTAGTTGCTTGATGTTACTTTGAAATCTTACCTATTAATGTATTCATTCGGGGAAGTCACTTGTGCACACAGCTGCCTTTGTAATTGCGATTTAGAGACCTCAAAGTCCAGGCAGCTTTTACATTTTCTAGTTAAATACTTAGGCACGGTGATATAATGGTTAACACTGGGGCCTCACACCTACAGGGTCAACAGTTTGATTCCCATCTTGGGACTTTGTGCAAAAAGTTTGCATGTTCTCTCTGTGCCTGGTGGGTTTCCTCCAGGTTTTGCAGTTCCCTCCCACAGTCCAATAATGTGTGTTTGTTTGTATCCTGCAATGGACTGGCTCCCTGTCTCATACCCCAAGTCTCTTGGGATAGGCTCCAGGCAGGATAAGTGGAATAGAAGATGAATGAATCTAATGAATGAATGGTGGCTTTACTAACTTTGCAACCGCAATAGAACAATCTTATTCATACAGGTAGACCTCTGTTCATGTTTAAGTTTGTGGCATCATGGTATATTATGAAACCTTGATTATATAAGCCATCTGTAGAATCTTCTAAAGGCTAAAGCTGTGTTCATATAAATGATTTTGCTGGTTTTGGACAATTTGCTGGATTCCAGTGGCAGTTTATCACACAAATCCATAAACAATCCAACAAGAGAAATGATCATTCACCTAAAACAAAAAGAAACAGAGCATCTATTGCTGGTAGTTTAGAGAGCAAAATTCAGCCATCCAAGCACTTCTTTTGCATATTACTGTACAAAGCAGACAGCATTTTTTTTCTAAAACCAACCAACAATCAACTAAGATTCATTCATTCATTTTCTATACCGCTTAATCCTGTGTTCAGGGTCGCGGGGGACCTGGAGCCTATCCCAGGAGACTTCGGGCACTAGGCAGGGTACTCCCTGGACAGGGTGCCAATCCATCGCAGGGCACACACACACATACACACACTCATACACCCAATCACACTCTACGGGCAATTTGGGAACGCCAATTAGCCTAACCTGCATATCTTTGGACTGTGGGAGTACCCGGAGGAAACCCACCAAGCACGGGGAGAACATGCAAACTCCATGCACACAGAGGCGGGAATCGAGCCTGGCCGGGGAATCGAACCCGGACCCTGGAGGTGCAAGGCGACAGTGCTAACCACTACACCACCGCGCCGCCCTCAACTAAGATTATCTAGTTAAAAAAAAAAAAAAAGAACACAATCATCAAAAACAATAGACACTGCAAGTTAAGTGATCGACACAACACAGCTTTGAAGTTTCAAGTCACCTAATACTTACCCAATTAGATTTTTAATGTGAAGGAGCTAAATTCCCTATTGATATCATTGCATAAGATGTATCATTGATAAACTATAATTCACAACCATTTTAACTGGAAAACGCTAATATTGAATTTATGCGAACTTTATTGTGTCAAACGTTTGCTGGGTGATTTCAAAATATTAGCACTCTGCAAAACGTTGTATATATACAGAGCTTTAATGTCGTAGCCCAATGCAAATTTTGGTGAAGCTAGGGGTATAGATAGAATTCTAAGAAATCAATATCCCCTGTGCATTCTCTCAAAATTATGGCAAATTTATGATAATATTGTCAGATGAATTGACTTTCAGAATACTCACTATGCTTATACTGTACTATTCTAAATACTGAAATGTGATCAGTGCCCAAAGAGAAGTTCAGCTCTATAACCACCTGAAGCTTAATCTCATTAAAAGCTTTCTTGCTCTACTTTAAATCACAATGACAAATACCATTTTTAAGTTAGAATCATCACCACTCTTAAGAAACGTTCATAACTCTACATTAAATATCAAAATATGGATGTCATTTAGTGGCATGGACATACGTATCAATCAATGAAACCACCACCCCTCATTCTTTTTATCACACACTTCTTTAAATATGTTGCAAGCATCTGCAGACGGAACACCAACCACCACAAACCCAGAGATGGGATGTCCACTTATGCATGTATGTTGCCATTTTAAAAGGCCTGTTTGACATGTACATGGGTGCCAGAAGTCTATCTCTGTGATCCTTACACTCAGCTACCAAAATAATTCATTCAAATACAACCCAAGTGCATTAAAATACTGAAACTGGCATAATGTATTCCTAAAACCTAGCACAAAGAGGCGCACTGGTCTGAACGTCCCTTCAGCCAAGTTTGACTTCCAAAGCAAAATCGCTGAAATATCCGAGCTGACATTTAATGTACTTATAAATTTATTATCAACGCATTTTATTCTGAGCAAAAAGGTGAGAACATTTGGGTGCATTATAAAAAAATACATTTGACACTCATAAATATTTATCATTATTATCATTGTTTAATGAGATACTTAACATAATAAATGTTTCATATTGCTTATATGTGAAAGAAAAAAATTTGATATTTGGGGTCATTTGGGGTCACTGTACAACATAAAGCATTTCAATAATCGATTTTAAATGATCTATTGGTAAATACATATTTTGACAGGTTTATTGTCAAAATCAGGATGGCATGATGCCAATGACACACGCTTCAACTTAGGCGTTTACCACATAGAGAAACCCAAAAGATTCTGTATAACACCGTTATCAGTGATCCATTAGTGTCTTTGAAGTGGCTGGGGCCGGAGATCCCATCCATTACATTACAAGCCTGGGTTTGGGTCCTGTCAGTGGAGCGGGCCGTCTGCCGCGGATGCCTGTTTTTTGTCTCCCATCATGCCGCTCTTGGGCTTCACCACACTTCTAAGTCTCTCCCTGGACTCTTACTAACACAAGCCATAGAATCTGTGGAGTAACTCACTGCAGATTTTCAGCTCTTGTTTTCTTCTGTTTTATCACTCCTTTGGGTTCGTACTTCTCAATAGACTGGCCTGTTCTTTGCTCACTTTGATTGCCAGGTTTGGAGCACACACACACACACACACACACACACACACACACACAAAAGAAAAACCTGCAAAGGCTGTTGCGTGCCTTAAGAATAAACGTAGGGATATTGCAATAAAAATTCAATTTGTGGTGTGTGTGAGTAATCAATGGATGAGATATGCTATTGATTTCTCTGCTGTACCTCCAAAAATGCATGCAGATACAGGAGGACGTCCAAACATTGAGGCAGATGGGCTGCAGTATCCAAAGATTTCATAAGGTCCCTGTTTTCAGGCATGAAAAGAACGTACAGTGGGTACAGGCTCTCAGAAGGTGTACAGATGTTCCTATCAAGATGTTGAGTTAGTGTGTTTTTGTGATCATGGTCTCGGAAGATGAAAACAGTGTAACCACACGCACATTGAGTGGCAGCAGTCAATTCCTCAGATCTAGTCCACCTAGCACCTAGCGCCATACCTACATCAGTGAGCAGAAAGAGCAGGTCATTCTTCCACGTCCTCATGAGTGTAGGTAAAAACATCAGTGCTAAAGCCAGGGATATGGGCTAAAGCCTTTGAGGATTAACTGTAAAAAGACAAGCAAGTAGCAGGATGACACTTTTACAACAACAAGAGCCTCTAAACTGGCAGTGGATAAGGGGAACACGATATGGCACATGAGGGAAGAAAAGATTTTGTACTTCTTTACTGCATATTTTAAGTATTTTATAAGAAGAGGAAGAATGTTTTTTTTTTTCATATTAAGGTAATATTTGATGGGACGGCACAGAGGCTTAGTGGTTAGCACTGTCACCTTGTCCTGGGTTTGATTCCCGCGTCGGGTGTGTGTATGGAATTTGCATGTTCTCCCTGTGGGTGTCCTCTAGGTATTCCGGTTTCCTCCCACAGTTCAAGACATGCAGAACACACACACACATCCACATGCTCATTAACACTCAACAGGCAATTTGGGAACGCCAATGAGCCTAATTTGCATGTCTTTGGACTGTTGGGCGAAACCCACCAAGTACAGGGAGAGCATGCAAACTCCATGCAATTTTGGATTTTGGACCCAGGATGGGAATTGAACCCAGACCCTGTAGGTGCAAGGCAGTGCAGTGCTAACCATGAACCCACTGTGCCGTCTAGATGATCAATTATAATGCAAAAATGATGGTATGAATTTTAGTCTGTATACTGTAGCTATTTCCAAGCGACTGCCAAATCAAATCTCATCAAATCAAGTTTCTTTCCTATCAAATCTTTGAATTCCACACATTTTTGCTTGTTTCTTAGATACACTCAGGAAAATTCAGTAGTCTACAAGCATAGTAGAAATGGGAATCTTAAACCCCAGACTAATCAAGATGACAGAACAAGGTCCAGATGGATGCTCGCTTGCTCCCATCAGCCCGCTTATCTGAGGTATCACTTCATTCCATGAGACCACTGACAGCAGTGTTAATTAGCACCTAGATGCTGTTTCCCAAGCCAAGAGCTCCCACTGCTAGCCATTCTGCACACACTCCTAAACCCACTGGGCACCGAGCCATGTGAGCATTCTTTAATCTTTTGATGACTTGATGTACTTCTGTATGTGTGTTTTCCAGCCAGCCAAAACAGTCAAGCGGGGATAAAGATTTGGTCTACAGACTGACAGGCTATGAACACAAAGGTTAACCAAAAGTTAACACTAGCCTGAAACTATGACAGATCACAGAATGATCACTCGTCAAGGCCACTCCATAAATACGCAGATGATTAAAAGTTAGGAAGAAAGTAGGAGTAGGTCCATCATAATGTGACATTGAATATAAATGGTAAAATTTTCATATTATTAGAAAAACATATTATATAAAGGCATAAAATATATGAAGTATAAAAGCATAAGAATATATGAAATTTACTTCTAATGTAAGAAATGATCTTTCTTTAGAGAATGATTCACTGTTGCCCCCCCCCCCCAAAAAAAAAATAAATAAATAAATAAATAAATAAATAAATAAATATATATATATATATATATATATATATATATATATATATATATATATATATATATATATATTATTGGCACTTACTGTTTTTATAGGAGCCTCCTGTAGATAGGAAAATTAGTTTGCTCATTTTTTCCATTGACACATTTTTTTTACCGCTTATCCTGCATACAAGGCTACAAGAAGCCTGGAGCCTACCCGAGGAGACTTAGGACACAAGGTGGGGTACGCTCTGGACTGGGAGCCAATTCATTGCAGAACACACACACTACAGTCAACTTTGGCAACTGGAAATTAACCAAATTTGCATGTGGGAGGAAACCGGAGAACCCAGTGGAAACCTACCAAGCATGTAGAGTCCATGCAAACTCCATGCACACAGACACGAGGCGGGAATCGAACCTGCATCCTGGAGGTGCAAGGTGACAGTGCTAACCATTTATTTGTAATTTATAAATTATTATTTATTTATATTATTATTTGTATTTATATATAAATATATATACTTAAATAGGATTATTTTTCATGGTTGGTTATTTCCATCTATTTAGCTTTTTTTGACACGTAATTTATGAAAATATGATGTGTGGGTACCAAAGAAAAAGTAAAAACAGTGGGTGTGTTGTGGCATGAATTTTTGCTGGTTTGGTTCATGTGCACTTTTCAGTTTCCCTTCAGTAGAAAGATCTTCTGATTCATCGCCGTTAAAGGATAATGAAGCATTTCTCTCTTGATCGGCGTGGTCTCTCCAAAGTGACTCCACCCCAATTCAGCGGGATACAAGGAATGGACATTCAGACAACACATACACAAGTCTAAAAGGAATTATAATGGATATTAAGCAAGAAAATGAGTTTTCCATGGTTGAGAGCAAGGCAGATGGAATTAACTAATTTGCCATCTGTTTCCTGAAACAAAATGGCTCCATTTGGCATGTGTGCTTTGAAAGAAGAAAAAGCAGAATAGATGCATCTGATCTTTTTTTTTGTTGTTGTTTTTTGCTTTGTGGAAGAATTTAATTCATGACCTGTTGGCTATTTGTCCGGTGCCCTACCCAACCTGACTGGTGTGCTATTCTGTGGCCGTACAAATGACCTTGCCTCTTTGATCTCCTTGGCCTTGATGCTAGAGTAATGAACCTCTACTGATGAATTAGAGCAGCTTCAAATGGCACTCCAATGATAGAGATGCAAAAATGAATAAATAATGAGTTTTGTGAATTACTCCACTTGTTTGTTGTCATTTTATAAATGTGACTAATGAGTACAGCCTTGCATAGAAATGGCATGCTATTACTACTGTAGGAGAAGTGAAACGCCAGACTTATCAGCTGCTGAAATTACATTAAAATGGCCAAAAACATCTTAACAAACGGTGATCCTCAAACAATTAGCAAATAATTATTTCCGTGAGTCAGTTCCATCTTAGCATGAACTGTCACAGGATTGCAGGAAGTTTCACATCCCTCTCAAGCAACTACAGAGAAGCACACAGGCATATATATTAATAATAAAAGTCAAAGTTGCCTACTAATCCTCTCAGCTCTTTTGAGGTTTTGACCACTGGCTTCTGCCCCTGCTTGATGAATGGATCCTCCTCCAAGCGGGCACAGTACTTCCTCTCCCAGGTCATGTCCTGCCTGCCCCTTGTCCACTACACACTTCCACAAAATGTAAAGGGCCTTAGACCCAACCCCCTCTTGGCCTCACTGGGCGCCAACGCAGCACTGATGATCACCCACCCTCCCATGGCGTGCTCTACTGGATGGAGCAAAGACATTTGGTCTACGTATATTCAAAGCTACTGATTCATCATGCACAGCACAGAAAACACATACTGACACACTGCCCTTCCAACTGGTGATGATCAAGATTGCAACTGATGACATGATGTTTCTGTCATAATATGCCTTAAGCATAGAAATTGTTTATGCTGCATTAGGATGGCTATAACTAAGAGCATATGTTCATTTCTTCCTCAATGTACAGTGGTTTACAATGTAAGGAAACATACTACATTAAGACAAATGGTTATTACAAGGTGAACTGGTGGGCAATACCAGAGCACCAGCACTGCCCTCTGGTGGTTACTAAACTTACCACCACTGACTCAGTGACTATGAGCAGGGAAAATTTTTTAAATGGAAGTGGTAGTGGTACTAGGGGTTGGAACCTATTCTATAGTAATAGAACATTTATAGTATATAGTAACATTTGAATTACTGTATGTCAACTTAGAAACATTGAATGTTGGTGCCCCATGTCATTTGGCTTATTCAGATCATCTTCCAGCAGCCAAAGCATAGAACAAGCTAGTTAAAGTGTAGACTCTATCTGCCTGGGTAAAAAGACCAAGTTCCTTGATTACCATTACTCAAGGTGAAGTCGAAACTTCTACTGTAGTTCCCTGCATACAACTGGTAAACACGGCTTCAACTTGAAATTCAACTCCTCTATCCAGGATAGTCTTCTTTCCCTGTTTAAAGAGTGACGCCAACTCAACATTGATGTGAAATTCCTCTTGTTCCCCTTATTGCTAAGCTTGATACTAACACTACCTACTATTGTAATGCGCATTGCTGTGCTGCAATTTCAGTCCATCGTGAAGTTGACTAAAGGAGAAAAGTACCAGTAGCAACTCAAGTCGGTAAATGTAATAGTTTCAAATAGGCAGGTAAAATAGCCTTTAAAAAAAAGTTTTTTTTTTACTTACAAACCTTCTTACATGAGGTAAGAAGTTATAAATAAATAGTTTTTTTTCACAAATTACCACTTATAATGCACCATAATGTTACATATTAGAGATTATAGAAATAAAATGTAAAAAAATTAAAATTAAACATTTATCAATCAATTTAGGCAGGTAAAAAAGCAACTTGGAATTTTATTATTACCAGCTTTCAAAGATTATCTACAAGCTTTATAAGCTGGGCCTGTTTGGACAGCTGGTAACTGGCCAGACCAAGCTGGGACAGTAAATTCATGTCATCTGGGGCTTATGTTTTAATAAAAAAAAAAAGTCATTTTAAGTCAGAAGGTTAGAAAATATAGAATCACTTATACAGGTGCATCTTTGTGAGGTTTGGTAAATGTCTTAAAGGCCAGTTACTGTATATCACACCTACATGTGATTTAAACATACAGTAAGTGCTAATTGTAACAGCGTAACTTTATTCTATCTGAAGATTTAATTCTATCTGAAAATGTATTTATACTAAGATTTGTGACCGAGAAACAGCTTTCGCCGGCAACCATTTCGTTTCTGTCCATTACCTCCTCTAGGCCCTCCCCCACTATCGAGTTAGGACAGGTTGATGAACAAAGTGTCCATTGTCCCTCACTTCATTTGCTTGGCAAATGCACTACGTAACTCAGGTCTTTCACTGCACTACATTTGTTTGTATTTAGCACTGTGTCCACACTAGACAGTTTTATATATTCAAACATCAGCTAGGGTAATACATAAGTAAGTGACTTGATCCACAGCTGTTATCAAAGCCATATGACATTATGGATGTGATGTCATAAAGGGGTGGGGCAAGAGAAAGGTTTCTCAGGCAGAGAGTAAGGTAACTGGTAACTTTAGCAGCACTCTCTGGTAGATATGGATTACATTTAAAAAAATTGAACATTGTTACCTTTAAAAATGCCATATTCTTAATCTTAATATATAAAATATAGTAGGGGGAAATTGACATTTTATTCTCTTAAGCCGTAGACTCTTAACACAGGGAAGTTATAACTTTACACATACAATTAATTATACAAGATTTACAAAATGCATGATTTATACAAAATTTATATTTGATTATACAGTATATGAGTTTTCTACACAATACATATTTGAAATATGGATTAAAAAACATTTTTCTATGATTTAGACGAATATTTTTTATCATTATTTGTTATTAATGATTAAACTAAAAGACTGTTAATGTTTAGCTTTTTTGAGAAAGTACACTATCTGTTATACAGATATAATTATACAGATTATATTAGCATTTTTTTTTCATAATTTGTAGGCTGTATAAAATTATGTAAAACTGTAAGAAGTCCTTTCCTATCTCCTATCCTTTCCTTCCCCATGATTTTCTTTTATCTAATATTTACATGTATACATATATGTGTGTGTGTGTGTGTGTGTGTGTGTGTGTGTGTGTGTGTGTGTGTGTGTGTGTGTGTGTGTGTGTGTGTGTGTGTTTTCCTGTTAGCAGGATTAGTCAACATATTGAAGATGACTTGAGAACATGAAAGTATGTGTATATGTGATTATTAAAATATATTTGAAACCCAGCAACTGTAACAAAAAGCATGGCTGTGTTATAAAAAAAATTTAACGTTATTACAAAACGCAGGCATTAGTCACTAATGTCACAAAGGCGTCCTGATGGTTTGAGTTTCAGTATGGTGTAGCAGTGTGAGTCATAAAAGCTAAATGATTTCACAAATATTAAGTAAAAAAAACATTGTCTTTTATATGAAAAAAGCCACCAGAAATAAAAAGGTTTGTGTAACATTATTGTTATTTCTCTTTTAATTACAAATTAAATTTGACATTCAATGTCGTAGTTTTTAAGTAAAATTTTCTGTCTATTGTATTAATTTTGTACAATAAATTAACAGACCGCACATAACTTAAATATAAATTAAATAAGCATTAGATATAAATTAAAAACATGTGATCAGAGTTCAGGAAAAACAGATACTAGCAAGTTGATTTCTTTTCTTTTTTATTTTTATATATAATTTCATTTAAGAAGTTATCTGTTGAATGTTCTGATTCGGATCAGGACTAGGACAAGAAAATAACAAAAAAAGAAATCTATCTGCCTCAGATTTGCCTCTCATGACTGTACGAGTGCAACCCAAGAAGCCTTGTTATCTTGAGGCCAGCTTTTTTCCCCCTGCTAGAGACTTTGTGCAATGATTATTTTGATTTTCACCGCCTCCTCTGATCCTTCCAGTGACGAATGAGGTGTCTAACCGAGGAGGGGCAGGGCACATCAGAGCGGTTACGGGGAGACTCTGAGTACACACGGCTACATCAGACATCCAGCAGGAGAAAGAAATGGGAGCTCAGAAATAGAGTACAGAGAAGGCCAAGGCACTAGGCCAAACACAAGCTTGCTTGTAACATTACCTTAGTACACAAAGAGCTCTCACTCACGAATTCAAAGAAGAGCGATTGTTGGTTTGTTGTTTTGAAAATCATGGAAAGGACAGGGGTGTGGAGGGGGGGGGAGTTTGTGACCTGCACTTTTTAAACCGTTCCAGTTCATTCGGTTCATGACTAAGAGGTTTGAGGGTGAGTGAAGAAAATGCTGTCAAGCTTGGTGTCTTAAGATTGTATTACTAAATAAGACACACAGCCAGAAAATTATATATATATATATATATATATATATATATATATATATATATATATATATATATATATATATATATATATATATGATGTATAAATATATATATATATATATATGATGTATAAATATGATGTATAAATATGATAATTGTATATTATAAATAAATAAATAAATAAATAAAGGAAGAGCTTGGAAAACACTAAAAAGCCATTAAAAGCATAAGTGCTCGACATTGCCATGGCCAAACCAGAGGCCCATCATCTCTTACGAATAATACAAGCCACATGGAGACGAAAGAGGGGACTTGTTTTCCAGGCTTGGATGCGTGAGGACAACCCAACAAAGCCAGAGGTTGCTTTAGGAAGCCAGGAGCAGCGAGCAGTAGTTTGAAGGTGTTGACTAAATGCGAATGAGTCGGTGTCACAAGGCACCAGAGTGTAATGATAACCCACTTTTTCCTCTGCCACTCAGCCGGGCGTCTTTATAAGGATGTTCCGATCAACACCGCTGACCTGCGGACTCTCAAAATAACCCTGGATCTATAATATCTCGGGCATGTCGAGCATACAGTACAGTATGGGGCAAAGTACTTCTACTAATTTACTAATCAGTCCAGTTTTCTGTTGTGTCAATCTGCTGCATCAATTAGCATTTTTCATTTTCTTTTTATTTGAGATTGTACATGTGTACAGTTTAGTTTGGATATCATGCAACTTCTTATACCATAGCACTGTGTGAATTCTCAGATTTTATTTGTTGAACAGTGTTTCTAATTATAATAGAATATTATAATAGTATTATAATCTATTTATAATAGTAATTCTAATGACAAAAAAGGCAGCTTTAATGGAAGTTCCTACTATTATTTGAATCAAAGGTTTATACTAATGCACATGATCAAATTTTTTTTCTTCCATACAACACATTTATAGGAACATGCATGGCAAACACTTTTATTTGCAAACACAAATATTGTCTATTTCTAATAATAAACATATTTTTGTAAAATGACAGAAGCAAGAAAAATGGATAGTCATTACTATGTTGTTATTATTATTATTATTATTATTATTATTATTATTATTATTATTATTAGCAATTAACTAATTACTTTATTTATCTATTTATGTATTAAAAATGTAAGGAAGGAGTCCCCAGTGTCAGCACTTTGTAACAATCACTAATTGCAATCTAAGATTTTTCAATAACATGACAAAGGAAGGACTCTAAAGCTGATCTATTGTAAATCATACAAGAAACTTGATTAAAAAAAATATTGAGTTATTTATTAATAAATTAATACATTTAAAATGTCTTTGTTGACAAATTGTTCTGGTACAACAGGAATAAAGCACACTGCGACATTCTGTCATAGGGAAATGATCACATTGGAGTATTGATCCCAGTATTGATTATTTTCCTGTAACAGCACATCTTATTTTATTGTGTTTTATTCCCTCCAAAAGCATTTCCTCTTCAAAAGCTTCAGCTCTTGATTCAAATGATTACCCACATTTTTCATTTCAGAAAAATTAATAGTGGACTTTAATTCAATAGCAAAAAAAATCACCAAAAACTGAAAAACAAAGCAGCAACGAAAAGAAAGTTGAGAAACCCTTGCGTGCTGAGAGCGCTCCAGCAAGCAGACTGAGCACATTCTCTCTCCATGTGCTGTAACCAAACGCTCACGCTTCAAGTTCACATAGCTGTCTGAATAGGGTGAATAAGGATTTATCGCGGTGGGACGAAAGATTTTAGCAGACCATCCTGCAGCCTACCTTACACTGGGCTTAACTCGTATTTCATATGTCAGTGACAGGTGGTAGCAGAAACCAGAGAAAAGGTTTTATTCCTCTCTGCTTTATTAGAATTAATGGGATTTCAGTGTGTTCGGTATGCCATAAGCACATCATCAAACTGTGAGGATGAAAACAAATTATAAGGCTGAAAGAAGGCATCAAAGAACCACTAAAAATAAATCTGATTAAAAAAAAAATATTTAATAGGACAAAAAGGAATCTTTTATGGAATTTAAACATAGTCATTCCCCAAATTATTTACATACTACTACATACAAGAAACATGTGCGTCAAACCCAGGTCCAGAAGTGGAGTTATTTGTGAGCGATTTGTATTTGAGTTGACTCAAACAAACAATGGACCACAGATCAAGATGAGGCATTAAACAAAAAGCTGCCATTAAAAGCCACAAAGATGACATGAACCTACATTCCACAGATCAATGCACACTTGGCTTTTGCTCTACTAAGCTCTCAACACTCTGCAGTCTTTACTCCATAGAGCGAATGGCGGTTCTTTACAGATGTGCACTTTCCCTTATTGGGTCAAATGTTGACCGGGAGGACTTGAAAACTTCTAGTGCACAAAAAAAAAGACAGATTTTGGAATCGATTATGCTTGTTAAAGATTTGGGTGGAGGTTTGCCAACACAAGGTGTGAAGAACCAACAGTACAATCAGATGGAGTTCACGTTGAGAACTTCCCAACTGATGACATCAGATCCAGATGCCGGCAGTCTGTGAAGTGCTTTAGGGATGAACATTGACAAAAGAAATTAACAAGACATTAACATGCAACACAATGGTGTAACATGTATCTGCATTCATTTAGTCCTCATAATATTCACCAGGAATATGCACCGTTACATGAGTGCATCGTGCATCACTACACAGGGTGGTCCAAAGGTCTGGAACCACATTTGTGAAATTTGTTTTTATTTCATACCCAAGATGGGTTTCGAAACCAACCAGACCTAACCGCGTACGAATTTTAAATCATCTGAATTGAAATCAGCCCCCAAAAAATCCATTGCACTAAAGAAGGACATCACCTTCACATGAAACGTCATGCTGTCATTGTGAAATGTTCAATGTATTCAGTGTATACACAAGTGCTTAGAAGCTGAAGGCAGTCAATTTGAGCGTGTGCTGTAATTTATGCTTTTTTTTTTTTAAAAATTGCCTATAGATCCAGACTTACTGTATGGGCCACCCTGTACTGTATGACTACACACTCCTACATGAAAGGTACATTAC